>QVTF01024713.1:0-414973 GCA_003573665.1 Oxygymnocypris stewartii | reverse complement strand
CTATCTTCTGCTTTTATTTATTCTGTTTTGTTTAGTGTTTATTGTGTCTTGAAGGATAAGTGATTTATTTGGCATCAGATGAATGACTACTCGATGGGTAAGAGAATGCACTAGTACTGAGGGCAGTGAGATATTACCTGATTAAGGGATAAAATGAAAACTTTCAAATACTTTTTTTTCTGTCCATTCTTCACACTGCAGAGTTTTTACTCGTATATTAAGGTGTACAGACGTCTTTCCCATTTTCCATGAGTTAACGTGTGGAGGAAAGCAGGATAGAGATGTGTTTTTAGCACAGATGAGTGTGAGCGGATGTCTTTTGTACAGTGTACAGGCTTCACTTTAGGTGGAGTGACTCTTTGAGACTGCTTCATTTTTCGGGGCATGCTTTAAATTCTAGACGCTCTCTTGTATAGGAGTGAACGAATATTTGTATAGTTATGATATTGAATATAAATGACTTTGCTGATGAGTTTGTTACAAAAAATAAAATATTTTCAAATGCAGTTGTTTGTAACTGACTAATTCTTTGTTGTCAAGAAAAACTTCTAAGTGGATGGCTTATATTGTTAAATTGAATGAACTTAATTAAAATGTAAAAACAAAACATAAAAGTACTTTTATTTTTAATTGCTCTGCTGATAAACAGTTGTTTTATTAAAGAATAGGCTAAACTTTGATGTTGAGTTTTAGGTTTTATCACCAGATAGAAAGAAAGTCAAATGAAGACAGGAAAACAAATGAACTCTCAGGTTGATATTTGATTGTATTAAACACTCCAGAAGCAGTTCAGACCCCAGGCTACCTCTTCAGACCCAATTAGACTTCATAAAATCGCAAAATATTTGCACATTTCTAGCATGTTTCCAACATTATTTCTTAACAGGTGTTGTTAGTCAGTTTTAGCATGTTATTTGGTGCTAGTAGCATGAGTTAATGGGTTTTATAACATGTCTAATGAAATGGCAAAGAAAGCTCTGTCTACTTTTAATAGAGTATTAATGCATAGAACAGCACACAAGTCACAGGTCATTTTAAAGTCAAATTCATGTCAATTGAATCTTTCACCCTCATGTGCAATTCACGATTGCATGGATTCCTATTGAAATTACTGGATTTTGCCTGTGAAAATTTGCCAAAAACTTGTCACATTAGCAAAATGCCATGGTGAATTTATGGTTATCACGGAAAAAGGTTGGTTAATTCATAGTAGGCTAACCGTGTTTTTTTAATTGTTTTATTTGTAGTAAACCCAGTTCATTTTCACAAGGGATGACTTTAACAGTTAACTTCATGCTTCTAGCATGTTGTTAGCACACTGTTAGCATGTACAGTGCAGAGCAAGGTTTTCAGTGAATCACAGCTTGAATTTCCTATACGGTTTCAGAAGACTTGCTTTTTATGTTTGTTTGTTTTAATTCAACAATGTGAAAATTCTTTCAGACTAACTCGTCTAGAGTTAATAAAACCAGGACTTTCATTTTTTTGACTATCTCTTTAAACTTGTACTTTATGCATCTGAGAGAAAGAGACAAAGAGAAAATGACTGTCAATTTCTTGGCTTCCCTTACAAAAAGAAGTTTATTCAAGTGTGCTATTAGTAAACTTCCTTTAAATGACAAATAAGAAAGTATACTTTTGGTTTACTTTTTATGTACTTCTCAGAAATGGGCTTTATGTACTTCTCCAAAATATACTTAAAGTCCGCGTGAAATCAAAATGGACTATTTTCATTTTGTTAGCGCGCTTTGCTATTTCTCTGTTGAACAATTAATTCAAGCAAGTCAATCCACAAAAAAAAAACACACCCATCCCTTCCACTGTCTCTACCAGCTACCATCAGGAATATGGTACCAGAGCATCAGAGACTGTCGGAGGGATGGGTGGGGTCCTTCACGATACTATTTGCTTTGCTGGAGCATCGTGCAAGGAAAATATCCAGGATGGAGGGGAGAGGGGCACCGATGATCTTTGCAGCTGTGTTCAGTGTCCACTGGAGGGTCTTGCGGTCTGCTGCACTACAGTTCCCGTACCAGACAGTGATGCAGCTGATCAGCACACTCTCAATGGTACCCCTGTACATGAAATTGTTAGTAGACAATTTCCATATGTAACAAAATAGCAGATGAATCTTTAAAAAAAATCACAGAAAAGAGGGGCGTAAGCTACAGAAAGTGTTGTTTGGTCACCCCAGGTGGTCAAATTACATGATTTATAATATCATGTTGAAGAACTACAAATACTAAAACTAAAGCTGGGGAAAATTAAAGCTAAATTGAAATGTTTAAAAAAGGAAGAAACTTACTAAGACTAAAATGTAAATAAAAACAGATATTAAAAATAAAAGCTTATTAAAAATATGAATAAATCTTTTATAAATGCTAAATATAATATATTTATACGCTGATAAAACATTTTGGTGAAGTACATACTACATAAAAACAAATTTAATTTCTACATTAAATAATTTATTTCAGGCAAGATTTTACAAATTTAAGTAATTTCTATATTAGTACTCAATTGAAGCTTGTAGAAATAAAAATTTGAACTTCTATTTGACTTGGAATTGTTTTTCATGTTTACAAGGATTCTTTAAGTAAATATCAAAGTCATGATCCCGTTGTTCCCATCATGCACTTGGGCTTGAATGATTAATAAGGTTAACTTTTTTGCTGTTTTCGAGATGTATTGACACTGTTTAATGGTTGCTTTTGTTGTGAGGTTTAGTAACTTACTGTTTTGTGACCAGTTGATTTTCTCCTCAAAATGACCCATTCATACTCAAACATTATCCACTGATTGTCACATCATTGTGCACCAAGTGAGGTCTCTGTGATCATTTAGGTATTAATGCTCTTGTGTGGACATATTATCGCATAAGGATAACAAGCTGTCTACTTGCTTTCTTACATGTTTGTAAGTGAATCACATGCTTTAATAGCATGGTTCTTTCCCAGTGCTACATCGATTGAGTACATTTAAGAAGCCATGACTGAGTGAAATGTACTTAAGTATTGCAGATTTAACTTAAAATTATTAAGTAAAAATTATTCTTTAGACTCTAACTGGCCATCTCAAATTTACTTACTTCCTTTGCTAATTTGACCTAACTTAGTTAAGTAGATTTGACTTAATTCAGTACTTACATTTTTCTTAAAATGTATGTGTGCAAAACTTTAAGTAAATCACTTAATACAAATTAAGTAAATCTTTATAAAAAAGAAAATCAGTGATATTATAAATATAATAGTATAAACATTTACATATACATGCTTTTAAAAACACTGCTTGGGGTACACAGTTAAACATGTTTTGTCACTGAAATAACAGCAGAGAATCTGTGGTGCATAATTTCTGTTCAGTCCAGTGGGAGGAAGGCCAGGATGATCCAGGTCTGCTGCACGCTACCAGAGAGATGTGAGGTTCTGACAGAGGAAGGGGAAGTATGTCCGGAACCAGAACAGAAGGCCACAGGGTTAAAGGCTAGCACACATTTAATTTTCACAACAAAAAATAAAACCTGCATCCTCAGGTTAGCCACCATATCATATTGATACTTATTTAAGAAAAACATTATTACTATCACATCAAATCTGATAAATTAAGCCTTGGTGGAGCAGTAGGGAGAGAAAATAGGAAAAATGCTCAAATTATGTTTTTCAATAAACAAATAAACAAATCAACTGGCAGATGGCAGTCCCCCTTGGTCCGTCTGCTTTTAATTACTCTACAACACTGACCTCTAGTGCTACCAACAAGACCTGAAGATGATTTTACAGAGGAGAATGTAGCAAGTCTGTGAACATGTTGCTGGAATATGCCGATTCCACTGTAAAACACTCTCTCGTTAAGATTATGAGATTATGTGGATTTGTTTGTGATGTCTGATTTTTGAATCTCATCAGTGAATCGAAAATGTTGAGTGAGCGGATGGATGGGGCATCAACTCATACTTTAAGAGCAGAATATTACAAATAAAACATCCTGGAAATATATTATAGGCTATTATATTTGGGTGTAAGTGACCGTTTTTATATGCTGAATCATGACTGCAATTAAGACATGAAATTACAGTAGACACCCTTATTAATATATACCCTTAGTAGCCTAAAAAATATTAATCTCAGCGACCATCCAATGTGGCCCCGGAATTATGTTAAGTATTATTATAGCTAAATAGCGTTATATTTAAAGAATATAAATATAAATATATAATGAAAAAAATCTTCCCCTTTTTTACATTTTCATTGAAGAAAATATTTTTTGAAATTATTGTTTTACATTTATTTTATTTGTTATAGTTATGTTAATATTATATTATTATAGCCTAAAGGAGGCCTTCTAAAGAATATAATTTTGGAAAGAGAGGGTCAAAAAGCATAAATGTCAAAGACTGCGTGATGACGTAACGCGTCTCGATGTAAAGGAATCACTGGATTGGATTTTTGACTCAATTCTTGGAAACGAACTGCTCAAGGGAATCGTTTGCGTTTGCATTTTTCAAAATGAGTTTGCATGTGAGTTTGTCCTTTACCTCCCGAGACCCTGTATCCTCATATGAGGACATTACAGTGATTTTGTTCTGAGACTATACACGCCATGTATGGATGTCCTGTACAGACTGAGCACATTCAGGGCTTTCAGAGATACTAAATGATTGGCTGTTTATCCATGACCACACCCTCTCATTGGTCTTCAAAAATGCCTGATTTTAATTTAGTGACACTCTTATGGAAATATGATTATAATCTGTAATTATCATTTAAATCTGACTAACTTTTAAACCGTGTGTCATAAATCAACATCTAAATGTGATGGGGTTTCAAATCCAAATATGACTTTCTGTTACGAAAGATGTCCTCATACGAGCACATCGAGTCTAAAAGCATGTTGGGAGACAGCAAATAAATAGGGAAATAAATTATATTTCAATATTCCTATGAAATAGGATTTTACATTAATCCCAGAAACACATTAATATTCTAATTACATTTAGTTTATAGAAGCATTGTATATAATGAGAAAACCCGTTTATGGCCATTGTACACACATTTTGCAAAAAGAAAAATTGTGTCAAATCATTATGTTATAACACAGTTGAGACTCATCTTTATACAAAGTTTAGTAAAAAAAGAAATCCTGAAAAATAAAACTGTATAGGTGATTAAAAAAATCAATAGTTTTTGCCTATTCGAATAATGTATTTTTATTTAAAAAAGAAAAGAAAATTGAGTCCCGATGTCCTCTACCAAGGACATAGCATAACTTATGAATGAAATTTCATATGCTCTTAACAATGTAATGACATGAAAAAAATACACACTTTTTTCTAAAAAAATATCCCGGGTCTCATGAGGTTAAGGACAATAAATATTATGCGCACAACTTTAGTGTAACATTTACTTACAGGTAATTACAGTGAATTATTAAATAGCCATGCTATATTTTTTATAAATATATATAATAAAAACATATATATTATCCGATTTATATTTTCATAAAGAAATGATGTGATAAGCCACGCCCCGAAATTCTCAAACCTATCAAGGTGAAGTGTACAGCTCTATTACGTCACGCCTCTGAGAATAAAAGACCCGCGACGCCTCCGTCACTCAGTCAGTGAGCTTCACTCGATGCTCTTCTGCTTCATCAAACATCTCACGGAATAAAGCACTCACTCTCGAGGTATTCATCTGGAGCGCTGCACAATGCAACGGAGCCAGTAACCATTCACTGTCCAGCAAAGCGACGTTAATTTAACCGTGTCGCCGGTTATTGTAGGAATGTGGGCGTGAAGAGGAGGACCGTCACAAGAGTGCGAGTCTGGAGGTGGATAACTTTAACTTAATACAGTCAGTGCAAGAACTCACCTCAGGAACGAAGCTCTTCAAGGTCAGTTGCATTCTGTACAGTCTCACATGAGACATTTTGGTGGATTTGATAGGTATTTGTACTATACATTCAAATGGACTAAATTTAAATGTATGAGCAGAGAATTTAAAGTTTCGAATGCAGTGGTTTCATAGAGACATGTTGTGTAATGTAATGCTGCTTGTGCTAGATGCAATAGATGTCAAATATTCTTACAGGTTATGGTTATTTAAGATAGATAAACAAATAAAAGAATATATACATATGTACAAAATGAATTTTATATAGATATAAAACATTAAATGCAATTAAAGTATCTACTATAATGTTTTAAATTACTTTCGTGAAGCTATATGTTCAAAATAGGGGTCAAATAATGTTACTTGTCATTAAGCATGTGGTTATGTAAAAATTAAACAGAATACTTATTTTTACCTATACTTATTATAGAGAAAGTTATCATACTAAACCTAGTGGTTTAAAGGGTAAAGATGTAACAATAACAGTGAATTCGTTTTTTGAAGGCTGCACTGTGATCCTTAAATTAAGTCTTTTTTAATTATTATTTTTCAATCCCTGACGAGATCTTTTGGTATTCTTACACTAAGTGGCTTTGTAGTGGATATCATATAAAAAATACACAAATATACAGTGTTAAGTAATGTTTACTCTGGACGCTGCCTTTGTAAGGTTTTCTATCACTTGCTTATTGAAAATATTAACGGTTTTATCACAAGACCTGATATTGGGTTTTTAGATGTGCAGGATGTTAATTGAGTAATTTGGTTTTAATATCCATGCTTTCCTTAAATATAGAAAAACATGATTAATCATTAACTTTTTTTTATTGTACAGTCTTCACTTTGGCACTATAACTTTATATCTTTTATAAATTTGTCATCTCAGTGTTGACTATATATTTGCTTCACTGTGTAGTTTAGGATGCATTTGATGATTTGTTTATTTTGTTTTACGGCCAACAAATATTAATTTATCCAAGGTACTGAAAAGTGTAATAACTTATATTTAGGAAAAAGACAAAAAAACATTGTTTATCCACTGTTTTATGTCTTCTTCATTGCACTGCTGTATGGTTTTATCTAAAGATATGTGATCCTGGACCACAAAACCAGTCATAAGGCTCAATGTTTTTAAATTGAGAATTATATATCTTCTGAAAGCTGAATAAATAAGCTTAGGATAGGACAATATTTTGCCGAGATACAGCTATTTGAAAATCTGGAATCTGAGGGAGCAAGAAAAAATCTAAATGCTGAGAAAATCGCCTTTAAAGTTGTCCAAATGAAGTCCTTAGCAATGCATATTACTAATCAAAAGATAAGTTGTGATATATTTATGGTAGGAATTTTACAAAATATATTTACGGAACATGATCTTTCCTTAATATCATAATGATTTTTGGCATAAAAGAAAAATCGATTATTTTGACCCTTACAATGTATTGTTGGCTATTGCTACAAATCTACCCGTGTGACTTACGACTGGTTTTGTGCTCCAGGGTCACATATAGTTTATTAATAATCATGCATGGTTAGATTAAGTTCATACAGCTGGTTCTCTCATTTGCCTCCTTGCAGCTGTAGCTATGGTGAACAGCCAGGTTGCAGGCGGCGCGTGTGCGTCCAGGTCGTGCGCGGGCTGTGGGGGTCGTATCGCTGACCGTTTCCTGCTCTTCTCCATGGAGCGCTACTGGCACACGCACTGCCTCAAGTGCTCGTGCTGTCAGGCTCAGCTGGGAGAGATCGGGACCACCTGCTACAGCAAAGGAGGCATGATCCTCTGCAGAACAGACTACATCAGGTAGAACCTCAGAACACCACAGAACCTTTAGATTCGCTGTGAGAAGTGTTACAGTAGATCTATTTGATCAACCGATATTAGATGACAAAATGAATCAAGCATGAGAAGTAGCTTGTTTTAAAACGGTATTTCTGTATGACCACTCTTAGCTCAGAGGTCATGACCTTGTCAACCACATCTAGCAATTTATCATATTAACATAATCTGTTGAACTCATTGTAGTAAAACTCTTTAACTAATTTTAATCACTAAAATGGGATAAATGTAAAAAAAACAGTAGTCTAAACCTTGTTACTCTAATTCTCTCCCCCTTTACAAATAATAATAATTCCTAAAATAGTGTCACCCAGGGAGTGACATCATTTGGACCTTTTCTAAAGTATTGTATTTAGCACAGCCCTTCCACCCTGTTACCCACATTTTTGTGAACAAACATGTTTTATTTTATTTGTATGTGATTTTATAGGTTTATCAGTACAAACCAGCATTTGACTGTTCCTACTGAGTTATGGCTTGATTCAACCTAAATTATCAACCCTGTTACTTTTAACCGTCTACATTTTACCAATTTGTTTTAATTGCATAAGTCTGTTTGATTGTATTATCTGCTCAAATTTGATGCGTTTTAATGTTTATATAGCTAAAAACACAAAAAGTACTTACTTTAGTAACAGGGTTGAGAATATAGAAAGCACATATAAAATAACCAACACATACAAACATTTTTGTATATTTCATCTTAATTTTTTACTGCACTAATCTACGCATCATCTACGCACTTAATTTCACTAATCAAGTGCTGTATGCTGTCACTTACATATTTTAAGATATCATTTAATTGATATCTTAAGAACCATAAATTGCTCTGGTAGTCTACAAAACGTAGGAGCAAATTACAAATGTAAACTCATCTTACGCTCTTAAAATACCATGCATGACATGAGTTAGATTTAACAACTAATGAGTGTGAAAAGGCTTTTAACTCATAGAGCCATGTTTATTCACATCCACATTTAGTAGTGACCACATACGAAATCGTAATTATTATAACAAAGACGCAAGTCGATAATGAGACCGTTTGAGGCAAGAGTCTCCACAGTCATTTGCAATTCAAATAGCCTAGCCAAAGTTGTCTGAAGCTGTAGTTGTCATGCTATGCTGACACGCATTTTGTTCTTGTGTTGATTTGCAATGGACTCATTTGCATCCACCGAGTGCTGATGATTTCTGCAGATGCATCCTCACATGCTCCCACAGAGAACATCAGAGACGCTGCATGCTCTTAGATGCATCACACGGCATCATTTAATGTTAAGCCTGTTGTGTCAACTCTGTGGGATATAACACTGCTGAAGTCAGAGCTGTTCTCCTGCAATAAAGCAGAACCAGGTTCTACATGTTTCTTCTACTTCATTTGAGCGTTCTGTGCTTTTCAGGTTGTTTGGGCACACGGGGGCTTGTAGTGCATGTGGTCAGTCCATTCCAGCCAGTGAAATGGTCATGCGGGCACAGGGCAACGTCTACCACCTCAAGGTTGGTTATGTGAAGCACAACTATGACAGCATTGTAAAAGTTCACCTAAAAATAAAAATACTCACCGCCATGTCTTTCCAAATCTGTATTCAAAAAGTAGTTTCTTGAAACACAAAAATATGTTTTGAAGAATGTTATTGCCCATACAACAAAAATCAATCCAAAATGACATTGGATACCTTTGAGTTTCATTTGTATGGACAAAGAGAGAGATTCTTCAAAACATAATTTTAATAGTCGACAGAAGAAAGAAAGTCATACAGGTTTGGACAACATGAGGTAAACTGCAGATTTTTATTTTTTTGGGCTGTGCCTCCCTTTAACTCGAGTGCTATATTTAATGGGTTTCTAAATAGCAGATGTTCGTTAGAGCTGAATTAAACGTGTGAATCTTTATTTATTTATTTGTCATATTAAAGTATGGTACATTTGTTTATCTGGGCCAAGCCTAGATATCTTACAGCTTCTCATAATAATGCTAACCTCATTCAGTCTTGTTCGTTTACAATGAAACTGACCTTGGTTGCTTGAGGATTAACAATACAAATATTTTTAAGCACTGAGATGAGGCAGCTAGTTCAAGCTAACTCTTACTAGCAACTCTGCATACTTTAATAAAACACATGGCTAATAATTCAGCACTTACAACCGCAGGGTCAAATTTACTCGATTCTATCTTTTCTGTTCTAGTGCTTCTCCTGTGCAACGTGCAGAAACCTATTGGTCCCCGGTGACCGATTCCACTATATAAACGGCACCATATTTTGTGAACACGACCGACCAGGAGCTGCGCTCCTTAATACTCACCTGCAGAGCAACCCAGTTCTACCAGACCAGAAAGTGAGTTTTACTCTTTAAGATCATAACTAAAGTGTTTTCAAAGAGCATAAACATGCAGTTTAACCAATCTTATGTCTTGTAGGTTTGCTGAAGGACTCCCCGTCTTCTTCGTCTCTTCCTATTCTCCTCTCTCTGTTTAGCCTCCATTGTCCTTCTCATCACAGCTCTTCACTGACATCCTCCAGACACTCCTCCTATGATGCACTTATGTTTTTACAGACTTAAATGAAAAAGTTTCTTTGAGTGGGAGAATGAGTTTGGGCTGAGAGCGCTGGAAGCATTTCTTTATATCTGACTTCAAGTCAAACTGTGGTGGATTCTGCAGTATCTCTCAGAAGAGATACAGAGAGAACAGAAGTGACTTCTATTTTCTCACAGGATATCCTGCCTCTCTCACAACTAACCTCAGAGAGAAGGCTTCGGCTGAAAGCAATGTGTGCTTTTTTGAGTCGAGATGAAACTGCCTTCACAACCCGTTTTTGACATATATCCGATTTAAAAAGGATGTTTAATCATGAACAAATGCATCAATAGTTATTTTGAACTTGAAAAGTGGCCATTACATAAGAGAAACTGGTGATGTCAGCCTTAAAGGGTGAAAGTTATTACATTTTGTTGATTTCTTTTTCTGTTGACTTTTTTTTGTTTGAAAAGATGTGCACTGATAAATCATGCACACTACAGGTGCGGTCACAGCGAATTTCAGCAGTTTAGCTGTAAAAAAATATCTGTTGTCAACACTGTAGCAGTGTATTAAGCACAGCTCACACTTGAATCACTTTCAAACCATTTCCAATTACAATGAATTTGCGTGACCAATTCGAACATGAGCGAAGTCTGTGTAGAAACAATTTCAACCTCGTGCAAAATTGTAACCTATTGACCCTTTGCAAAGAGCTTGATTCAAAGGTGATCATAACGCCGAATCTGCCATCTTGTCTGACAAACATCAGACAGGGCTGCGTTTCCCAAAAGCATCGTAAGCTTAAGTCAGTGGTTCTCAACCCGCGGGTCGAATGCGGCCGTTACGAATCCAAATGCAGCCTACCATGCTGATCATAATTAAAAAATAACTTTCAGTTTTACAATTCATTTTAGTTTTTACATTAATTTAAAAAAATTACTAAACAAATATAAGCTCTAATGTTTTTGTTAATGTAAAATAATTTTGTTTTTCATATATGATTTTCAGACACGAGCAGACCTATGTACTCACGTAATTAATGTTATGCATTTAACGAACATTTACAAGTGCACACTTTTGCAGAATTCAATTCAAACTTTACTTTCGGTTTGCCCCGCCGCCACCCACTTGAAGATGTTCAGGTAAAAAGAAACACCCATAAACTACTACGCAGCAATCATCCTTATTACAGAAATGTGGCAAAACATCTCTGTACAGAACCTTACATTTTTAAATTAGAAAATTCTTTCCATATTTGGATCAACATAGGCTACATCTGTGAACGCACAGTTTCTGCAATGTCGCGTGTCAAGTCACGCTTACAAACTAAAATTTACAATCACAACTTCATTGTGCTGTTACTCATTTCGAGTAGAATTTCACAAAATTGGTTCCCGACAGCATCAGGTTTTTTATTAATGGTGAGTATAATTATTTATTTAAATAAATGTAATCGTTTAGATATCATAATATTATATATCTTGTTGGTTTGTATTGATGACGTAATATGTAAATGACATGCGTGTGGCCAGTGAGACTTCCACTTGGACCATAGTGCGGCCCGGTGGAAAAAAGGTTGAGAACCACTGGCTTAAGTTATCGTAGACCCATTGAAAGCAATAGAGCTACGATCAATTTAGGCTTATGATGCTTTTACAGCCTAGGAGAGTAGATTACTTCGGTGGACTCAAATGTGTACAATTGTGTGTATTGAGGTCTTTCCGTGGTTGAAATAAAATACATTCTGATGTTCATTCATGTTTATTTCATGCTTTAAATATGCAAAGACGATCGGTTCATGTTTAGCTTGAATTGAGACAATACAGTGATCTCTCGCGACACATTAAAGAGACACAAAACGAAATTTATTGTTTTAATTTCTTTAAAAAATTAGTTGAAAGCTGAGACCTTCTTTCATACCAGAAGTAACCTATTCTGTCTTGTCTGTCAGTGCGATGTCAGTTTTCTCTTTGTCTCTTGACTGGGTCGGACATAGCAACAGTAACTAAGGTGGGTGGTTTTTTGCGATGGGTGAAATGTCAAACAACTGGATTTTGCCCCAAAAATTTGCACCAATAAGTAAGTGTGACGCACTTTAACATCAGAAAAGTGCATTTAGAAAGTAAATGGGGTCGGTTTTGATTTCGTGATAAACAGAATATCTTCGTACATCTTTTGGACATCGTTTGGGGTGTAGAATTGTAAATGTTTTTATACCAGTACTCTGTGTAACGGTTGAATTATCTGCTCAACATGTGATGTCTATTTAAGGTGCAATTATCCAATAAATGGGAAAGACAACAAAACCCAGCCGCCAAGAATTAATTTGTTGTCCCTTTTTACCATCCAGATTTCACTGCTCATTGTTTATTACTGTTTTTCTGCTAGTTATTAGCTTTGCTCTCAGCAGTGCAAACCTGATTACCCAAAGGGTTAGTATGAATAGGGCTTGAGCTCGGACCATTACAGAAGCAATTAAATGTGAGCGTGGAGTGTGTAAATTCATTGTGAGTGCCGTATCTGCACTGCTATTGCACTGGGGAGGCTGAACTCTGCTCTGATCCCGTGTTTGAATTTAATAAGGACTAATCTGCCACCTAGTTAATTAAGAGGCAGTCGCTCCTTTCAATTCGCTGCCTCAAAACAATCACACACGTTAAATGTTTACCATGTTGCAATTAAAGTACGCAGCACAACTTTTTCACCCCCACTCCCTTCCCACAACCTCCTGCCCTTGAGTAAGCCACCTCTAAACTAGTGGGAAACTGCTCTTCTTTTAAATTTAGAGAAGTAATTGACATTATATATATATAATGCCAAATATATACAGTATGTATATATATATATATATATACATACTGTATATATTGCCTCAAGGATTTTTTTTCAGTAGTAATTCTAAATTGATAACCAATAAATTATTAACCAATTTGTTTTAGTTACCTTATTATTTTGTATGTATATTTGCTTTAAGAGAAACCTTCCTCTGCATTAATTTCTTGTTTTATATGCATTCATTTCATGTCTCATGCATGGCAGCAAAAGCTCCATGAAATTCACAAGGACTTGTAGGAAAGATGCAGCGATACGTTCTTTAAATTAGCTCCAAAATGGCACCTTAATGCGCTTAGTTATAAAAAAGAATCCCTGATGTCGTGTAGGTGCTGATACTGCATCAATTATTTATTTCGCATTCGATTGAAAAGCATCAGGCAAATTCATTAACGTATGCAAATGATCACAATTGCAATTATCTTCATATCTTGATAAGTAAGGAAATCAAAACCTCGGCACAATTTGAATCCCACCGTGCCTCAACTTACACTCTATATTCAAACTAATCAAGCTTCATCTGCATATTCATAATTAACCACGCATATTCACATGCCAATTAGAGGGTCTGAGAAAAAACTCTTAGTCAACAGGCATTATCCTCTATCAGAAAAAGTTTGCAGGTGTATGAATTGCTATGCTGCTTCTATCATGGAAAAAGTGTTTATACTTACTAATTAATCATATTAACACATGCAAATGAGTGTAATTGCTTGAGCTTCCATGCCTCACGCTGCGAAGAAGTGGGGAATAGAATATTGTGGATATTTTTACCAGCTAACAACTAAACATTTAGAAACTCTTTGTTTTCCTCTCACAATTTCTGTATCTAAATATCACACAGCCGCTGTCTTCCATTTCATAACATTCACTTATTCAGCCTTTTCTCCACTTTCTGATGCTTCCTGTAATTTTGCCAAGGACAACATGCTCTCAAACATGTTTTTGTTGATCCTAGAACCAATCCGATTTTAAGGATAGGGTTAGAGAATGAGGTAAGATGGTTTTTATATATCACATTTATATCATCAATATATTTTCTTTTCATTTTAGTTAAGAGGTTTGGATAGAGTTAAGAACAAGTATTATGAACAATTGTAGGTTTTTTAAAATTGCATAAGCATTAAGCATTGTATAATAATCATCATCAAGTAACTGATTGCATGTAATCTTGATTATGTAATTAGATACACAATGTATCTTGTAATTAGATTATATCACTATTTAAATACTTGTAATAAGACTATACAGTTATGTTTTTGATTACATGATTGCATATATAGCATTACTCCATAATAAATCCATGTGTATTCATATAATAGTATTAATTCATTGTAAATTGTCTTATTTGAAAGTGTTTTTGAAAAAGTATTTTGTGATGTCTAATGTCTAAATAAATCAGGGCAGTCGTGGCCTAATGGATTGAGCGTTGGACTTGAAACCCGAGGTAATCCAAGGTTGTGAGTTCGAATCCTGGCTCTGGCAGGAAGTGTCAATGACTGAGGTGAGACCCTTGAGCAAGGCACCGATCCCCCAACAGCTCCCCGGGTGCCACAATGTCGGCTGCCTACTGCTCCAGGTGTGTGTGCACTTGGATGGGTTAAATGCAGAGAACACATTTCACTCCTCATTATACTCTGTATAATTGTGTATGTGACAAATAAAGCTCATCTGAGCTTAATTTGTTTGTTGTTGTAATCATTTCGGTAGTTTCAATGTAAATCACATCTCTCACACCTCACAACCATACAACCATATACCTGCAAACCAGAGTTGATCCTCCCTATAAGCAGAATACGCACGTGCTTACTGTGTGGCTCAGTGGTAGAGCATTGCGTCAGCAGCGCAAAAGGTTGTGGGTTCAATTCCCAGGGAACACATGATGTATAACCTGAATGCAATTGTAAGTCGCTTTGGATAAAAGCGTCTGCTAAATGTAAATGTACGTAGGGCCCCCGAAACACCACCTGCCCACTTGCTCTCAAAGATGTTTTAATTTAGTTTAGATTTGAGTTTGGCCAGCGGCTTTGAAAACATGAATGATAATGTATTATAATGCGGTACTGTTGCCCTTTCTACGTAAAAATCTGTCAAATCATGTTACGTGAATTTCGTAAAGTCTCTTTCTCGAGACGGAAAATAAAACGAGTTGAAAATGTATCGAGCCGCGGAAGAGATACTGTTTCTCGAGTGCTTTCTGCGAGCGCAATTCAGGGCGGAGTGAAACACGGACAAAAGCGTTTCATTCATCACTTAACCATAATGTTCTCCTAATGCTAACCTCATTCAGTCTTGTTCATTTACAATGAAACTGACCTTGGTTGCATGAGGATTAACTCATTAAAAAATATTTTTAAGCACCGAGATGAGGCAGCTAGTTCAAGCTAACGCTTACTAGTTCAAGCTCAAGCTTCACTTACCCCCCCCTCCCCCTCCCCCCCACACACACACACACACACACACACACATGCCCACACCCACAGAACACAAAACACAGGTTTGCGTAGGGCCCCCCAAAGTCTAGAATTGGCTCAGCTGCAAATGTCATGTGCAAAACACACCTAGTATAAATTAAACTCAATTTCCCCTCCTTTCTTTTATTCCGTCTTATTTCTTACATAAAATACTGCAGTGATGTGCAATAAGTGGTTAAATTTTCCTATAGGCTACAATTCCTGTGAAGTAATGTTCCCTTTCCTTTTTCCTTTTTCTCTACTTTTGGCTTTGTTGACACTTTTATTGTAAGTGATAGTAAAGGCTACTCAGGACAGTCTCAGATTGTACACGCTAACCGCTAGCACATATAGCCAACACATTTTATATCATACATTTTTTGACCCTTTCATCTTAATTTGTTATTAATATTACGTAGAGGATGATAAATGATGCAGAAAAATGTACATCCACTGCATAAATAAGTGCTGCGGGGATGATATACTGTAGGCCAACCTGTAATTTAGCATTGCCCTGTTCCCTTGACTGAAACTCATTAGGATTTTTCCACTGGCTTTTGGATTTATTGTGGAAAATAAGCTCTGTGACCAACAACAGTTTATGATTCTTACACATTTATTTCATCATGTCAATCAAGAACACAACTTATATGAGTTCTGAAGCCTAAATAAATCTGAGGTAAAAATCTAAAGTTATTACAGTATGTTTTAGCATGCATGCTAATTGCTTAGCTCTTTTTTTTTAAGCAGTGTGTTAGCAGGAAGTTATGCGAGCTAATCTCACACCGCATGAGCCTCATAGCACGATGTTCAGCCACGGTCTTGCCAAACCTCAGCACATTCTCTTTTTTGGTCTTTCTGCTACTTTTATTGATATTGACAGGACATAATATGATGCGGAAATGCAAACTAACATGAGTGGCACTTAAACTCACGTCATTAGCCTCATTGCATTGTTGGAGCATGCATGCTAACCCCTAAGCCTCGGAGTAGAGGTTTGCATGATTTTTCTTATTTTTAGTCCCCCTCCTGCTTAAAATAAGTTATATTTCTTTCTGCCCTATCTTTTACATCTTGTCAGAGTCTCACAAGCTTTCTCGCTCTTCTTGCGCACACACATGTTGGAACATGCATGCTAACTGCTAGTATTTTGTTTTTGGCATGTCTATTGCTATTGATAGTCAAAACCAGGGAACAGGAGGTGAGCTGAACTCAAATGCACACCGCAGCTGGCTGAACGCTAGGCCGCCGCTCTGGCAGATATCAGAGCACTCAATAGACTTGTGGTTTCAGTCTCCATCTCGCCGAGTCTCAACGTTTTGACAAAACAACCTTCACATCAGGCTTTCTGCTTCGTGATCCTACACGTAATAGCAACTCATTAGACTTTCATATCACAGGAGGGTGCGGTCGGTTGTCGTGAGCTCCCTTAGGTCTCCATCAGATCGCTTTCTAGAACATGTCTCCTCAGTGTTAGCTAGTAATGAGCCACTTGTGCAGAGAATCAGTAGGCCTCTGTGACAGAGAGACAGACTTGGCAACTGTGAACTTCCCAGAGCAGAGAATGTCAGAGAAGGAGAGAGGCAGGGTGAAAAAAAGCAGGCTCCTCGCCCAATCAGAGTGCTTTGAATAATTAAGGCCATCGGCTTAATTAGCTCAATTACGTTAATTTGACCACGGAACATGGCCATATGGTGAAAGGAAACAAAAGAGGGGGGAACTAATTAAAAGTAAAATAATGAGGATTTTAATTAAGCTTTTCCCCAGACGTCAGTGAGAGGGGATCTGGTGCAGAAGAGAGTAATTAAAGTAGTGAAGCGCTGGCAACATTTCTCTCTCTCTCTTTCTCTCCCTCACTTTTTCACTCACTCTCTCAGAACTGTGAGGGCTCAATCGGTCTAATTAAATCTGTAAATAAATTAACTACATGGAAGCCTGCTTGAGTTGACACCCCACCCCCAACACAAACACTCCCCCACACGCCTCTCCTATCTTTATCTCCATAGCATGACTTGCGGCTGGGGCGGAGGTCTACCTCAGATTCGTTTCTGACGAATATTGCTCGGCAAAGTTGTGGAGACTTTGTGCGTTGTGTATTTTACGTGAAAAGCTCCACTACCATTGTTCTCACCTCTTTAATTTCCATCAAAATACCATTTACTACAGTAAACCGTGAAAACTTGCTGTTAATGACCACTGTTGTCAAAAACTCAATTGAATGGCTTTTTGAAAGAGATGCCCTGCTCATTTATTACGGTTTTACAGCATTACCTGTGGTAATTTGGAGTAACAAAGGTTTAATATGGTACATTTTCTTAGTATATGATTACACAAGGAAATATATGCAAAATATGCATTTTTCCTTTTCCTCATAACTATGTCAGCTTTCTTTTCTCAGGCATATTTGTATTTCCTGCCCCTAATTTTCTATCCAGGTTCAATGAGAAAAATGTGCCTGTGGCAACATTTCTGAAAAATGACATTTTGCGATGCTTTCAAACTGAATTGTCCAGTGAGTGGCTGCAAAAGCATGTTCAGTTTTATCTGAAACAGATGAATGTGAATGTGGCAATGTTTTATTAGGCCACATTTGTTGATGTAAGTACCGCGCAGTAGTTTGTAACTGAAATGTCCAGTTATTGGAATTTAAAAGGTTACTGATAATATTAACAAAAGCAATGTGAGATTGCAAACATTAGCTTGAAGCAACCATGTAGTTTTAGCTTGTTTCTGTAAGTCTTTAAACACTTTTATCCTAACTTGTGTTTCACAGGATTCATACATTGTAAATGCAATGCTGTACCAGGTGTGCTACCGAGCAATCACATCAGTTTACCACATCAGAAAAAACATATATGCAGGGGCGGATTTGCCCATTAGGCAAAGTTAGGCAACTGCCTTGGGTCCCCAAAAGCCAAGGGCCCTCTAAAATGCTTTTCATATGCGAGATGCGCATTAAGTGCGGACACGTGAATGGTTGCTGTTTACAGTGTTTATTATTATGCATCTGAAGCTGAATGCCGCACGAGCGTGAGGTCTCTCTTTCCCAGCACGCACACACCTCTCTCTCTGCGTCTGCTCTGTTCAGCGAGCGGCTGAAAGGAGCTGCGCTTTCAGTTAAAGCACAGATATATTGCTTCTCTAATTTTACATGCAAGTATAGCCGAAATCATAGCACAGCTATTGTCTTCATCTTATGTGTAGCCTGTTTGATTTTATCAGATGACGGCATTATTATGAATCAGGATTTTTGTGCAGATTACTATCTTGGAAGGGAGAGATGGTTATGTAGACTAGTCTTAATGGGTTGCGTTTCAGTCACTTTTTCATATTCATTGTCTGACAACAGAAACAGGAACATTTACCAATGAAAACAGTTTTACTGAGAATTTAGCTGCATCAAAATAGAGTATGTGGCACAGAGAGGCAAACAAATGTAATAATAAATAATACATGTACATTTTGCCTGTTCAGAAGAAGTGAGCTGACCAGTCAAGTGAAAATATAAACAGGTTTGTGTTTTTGTGCTCAGTAAATTGCTCAGTACAAAGAAAGAGAAGTAATAGGAACCTGGTATTTGTGTTATTTTGTCATGTGTCTAATAGACATGAACAAGTTCTTTGAAAAACATCTATGACCTTTGAAACATGTCTACTCTTCACGCTCTAATGTTAACTATGGTTTCACGAATAATAAACATATATTGCATACAGCATCCATATTTGTCCATGCCCATTTTGATTAGAGTATTACAAACTTGAAAAGTATAAATTTAAAGTACATTTAGATAAATATGTGCGATTAAATTGCAATTATGCGTGAGTTAACTCATGACAATCATGCAGTTAATCGCAGTTAAATATTTTAATCGATTGACAGCCCTAAGTTAAAATGGCTACTAGAAAATTAAATGTAGGCTTATGCTGGTAACTTATAATTGGACTTTCATCGTCAATATAGGCTATTGTCACACTTTTCTCATTCTCACTAATTCAAGATTTCCCCACAAACATTTAGCAAAAGGTTAATGCTGATTATGTTGATTTGTCACATTGACCACAGAAAGCTGACTGGTTTGAAAGCAACTAGTGTGAGCTGTGCTTCATAAATCAATATGCTATTGCTAATGTACCTTTGTCGCCTGAAAAAAAATCACTAATGTGACCATACCTTAAGCCTTGAACCCATGACACACAAATATCCAATTATTGTTGTTCATCTGCTTTATATCTGAGCTCATTTGGACCAGAGCCACTGGCTTCCACAGACACAACTTTAGACACAACACTATGCCCTTAATATCACCCATGATGCACTGCTCATCGGTTTCTGTGCCCGTTAAAGTCCACCCGCAGGTTTGCTCGCCATGTCGGACTGAACCGTCCCTTTAAGGGCTAATTTGCCTGTAATATCTCATTACATCAGACCTTGATCACGTCCTCTCTTCTTCTGCGTGCCCACAGCCCCCAATCTTTTTTACTCACATTGATGGCACATTTTTAATTAGAAAATGCATTCAGACTGACAACAAAGTGATTTGCATATTAAATTAACAGCTACTTACATTCCATGGTGCCTGGCAGAGGAGCCAGTTACAAAGAGAGTGCGAAAATATTGTGTACCCAGAATGCTATATAGCAACTTTTCATGTAATTTTTATTTGCATGCAGCCTCAAATGCGAATTTAAATCCATAAACTGGTGTTTACTGTTATCTGTTATAAACCATAAACTGTTATCTCAGTGTAGAGGGTAAAATATTTTTTTTCACAAACAGATGCAACTGAATCAATGTTCAAGTATTCCAAATTGAATGTAAAATCAAAGAAAACTGAAATTTCAGCCCTTCATTTTGACATACTTGATTTCATGTGAATTAAATATGCAATGGACATGTCCCTCTCTTAATCTATCTTCATACATTTTCCCAAGTTACAATATCTTATCAAGTCCAGTATATTGTCCATACATATTCTCCCACTTCCTTCCTGATTCCAGGTAGGACAGTTTACAGTGATAGTGGCAGTTTTGTGTCGGTTTGAGGGCCCAGGAGAGCCCTGTTCTCGTCTCGTTCCCCTCAGGGAAGCCAGATGCTGCTATTTGCCCCAGAGACTTTAATGTAACAGAGGACCCTGACTAAATAAAAAACATTAACAGCGACTACACGGCGAACAAAGATTGGCTGCTTCAAAGTGCTCCCCAGTATCACGTCTTGATTAGGATGTTGTTGATGCAGACTCTAGACTGTCAGGAGAGCTTGACACAGAATGACATCCCCTACCCTCTCCCCTGTGAGGGAAGTAAACAAGAAAAATAATTAGACATGCTGGCATTAATAAACAATTATATATGGTATATTAAAGCAGTAAGTCATTTAAGGGTCCTTTACAGTGATTTTACCACAAGTAAGGGATGTGCTTGGGAACACACTTGAACCATGGTAACATTGCATGCTGTTGAGTTGCTTTTATAAATTCCCAGCTGACCACTGATAAAAGATTAATTGATATGTTCAATTAATACCTTATTTTGATATGATATAGTATATTATATTATATGCTATTTTTTATGGTTTTACATTATTTAAATGATCATTTAAATATATATATATTAATATTACAGATATTTAATTGTATTTTACACAAATATATGTGTATATGTGTGTGTAAATTACTATTAAATATCTATAATATAATATTATTAAGAATTAGTGCTGTCAAACGATTAATCGCGATTAATCACACACAAAATAAAAGGTTTTATTTGCATAATATATGTGTGTGTTTTGTGTATTATTAAGTATATATAAATACACACACATACAGTATATATATATATATATATATATTAGGGGTGGGCATAGATTAATTTTTTTAATCTAGATTAATCTAGATTAAAATGGCTCATTTGAATTCTGCCGAAGGCATTCAGAATATGTGTGCTACCCAAATAATGTCTAAAAGTAAGTCTTTGAGAACGGGTTTCTCAAGCCAGGTGGCGCATTAGACCAGGGGCTCATCTCCTGTTTCCAAAATGCATCACAAACTGCTTGAGAAAGCTGTTCTACTATGATAATTGGTGATGAAAATAAACTATGTTCAATAAGATGTACTTGTGTTTACTAACTGTTTATTCAGTTAAACATGAATTTTGAACTGTAGGCCTACATAAGAGGTCGTGATGAACTGTTTACAGTTTCCATTGGGAAGCTTCTTAAAAATAAATTTTCCCTGAAGCAAACCCGGCGGCTTCATAGCTGCATCCATGTTAGCACGTCACGTCTGATGTGGTAATTTCACAGTAACGTTAGGCATACACACAGGTTCGAAGCAGAGGGTGACACGGGAGTGAATTCTCAAGTTCACATGAGACCTAAAGCGCATCCTGTTTGCTTAAAAGCGCAACGTTTCGTTGTTATTCTGAGTGCACACAAATAAACGTAGAGTCTTTACAGATTCGAAAGATGTATTAGGCTACTTTTATCTGTATGACCAAGAATGACGGAGATTTTAAGAGCAAGTGAGCGCACCGGAGCCTGTCCTGCGCAAACGCGCTTCCACACAAACACTTCAATAGCGCACGTTTCTCTAGGTTAACATCATAATTGAGCGGCCATGTAAAGTTGCTACTACATACATCTTTCAGATTAAAAGCCATATTTGAGGTTGATGAATGATAGGTGAGCGTTTGGATGTCCTGCCCGATTGTATTACCACATAGACCAGCCGTTAACAATCTGTCCATCACGGACTGCGAGCCTCTAGTTCGAAGACTCGTTCTCGCCCCCTACAGTGCAATTCGGCTAGGTATACATCCGCGCTAAAATATCAGGGTGAAAGTCATCATAGCTTGCGTAGTATAGACCCAGCTCCCAACCCAACTTTGAGAATAGATTAACGGCGATATTTTTTTTATCGCCGATAAGAGTCTCGCGTTAACGCAGCACGTTAACGCCGATAACGGCCCACCACTAATATATATATATTAAACTTTAAATGTATTTACATGTCTATATTTATAATAATATAATTTACATTATAAATAAATATATTTAATATAGAAACATACTATTTTTTCTAAAATAAATATATGCATGTATTTACAACCCAAGTTCCAGAAATGTTGGAACATTTTTTTAATTTGAATAAAATTAAAACCAAAAGACTTTCAAATCATGAGCCAATATTGTATTCACAATAGAACATAGATAACATAACAAATATTTAAACTGAGAAATTGTACAATTGCACAAAATGAGCTCATATCAAATTTGATGCCTGCTACAGGTCTCAGAATAGTTGGGACGGGGGCATGCTTAACATGGTGTAGCATCTCCTCTTCTTTTCAAAACAGTTGAAACAGAAGACGTCTGGGCATCGAGGTTAGGAGTTTCTGGAGTTTTGGTGTTGGAATTTGGTCCCATTCTTGCCTGATATAGGTTTCCAGCTGCTGAATAGTTCGTGGTCGTCTTTGACATATTTTTCACTTAATGATGCAAATGTAAATGTAATGATGCGTCGAATGTTCTCTATCGGTGAAGGATTTGGACTGCAGGCAGGACCATGTTCACACATGGCTTCCTTTTTGCATGATAAAGCTTTAGTTGGCATCAGCAGATGGTACGGCGGATTGTATTTTCTGACAGTGGTTTCTGTAAGTATTCCTGGGCCCATTTAGTAATGTCAATGACAGAATCATGCCGATGAGTAATGCGGTGTTGTCTGAGGGCCTGAAGACCACGGGCATCCAATAAAGATCTTCTGCCTTGTCCCTTACGCACGGAGATTTCTCCAGATTCTCTGAATCTTTTGATGATGTTATGCACTGGAGATGGTGAGATTTGCATATCCTTTGCAATTTGACATTGAGGAACGTTATTTTTAAAGTATTCCGTGATCTTTTTACGCACTTTAAAAATTATATATATATAATTACAAAATTTTTAATTAGCATTATAACTTTGCATTATAAAAATTATAGATATATAATTTGTATTTATTATTATTAGTATTGTCATTTATTTTATATATTTTCTATGTAGAGTCCAAAAGTCTTCCATTTGACTTTCAATTCATTACAAATTTATCACCATAACAATTTGAGTTTGAAGCTGTATTGATTTACGTGCTATTTAACGTATTCACTTTAATAAAATTTTATTGATTCTGTAATTCTGTTTTATTAAGGAAGGCATATCTTTGTGTTCACATGTTAATGACCAACTGCACTGCAGTCATTCTTTGTCTTGGTGCATGACAGATCCATTTGGTCAGATGTTAGTGAGGTCATCATGTATCTAGGGCATGTGAAAGTGGATACTTTGATAGTAAAGGACTCTAATTTCTGTCCTCTTGCATGCATTGTACTTTTTCACTTTCATTTTCTCTCTCTCCGTCTATCTATATCCCCCCACAGCCCAGGTGGGTTTGACTGTTCATTAGCACCCTGTGAAGAGGAACAGATGCAGATAGAAACACCTTCACACAAACGCATGCAGACTGACATCAGTAGCAGAGCACACAATTAATGTTTCAAGACACTGAATATCCCCAGGATTTAGAACACAATTAGAAGACATTTCTTTTAGTGTCTTTTTTTTCTTTCTCTCACTCTTTGTCTGAGCACTCAGAGTTCTGTGGTTAATCCAGGTGCAGTTCATAAGAAAAGTCAACCCATGTATGATATTCCTTCATACGTGAAACACATAAGGAGATATTATGGCAGATGACCATGCTGCTCTTTTCCAAACAATAAACGTGAACAAAAAAGTTCATATGAATTTTGAGCAGTGGGCAGCCAATGCTGCGGCTCAGTTGGGGGTTCGGTGCCTCGCTCAAGGGTCTCACCTCAGTCGTGGTATTGAAGGTGGAGAGAGCACTGGTTATTCACTCCCCCCACCGACAATTCCTGCCGGACCTGAGACTCAAACCCGTGACCATCAGGTTACAAGACTGACTCTCTATCCATTAGACCACAACTGCCCCAGTCATAGGCAGTCGTTAGTGCTTCAAATGCATTTAGGATGATTTCAATGCTGTCAAAATGGAAAAAAGGCAGTGTGAACATTCTTAAAAATATCTTCTGTTTTCGAAGGAAGGAAGAAAATAAAAAAGAGTGGAAGAAAACAAAGACGAAAAGAAGGGAAAGAAAGAAGAATAGAAGAAAGGAAAAAAGAAAGAAAGAAAGAAAGAAAGAAAGAAAGAAAGAAAGGGGGAAAATAAGAGATGAAAATAAAACAAAGAAAGAATAGGAAATAAACAAGAAAAACAACAAGAAGAAAAGAAAACTAAACAAAGAGGTTTAGAAGGACAGGGTGAGTAAATTATGACAGCCTCTCCATTTTCTGGGTGAACTGTCCCTTTAAGAGCGTTCGTGCTTTTGTATTGCTCACTTTGGTAAGTTGTGTTAGATGCTCTGCTCTCACTGTGAATCAATATCTGACTGGTAAATGTCAGTTAGTTTGGTATTTGAGGGAGTGATATCTTTCACAAAAAGTTGAAAAGAGGAGCGAGGTCTTCCTGTGGCCTCTGAACTCTGTCACGGATCTTGCTGAGGTGTTCACAGGTGTGTCTGGCTCAGACAGGGTGTATCTGAAACAGACTGGAGTAAAAAGCCAAGAGGCAAGGGGTCCTGCGGCCCATGAACCGAGAGACTGCGAGAAAACGGACAGACTCAGATGAGATAAGCCTGAGCTACAGCCTTACAATCGCTATGGCTAACCTGGAAATGGCAGGGCTGGAGTGAGTCCTGAGAACTGTGTGTGTGTGTGTGTGTGTGTGTGTGTGCGTGTGTGTGTGTGTGCGTGCGTGCGTGCGTGCGTGCGTGTGAAATGTGTGTATGTAAATGCCAGTACAGCTCCTCTGAAGGAGCCCCACCTCACTTAACCACAGCTCATCTCTCTTGTTATCATCCTTCACACACCTGCTCACACAGACAATAGGGGCAGAGTGTGTGAGTGTGTGTGTGTGTGTGTGTGTGTGTGTGTGTGTGTGTGTGTGTGTGTGTGTGTGTGTGTGTGTGTGTGTGTGTGTGTGTGTGTGTTTATGGAAGAAACAAGAAGTGATCAAGCAAGGTCAGGAGAATCTCCATCCTAAGTGCATTGGGCTCATCTGCACTTCATCTTTCTAAACAGTCAAAGTGTGGTTTGTTTATTCATTCAGTGTGTGTGTGCACTTGATAAACAGTCATGTCAGTATCTCTGTTCTTGATCTTTTTGGTTTTCAGCTTTCGCTATGCATCTAACCTCAGTGATTATGCTTGTGAAAATGCGTGTGTTTGTGCAGCCTGTGTCGATTGTTTTAGTAAAGTGCTGTTGAAGATCTGAAACATACTCACTGCAGTCTGTGAGGGCCCATACAGGACAAATAATAGATATAAATAAAGGGATAAAAAACAGATGTGAGTAAAAATAATACTTTCAATGCTTTGCTTTTTCTCACACGTTTTGTGAAATGAAAATTTTGAAAAGGAACACAACATTTTTAAGGAAATGCAACTTTCTCAGTGAAACATAAGCGATATACGTTTCTCAGTGGAACCCAAAAGTTTGGAGTTCTTTACAAGTGAATGCAAAGTTTTGTTTTTCTGGAAATGTAAAGATTTTGCAAGAGAATGGAGCATTTCTTGGCAGAATGCAAAACTTTTAGGAAAGCATTAAACTCAAAATATTTCCCCCACCCCATCTCATAGTTTTCTATCCGTTTTTTATCAGCTGTTTGGACTCTCATTCTGATGACACCCATTCACTGCACTGACGCAATTTTATATTCCTCTGAATCTGTTCCCATTAAGAAACACATTCATCTACATCTTGGATGGCCTGAGTGTGAGGAAATGTTTGGATGAACTATTCCTTTAATCATATGACTGTGTGTCCACCTGTCACGATTGCGTCCTTGAGCTGCACGGAGGAACCAGGAAACACGGAACGAGACACTGAACTTCTTAGAAACACTTTACTTTGACCACGGAGATAACACAGACAGGTACAAACACTCAGGACGCTGAAACATTAACATACAATAATCCACGAGAAACATGGGGCAGAACAGACTATTTAAAGGGGAACATGACTGGAAACACCTGGGACGAAATCAAGACACAGATGGGGACTAATTAAATAATGATTACAGGAAAACCAAATAAGGGCAGAGAAACACAAGGCAGAGGGAGACAGACTGTGACATAACCCCCCCCTTCCCCCTAGGCGCGTCCCGCGCCGTATGACATCGCAAGGGTAGGGGGGGTGGGCGCTCTGGAGACCTCAGGGGATGTGTAGCCCGGGCAGGTGGCCTCCAGGGCGCGGAGCTTCGGGTGGCCAAGGCGGATCGGGAGCCTCGGGCGGCCACGGCGGATCCGGGGACTCTGGCGGCCACGGCGGATCCGGGGACTCTGGCGGCCACGGCGGATCCGGGGACTCTGGCGGCCACGGCGGATCCGGGGACTCTGGCGGCCACGGCGGATCCGGGGACTCTGGCGGCCACGGCGGATCCGGGGACTCTGGCGGCCACGGCGGATCCGGGGACTCTGGCGGCCACGGCGGATCCGGGGACTCTGGCGGCCACGGCGGATCCGGGGACTCTGGCGGCCACGGCGGATCCGGGGACTCTGGCGGCCACGGCGGATCCGGGGACTCTGGCGGCCACGGCGGATCCGGGGACTCTGGCGGCCACGGCGGATCCGGGGACTCTGGCGGCCACGGCGGATCCGGGGACTCTGGCGGCCACGGCGGATCCGGGGACTCTGGCGGCCACGGCGGATCCGGGGACTCTGGCGGCCACGGCGGATCCGGGGACTCTGGCGGCCACGGGGGATCCGGGGACTCTGGCGGCCACGGGGGATCCGGGGACTCTGGCGGCCACGGGGGATCCGGGGACTCTGGCGGCCACGGGGGATCCGGGGACTCTGGCGGCCACGGGGGATCCGGGGACTCTGGCGGCCACGGGGGATCCGGGGACTCTGGCGGCCACGGGGGATCCGGGGACTCTGGCGGCCACGGGGGATCCGGGGACTCTGGCGGCCACGGGGGATCCGGGGACTCTGGCGGCCACGGGGGATCCGGGGACTCTGGCGGCCACGGGGGATCCGGGGACTCTGGCGGCCACGCCTCTGGCGGCCACGGGGGATCCGGGGACTCTGGCGGCCACGGGGGATCCGGGGACTCTGGCGGCCACGGGGGATCCGGGGACTCTGGCACGGGGGCGGCACTGGAGGGCGCTGGCGAGGTGCAGGCACTGGAGGGCGCTGGCGAGGTGCAGGCACTGGAGGGCGCTGGCGAGGTGCAGGCACTGGAGGGCGCAGTCTCGGAGCAGGCACTGGAGGGCGCAGTCTCGGAGCAGGCACTGGAGGGCGCAGTCTCGGAGCAGGCACTGGAGGGCGCAGTCTCGGAGCAGGCACTGGAGGGCGTTCGGGAAGCGCGGGCTCTCGGCGGCGCTCGGGAAGCGCGGGCTCTCGACGGCGCTCGGGAAGCGCGGGCTCTCGACGGCGCTCGGGAAGCGCGGGCTCTCGGCGGCGCTCGGGAAACGCGGGCTCGCGGCGGCGCTCGGGAAGCGCGGGCTCGCGGCGGCGCTCGGGAAGCGCGGGCTCGCGGCGGCGCTCGGGAAGCGCGGGCTCTCGACGGCGCTCGGGAAGCGCGGGCTCTCGACGGCGCTCGGGAAGCGCGGGTACCGGGCTTGGGAGCGCAACAGCCCGTGGTCTCCGCTTAGCTGAAGGCGGCGGCTCAGGGCTGAGGAGGATGGAGCCGCTGAGGAGGCAGGGGGGATCCTTGAAGTTGGGCAAGTGGTAGGAGCCGTTGGAGAGGTATGCGGTGGGTCTCGGCGTGGGATGAGCTGGGGAGATGCGGCGCGTTCCCGCTGGAGTCATCTTAGCTGGTGGATTATTCTGTCACGATTGCGTCCTTGAGCTGCACGGAGGAACCAGGAAACACGGAACGAGACACTGAACTTCTTAGAAACACTTTACTTTGACCACGGAGATAACACAGACAGGTACAAACACTCAGGACGCTGAAACATTAACATACAATAATCCACGAGAAACATGGGGCAGAACAGACTATTTAAAGGGGAACATGACTGGAAACACCTGGGACGAAATCAAGACACAGATGGGGACTAATTAAATAATGATTACAGGAAAACCAAATAAGGGCAGAGAAACACAAGGCAGAGGGAGACAGACTGTGACACCACCAAAGTGTTTTTTAACCAGCTGAAAACACCAGGCACTCTGCTGAAAACACCTAGCTGTGAGAGCGCTTCTGTGGTGCAGCGCTTTCAGTTGAGATGCTTAGGTTGCTATGATAAGGAATATATTCTGGAATAATATGGCAGACGCATCGCAAATAAAATGTTTCACCAAACATAATTTTTCATAACAATATTGTAGTAGTCAGTAATTCCAATTGTTAAAGACAAGAATATTCATAGACAAGCAATGTAAACCTATCCATTGTTTTCAGTCAAAGTACAAGCAGGGTGAGCGGTCGGTGAGGTATTAGTCCCGCCCCTCCTCCACTATGATTGGATGGCTGGGTAAAAAGTGACAGTGATCAGAGCTGCGTTTTACCCAAAGTTGAACATTCCACTGAGACTGTTTTAAAAAACGTTTTCAACTTGCAACTCAAAATATCTTTTGGACACTTTCTTGGCCATGTGCAGGCCATTGTAAAAACTCACCCCCCTTAGTCACTGTTGCTATGTCCGACATGCTGCTCTCACTCCACACATCATGTTCTCACACAGTGAAAAATACATCGTGGAGCAAAGAGGAAATGAACAACATGCCAACAGACAAGATAAACAAGACAGACCAGGTTACTTCTGGTATGAAACAAGGTCTCAGCTTTCAAATTTTGTCATTTTTTTAAGAAACTCAAACAATCAATACCATTTTCTGACACTTTAATGTGTCGTGACAGATGATCATCTCTTCCTCTTTACTAGTTATAGCACAAAATATCTTGTTTCAGCAGCTGAAATATGTCAATACACACAATTTTTCATGTTCACTGATGTTAATCTACTCTCCTGTCTGGTTTGTTTGTTAGACCAAAATGGCAGATTCTGCGTCATAATTGGTCAGATCAACTGTCAATCAAACTCCCTGTGAAAGGTCAATTCAACAAAATTTCCTTTGCACTCTCGGAATAAGCATCCATCTCCTTCAAGAACGACACTCTCCACAGACAGCTATCAAAAGTTATTCAGTTTCTTTATAGTAGATGTTTTTTTTAAGCTTTTCGATTAGCCAGTTCAGCCATTTCGCATTGTCATTTTCCTGTGGGTCTAGAGTGAATAATTACATGGCATTTTGGATCAGGGGATTGGCTTAAAAACGTCCAATGCCCATGATCAAGTATGGCAGATTTCAGACTGCACACTCACTGGTTCTTGCACTAGCTGAGCATTTGCCATGACTGGGATGCAAACATATAGCTTTCTCCATACATTATAAACTGCCTTGATTTCTACAAAAAGTTTTCTATTTTCAGTCAGCAACTGTCATGGTGGAGTAAACGTTAAAATTGTTAAAGTTAGTTTAACTGAACAAATGTTTAGCAAACTAAGTACACAATCAGTAAGCACTGACATTTAAACCTCCCGGTGAGTACTGAAGTTCCTTACTTTTTTTACTGCCATAGTAACACACAGTAGTGGACTGGTCAAGCATTTGTATATGAATTTGCGCACTTGCATAAAATTGTATTTTCGGGCCTAACATCTGATGTACACTGGTTTGTGCATTTAACAAATCTGTCAAATTCATTGCAACAGACGAAATCAGTGCAGTGTTCATGCATCTGTGCTTGTGTGCACGTGTGTGCATGTGCGCGCGCGCGCGTGTGTGTGTGTGTGTGTGTGTGAGGTTATTGTATAAGTCTCAGAGGAATTCTGAAAATACTTTTGGAGCCAGACTGTAGACACTGTGCTGCAGACAAACTGATGACTGGGCAGATACTAAGGGGGACTGGTAATACCTGAATCAATGATACATTTAAGACAAGGTGAAACCTTTGTGTAATTCAACTTCTGACCTTGTAATTTCTGAGATAGAGCCCTGTGACAACTAACCCCAGTCTCCCCCATCCTGAGTCTGTTTCAGCTTCTGCTCATGCTATTATTATGTACTCGACTAGTTCCACAACCAGTTTTATTGTCAAACTGGTCTACACGTTTCTGTTTCAAAACACAACTAAAGCTTAAAACTAAGTTTTTAAAACTTAAAACCTGCTTAAAGTGCATTTTTCAGCACTATCAAAAAGTGCTGCTTGCTTTTATAAACAGGCAGCAGATTGAAACGCTCACACCAGATGAGCAGTTTAAGTAACAGTGCATTCAGTGAAAATGGTGAGAAAAACAATAATGGTGTCAACTATTACAATAAGAGATGACAGTGAGGATAATCTAATGATGATAATAATCAGTCATATTTCATTTCAGCTCAGTAATTATTCACAGCCTCAGTTCCTCTTAAGTGTCTGTTCATAGAAGAACCACCCCGTTGCTTCCCTGCTTATCCTCATTGCCATCAAACCTGCAGGAATTTAACTCGCAGATCTACACACCATGGCAGACAGTGTGGAAAGAGATTGATTATAGACGTTGCCCGGAGGTAATGAACGCATTACCTCAAATGCCTACTTAAAAGAGATTGCTCATCTAAAAGTGATAATTCTATCACCATTTATTCACCTCATGTCATTTCAAACCCGTATTACTTTCCATTGTGCATCAAACACATATAGGCCAATTATCACCCTACGTCACACAGACGTCATGCTGTTTCAACTGCGCATGTCGGTTGCAAAAGACGGGAAAATGTTGTTGTGCAGTGGGATGTGCTTTAGGCTATACATATAAAAACAGTTGTATGATTTCAGCAAATAACTTTAATTTAAATAAATTGCTGACGCTGAATAAAAATAATACAATTTTAAGACAGTGATTTTTGCTTAAACAGGTGCAGTTTGCTGTAACAATACAATTGTTTGTCTTGTTGACGATAACCCACGCCTTGTACAATTCCGTCTTTTTACACTGTCTTTGGCTAGGCAGAACCTCGGTCTTTAGCACTACGAAGTCTTGAACTTGGAAATCATGAAACTGTATGTCTTGGACATGACCACACAGAACAAAGTTGTACGCATCAAGAGACTTGTACGCTTTTAACTTATCCCGGGTATATACACTTGGAGTGCAGGGGCGCGGGAAGGTGTTTTATGTAGGGGGTGCTGTGGGGGGGTAGTCAATTTCTGCGTATAAATATTACGCCAAATAGAAACAGAAAATCGTGCTATAGCCTACGCACTTTCATGAGATCGTGTTAGACAACAATTAGCTATTTTACAAATGGGAATGGCTACAATGAATTCATAGCAATGTTTTACATTCAAGCTTAAAAACCCTTAAAATGTATAGTGAAAAGTTATTTTAAAAGCATCTGGAATGCAATAAAGTAATTGTAAAGCTGTTTTTAAAGCATTTGCTGCATGGATTAAAAAGATAAGCCAATAAATAATTCATTAGGCCTATCAGTCAGATAAAATTGCATTGCAGCAAATCCTTTAATTTTCAAGGACAAAGATTTACATACTTTTTTTGTATTATTGAATACAATTATAAAATAAAACGCAAATTATAATCGGGCCTGTTTTAGGCTTTCCCTTATTTTTATATTTTAGATGGTGAGGTGACGGGAAAAATGACTCGCCATTTCCTCATTGGACGCGCAGAGAGAAATATATGCATCTTAACGGATTACATAGGCTAATGAAGAGTTTTTGCTTTGCTTTGAATTATTTCGTTTTAAAGTAGTATTTTAAAGCTTTCTATAGATATATTTATCATATCTCTGAGCCAGTTTCGAGTTGCTGAGTTTCGATTCATCATTGAAGCGCTCTTGTTCAAAACCGGCAGAAAGTTTTCCTATATTGTGAATGCACACAAATAAAAGTAGACCCTTTACAGTTCCAAATGATATATTACTCTTACCTTTATTATTTTAAAGGTAATTTATTTTAAGTTGTTTTTACTGTAAGAAAAAAAATCCTCCATGTCCTGTAAAGCTCGCTTCAGCTCTCCTCACAAAGTGTCGGATATTGCACATTTATATAGGTTAAACATTTAAACTAACACGGTGATATGCTTGAACTGTTTATAGGTCTATCTGTCGATTTTATTTTAGTCGTGATGATTTGATAAGGCTAAATTAATCAAACATAGGCGATCAACTCTGATGCTGGCCGCTTGGTCGTTGCTTAAAAGAAGAAAAAAAAACATTTAACGAACACAAAATGCTCCCAAGGTTTTTCTAAATTAACTTTTGAAGAAAAAAAAACGAAACATAGTCTAATCACTTTTCTATTACATACAAAACTGAACTATTTTAATAGGTAGCTATAAGCTGTTTTGGGAGAAGGGAAAGACTCGTATCGCTGAGAACAAAAAGAAATAGTTTTTTTTTTCTTCCAGTACATCCATGATATTTCCATGTTCAGCTTTTAAGCCACAACCTACAGATCCCCCAACACAAACATAACATTCACAAACATAAAAGCAAGCATTGGCATAGCCCTGCATCAGTTAACTGTTAAATTATTGGGCAAATGGTAAAATATGTTGATCACATAGAAATAGATAGCAAAATAGCCAATGGGTGATAAGTTATTGTAATATGTAGAGAACATTTCGAAAATAATACCTAATCAAAATAATCGATAATCTTTTTAAATCTTACTATTTTGTGCCTTATCTGTGTAATTCTCTTGCCGTAAACTTGAACTCTCCCGGGTTTTCTGCGACCATGATGCGCGCGCATCCCGGATGTTTACAAATTTTTAAGAGGCCTATAGAGATTTTGCACTGCTTTTCCCCCAGACTCATCGCAGACTAATAAGTGCATTACTGCCACCTATCTCTCAAATGGACCATTGACACTCTATCTACAATCTCAATTAGGAGTGTCATTGGTCCATTTGAGAGATAGGTGGTGGTAATGCACTTATAAGCAAGAAGAAGACGCGGCACGCGCCGACTGATATGAACATGCTCAGGACAGTTGGACAGTGTGGTGCATCAGAGGTAAAAAACAATATAAATACTGTTCAGTTTCTCGTACAGACCGATCGTTTTGTATCTTTAGACCTCAATGTATCGTCATGAGTCGCAGGGTTTAATTTGGTTTTGTCTGTGTATGTTTTTTTGTCTCTCAAAGGCGTGAGTACCATTGACTGCCATTATATGACTGACAGACTGCAACAGTTTGAGTTAAAAATCTTCATTTGTGTTCTATTGAAGAAACAAAGTTGCTTACATCTTGGATGCCCTTGGGGTGAGCAGATAAACATCAAATTTTCATTTTTGGGTGAACTATCCCTTTAACTGCAGGTGTCCAAACACAGTGTTAAAGTAATTTGCTTTTTTTGTAAATTTAGTCATAGTCCTGTGTCAAATGTCCTTTGTATGCATTTTTTCTGTTAATTTACACAACAACAGTGTTTTGGGAGCCTGAAAAAAAATTGAAAATGGGTTTCAAAGTATACCTTTTTTTCACATACATATCGTTTTGACAACATTATCGCCTGTATGCAAAAATTTTCAATAAACGCAAAGGAAAAACTTTCCTTGTTGTCGTGTAAACTCACCCTCAGTCAGCCTTGTTTTTTGTTTGTTTAGTCAAGTTTAAATTTGACTGAAAGTCTGGAAATTTTTGTCTAGTTTTAATCAGTGCAAATTTGTCATCTATATGCTCAAAATGCTAATTGTGATTACTGCTATATTATTGCATTATTGCACAGTTTTACTTATAAGCACAAATCAATAGAATGTCAACTCATACGGTTTATTATAATCTAGTTTCCTGATTTATTACATCATCATAAATATAAACACTCTTTACATTATGAAAACTGGTAAAACTCAAAAGGTTCTCTAAAAAGATAAAACAGCGAAATTCCTAATGTTAATTACAATTATGTTAATGTATTTATATTAAATCAACAACAAAAAAACTTTGTATTGTCAGATTACACAGAGATTGCATCAGTGCTTTCAATAAACACAATCACAATTTAAAATAAACAGAAGCAAAATAAACCACTTTATTATATAAGTGTGATAAATCCACTTAAACAGATACTTTCCACAATTTCTGTCTTTTAAAGCTTCAGTTAATAGAGTTTAATACAATCGTCATGTGAAAGGACCTTACTTGGTTTAAATCACAAGAAATATATAAACTGATCAAATGTGGCATCTGCCAAATGCAAAGTCACATTGCAACTTCCAAACACACCTGTCTGTAAAGTATTATGACTGCAGTGCTTTCAATTTAAATCATGCTAATTAAAGTGCCTATAAAATGTAAAAAGTCAATTATACCAAAAAACATAACTGACAAAAAAAAATATATAAAAAAACTTGACTGGAATAATTGATTAGTGGGTTGTCGTGCAACTATACTGACCAAAATTATAAATGCAACACTCTTGTTTTTGCCCCCATTTTTCATGAGCTGAACTCAAAAATTTTCCATGTACACAAGAGGCCTATTTCTCTCAAATATTGTTCACAAATCTGTCTAAATCTGTGTTAGTGAGCACTTCTCCTTTGCCGACATAATCCATCCACCTCACAGGTATGGCACATCAAGATGCTGATTAGACACCATGATTATTGCACAGGTGTGCCTTAGGCTGGTAACAATAAAATGCAACTCTAAAATGTGCAGTTTTACTGTATTGGGGGGGGGTCCGAAAAAAAGTCAGTATCTGGTGTGACCACCATTTACCTCACGTAGTGCAACACATCTCGTTTGTATAGAGTTGATCAGGTTGTTGATTGTGGCCTGTGGAATGTGGCTCAGGGGTAGAGCATTGTGTCAGCAGCGCAAAAGGTTGTGGGTTCGATTCCCAGGGAACACATATACTGACAAAAAATGTATAACCTGAATGCAATTGTAAGTCGCTTTGGATAAAAGCGTCTGCTAAATGCATAAAAATGTAAAATGTAAATATTGGCATGAACTGGAACCCACTGTCACATACAGAGCATCCCAAACATGCTCAATGGGTGACATGTCCGGTGAGTATGCTGGCCATGCAAGAACTGGGATGTTTTCAGCTTCCAGGAATTGTGAACAGATCCTTGCAACATGGGGCCGTGCATTATCATGCTGCAACATGAGGTGATGGTCGTGGATGAATGGCACAACAATGGGCCTCAGGATCTCGTCAAAGTATCTCTGTGCATTCAAAATGGCATCAATAAAATGCACATGTGTTCGTTATCCATAACATACGCCTGCCCATACCATAACCCCATGCCCACTCGATCCACAATGTTGACATCAGCAAACCGATCACCCACACGACGCCATACACGCTGTCTGCCATCTGCCCTGTACAGTGAAAACTGCCATCTGCCCTGTACAGTGAAAACCGGGATTCATCCGTGAAGAGAACACCTCTACACAGTGCCAGATGCCATCGAATGTAAGCATTTGCCCACGCAAGTCGGTTACAACGACGAACTGCAGTCAGGTCGAGACCCCGATGAGGACGACGAGCATGCAGATGAGACGGCCATCATGAAATGTTTTAAATGTTTAAATGTTTGATAATTTCAAACCCTGAGACGGTTTCTGACAGTTTGCACAGAAATGATTTGGTTATGCAAACCGATTGTTGCAGCAGCTGTCCGAGTGGCTGGTCTCAGACGATCTTGGAGGTGAAGATGCTGGAAGTGGAGGTCCTGGGCTGGTGTGGTTACACGTGGACTTGTGAGGCCGGTTTGATGTACTGCCAAATTCTCTGAAATAATCAGAGTCTGAAATGCCTTTGGAGATGGCTTATGGTAGAGAAATGAACATTCAATTCACGGGCAACAACTCTGGTGGACATTCCTGCAGTCAGCATGCCAATTGCACGCTCCCTCAAAATTTGCGACACCTGTAGAATTGTGCTGTGTGATAAAACTGCACATTTTAGAGTGGCCTTTTATTGTGTCCAGCCTAAGGCACACCTGTGCAATAATCATGCTGTCTAATCAGTATCTTGGTATGCCACACCTGCGAGGTGGATGGATTATCTCAGCAACAGTGAAGTGCTCACTAACACAGATTTAGACAGATTTGTGAACAAAATTTGAGAGAAATAGGCCTTTTGTGTACATAGAAAAAGTCTTAGATCTTTGAGTTCAGCTCATGAAAAATGGGGGCAAAAACAAAAGTGTTGCGTTTATAATTAGTTGACCATCAGACATATTCTCAGAACCTGATTTGATTCCTTTCTTTTTTTTCATCTTGATCCAGCTATATTAATCTGAATCTGGCTGATTTCTTCATGAATCAAAGTAAAACTTCTTACCTCAGCGATCTGGACTGGAGTTTTTGAGTTTGTAACTCAAGATTATCAGTGATTAAAGACCTAAAATTGTGTCTATTCCCCACACAAAGCTAACGTATGACTTAAGAACACGTATGTGTTTTTTTTGTTCTTCTTTGTTCTTCTTTGTTAAATGTCAAATAGCATTCAGCTAATTCAAAGTGATCTCTCTAAAGCAGGAGTGAACAGATGAAAGTGCAGAGGACACGGAGGTGAGAGAGGGAAAAAGGGTGAACGAGTAAAAGATTGGTGTAGATGACGGCAAGTTGGGGCTTTTGTTTATAACCGAGATGAAGTGGACCATCACAAAAGGAGTCAAGCAGAGGCTGGAGGAGTGATAGAAAGACTGATTAGAGGAGAGAAAAACAGGACAAAGAGCCACAGTTACATCCCTACACTGAGCTTAGTCTAATACAAAAAATGTTGAAGAAGTCTGTGTTGTCTGTGAACTGAAACATATCTCACTGTTTGCATAGCAATGAGTCTGAGCATCACTTCAATATCAGTCCATTTGAGGCCAGGACAATCTGTTGGGGATAAAAAAAGAGAACTGAAACAATGCTATCGGTGCCGCCATCGCTATAACACGTGCTACACTTTGCATTGAGTGATGCTATGAGTGATGCAGGAGATGAGAAGTTGGCAAGGTGATGAAACAACAAACAAAACTAACACGACTGTAATCTACAGTCACCAAACAGAAACAGCACAGATCATAACTGAGAGAGGCTGAACTTCTCTGTGATAAATTATATTTACCATGAAACCTGATTTAAACAGTATATAAAACTAATTTCTTCATTTATCCACAACCAATTGTGGTTCTGTTCAATTACGTTATACCGCCCTTTAGTAGGAATTGCACTGAACTTTTACATTAAATCAAGAATCTGGCTTTTTTATATTAAACTTTTTGCTGTTAACTTATACATCACACAATACAGGACAAAACAAGACAGAAATGAAAAAAATATAATTAATTAAAAAAAAAAAAAAATTAAATTCATCCATACAACTCAGGGTGATACATAAATATAATACCAAAAAATTAAAATTCCTTGCCATTTCTATATATTGTCATGTCTCAGTCAGGGGAAATGTACATCTGGTCTGTTGGTGTATTTTCCATATAAACAAGAAAGGTGTCAGACTTTGTCTTCCTTTTCCTTGTGTTTCCACACCCTTATATGGTCCTTCCTGTTTCCTGTCATTAGTTCATTCATCCCCATCTGTGTTTGATTTGCTCCTCACCTGTTGCTGTTTCCCTTGATTATGTTATGTGTTCATAAGCCCTGAGTTTTCCCTGAGTCTTTGTCCGTCAACTCGTCTATGTACGTTGGTGTAGTTGTGTATCCTGTGTTCCTCCATTAAATCCCATTGTTTACCTTACCTCTCGTCTCCCGCGTCCTTCCCGCTACGCGACCGTGACAGATTGACGGACCAAAAGAAAGATGGAGGAGCACCGCAGCCGCCCGCAGCTGATCTTGGTCTGCCGTTCGCGGAGGTCCTTAGACGCCGCCCGCGGCTCGCCCATCCCGCCGTTCGCGGGAAGTCAGCGGCCGTTCGCGGCTCACGTATGTCCGCCAGCCACCGCAAGCCCACCTCCCGAGGCTCATGTGCCCCTGGGCTTGTTGGTGACATACGATGGATTGGAGCCCAGCCCCAGAGCCTGCTCCTCGCCAGCGCCCTCCGGTGCCTGCTCCTCGCCAGCGCCCTCCGGTGCCTGCTCTTCGCCAGCGCCCTCCGGTGCCTGCTCCTCGCCAGCGCCCTCCGGTGCCTGCTCCTCGCCAGCGCCCTCCGGTGCCTGCTCCTCGTCAGCGCCCTCCGGTGCCTGCTCCTCGCAAGTGCTCTCAAGTTTCCCCGCTGGTTCCGTCCAGCTCACCTGGGCCTCCGCTGGTCCCGTCCAGCTCACCTTTGCCTCCGCTGGTTCCGTCCGGCTCCCCTTGGCTTCCGCTGGTCCCGTCTGGCTCACCTTGGCCTCCGCTGGTCTCGTCCGGCGCCCCTTCTGCGCTTCCTGAGCGCCCCCGAGGCTCCGCGCGACCCGAGTGCCCGCGAGAGTCAGCGCTACCCGAGCACCCACGAAAGTCTGCGCTTCCAGAGCGCCCCCAAGAGTTGGTCCTGTCCAGCTCACCTTGGCCCACGCTGGTCCCGTCCAGCTCACCTGGGCCTCCGCTGGTCCCGTCCAGCGCCTCTTCTGCGCTTCCCGAGCACCCCCGAGACTCCGCGCGACGAGAATGCCCGCGAGAGTCAGCGCTACCCGAGCGCCCACGAAAGTCTGCGCTTCCAGAGCGCCCCCAAGAGTTGGTCCCGTCCAGCTCACCTTGGCCCACGCTGGTCCCGTCCAGCTCACCTGGGCCTCCGCTGGTCCCGTCCAGCTCACCTTTGCCTCCGCTGGTCCCGTCCAGCTCACTTTTGCCTCCGCTGGTCCCGTCCAGCTCACCTTGGCCTCCGCTGGTCCCGTCCAGCTCACCTGGGCCTCCGCTGGTCCCGTCCAGCTCACCTTTGCCTCCGCTGGTTCCGTCCAGCCCACCTTTGCCTCCGCTGGTCCCGTCCAGCTCACCTTTGCCTCCGCTGGTCCCGTCCAGCTCACTTTTGCCTCCGCTGGTCCCGTCCAGCTCACCTTGGCCTCCGCTGGTCCCGTCCAACTCACCTGGGCCTCCGCTGGTCCTGTCCAGCTCACCTTTGCCTCCGCTGGTTCCGTCCAGCCCACCTTTGCCTCCGCTGGTTCCGTCCAGCCCACCTTTGCCTCCGCTGGTCCCGTCCAGCTCACCTTTGCCTCCGCTGGTCCCGTCCAGCTCCCCTTGGCCTCCGCTGGTTCCGTCCAGCTCACCTTTGTCTCCGCTGGTCCTGTCCAGCTCACCTTTACCTCCGCTGGTCCCGTCCAGCTCCCCTTGGCCTCCGCTGGTCCCGTCCAACGCCCCTTCTGCGCTTCCCGAGCACCCCCCTGAGATGGGGAGCTTCCCCAAGAAAATTTTGGGGGGGGGGCTACCCTCCATGGCCTCCCAAGCTCCCCGATCCGCCATGGCCTCCCAAGCTCCCTGCTCCGCCATGGCCGCCGGAATCCCCGGATCCGCCGGCTCCGCCATGGCCGCCCGAGCACCCTGCTCCGCCATGGCCGCCGGAATACCCGGATCCGCCATGGCCGCCTGATCCGCCATGGCCGCCGGATCCGCCATGGTCGCCCGAGTCCCCGGATCCGCCGTGGCCGCCCGAGTCCCCGGATCCGCCGTGGCCGCCCGAGTCCCCGGATCCGCCGTGGCCGCCCGAGTCCCCGGATCCATCGTGGCCGCCCGAGTCCCCGGATCCGCCGTGGCCGCCCGAGTCCCCGGATCCGCCGTGGCCGCCTGAGTCCCCGGATCCGCCGTGGCCGCCTGAGTCCCCGGATCCGCCGTGGCCGCCTGAGTCCCCGGATCCGCCGTGGCCGCCTGAGTCCCCGGATCCGCCGTGGCCGCCTGAGTCCCCGGATCCGCCGTGGGTCCCGGAACGGGCACCGCCCTGGAGGCCACCTGTCCGGCCTCCAGGTCCTTGAGGCCTCCAGAGTGCCCACCCCCCCTCCCCTTTCGATGTCGTACGGCGCGGGACGCGCCTATTGGAAGGGGGGGGGGTAATGTCAGACTTTGTCTTCCTTTTCCTTGTGTTTCCACACCCTTATATGGTCCTTCCTGTTTCCTGTCATTAGTTCATTCATCCCCATCTGTGTTTGATTTGCTCCTCACCTGTTGCTGTTTCCCTTGATTATGTTATGAGTTCATAAGCCCTGAGTTTTCCCCGAGTCTTTGTCCGTCAACTCGTCTATGTACGTTGGTGTAGTTGTGTATCCTGTGTTCCTCCATTAAATCCCATTGTTTACCTTACCTCTCGTCTCCCGCGTCCTTCCCGCTACGCGACCGTGACAAAAGGTAGCCAAACTCTTTTCAAACTAAATGTTTTATTTTGATTTCTTAACCAGTATGTTAGCTTTTCTAAAGGTATAAAATTATTAACCTTAGAAAATTACAAACTTATTGGAATAACCATATCAGATTTCCACTTCATTGCAATACACTTCTTGGCAATCAGTAATTACATTTCTATAAGCTTTATTCTGATGGCTTTGCTTGAGGTTGGAGTTGGTAAAGTTACCCATCAAACATATCTCTGTGTCTGTTGGATAGGAGATTCCATGTATAGCAGATATAATACAGCAATTTTAATTTGTTTTTCCAGAACACATAAACTAAAGAACAGGATCATTTGAAGTGTAAAAAGGTTTCCTTGTCTGTACCACATCTGAAGAGCTGAGACTTTATTTAAACTTATGCAGTCGTGGGTGAAGAAAATTAAACCGAATCAGTCTATATCAAGATTCAGTCCTTGCATAGTTTACTCCACACTGAAACTGCCATTTTCAATGTTGCAAGTAAAAGAGCATTAAAGATAGTGTGGTCACATTTGTTGTTGCTTAGCGAAATTTTGCGGGCAAAATTCTGTCATTTGAATTGAAATTGAAATTTCCTTCCACACACACACACACACACACACACACACACACACGCACGCATGCATGCACACACAGGTTTATAAAAACTCACTGGCCACTTTATTAGGTACACCTGGCTAGTACCGGGTTGGACCCCCTTTTGTCTTCAGAAGTGCCTAAATTCTTTGTGGCATAGATTCAACAAGGTAATGGAAACATTCCTCAGAGATTTTGGTCCATTTGAGTAAAGTGAACTCATTGCCATGTTCAAGGAACCAGTCAGAGATGATTTGAGCTTTGTGACATGAAGCATTATCCTGCTGGAAGTAGTCATCAGAAGATGGTACACTGTAGTCATAAAGGGATGGACATGGTCAGTAACAATACTCAGGTAGGCTGTGGAGTTTAAACGATGATCAATTGGTACTAAGGGGCCCAAAGTGTGCCAAGAAAATCTCCCCCAAACCATTACACCACCACCAGCAGCTTGAACCGTTGAATCAAGTTAGGATGGATCCATGCTTTCATGTTCTTTACGCCAAATTCTGACGCTATCATCTGAATGTTGCAGCATTAATTGAGACTCATCAGACTAACCAGTCTGCCCATTCTCCTCTGACCTCTGACATCAACAAGCCATTTTCGTCCACATAACTGCCGCTCACTGGATATTTTCTCTTTTTCGGACCATTCTCTGTAAACCCTAGAGATGGTTGTGTGTGAAAATCCCAGTAGATCAGTAGTTTGTGAAATACTCAGACCAGCCCATCTGACACCAACATCCATTCCACGTTCAAAGTCACTTAAATCCTGTTTCTTCCCCATTCTGATGCTCGGTTTGAACTTCAGCAAGTTGTCTTCACCACATCTAGATGCCTGAATGCATCGAGTTGCTTCCATGTGATTGGCTGATTAGCAATTTGTGTTACCAAATAATTGAACAGGTGTACCTAATAAAGTGGCCGGAGAGTGTATATACAGTGCATCTAAAAACAATTGAATATTGTGAAAAAGTTCATTATTTTTTGTAACATTTCAAAAAGTTAAACTTTAATTTTCATTTGCGAAATGTGCACAAGCAACAGGGATGACCGCAAGCTTGAGAATACTGTCAAGTAAAGCCGATTCAAACACTTGGAAGATCTTCACAGGGAGTGAACTGAAGCTGGAGTCAGTGCATCAAGAGTCACCACGCTCCAACATCTTCAGGAAAAGGGCTACCAAGTCCACTTCTGAAACAGAAACATCGTCAGAAGCATCTTACCTGGGCTAAGGAGAAAAAGAACTGGACTGTTGCTCAGTGGTCCAAAGTCCTCTTTTCAGATGAAAGTAAATTTTTTATTTCATTTGGAAATCAAGGTCTGGAATGGTTTCCAAGTGGTTTGCTGACCATGACATAACTGTGCTTGATTGGACCCCATATGGAATCTATGGGATATTTTCAAGAGAAAGATGAGAAACAGTCGATCCAACAATCCAGACGAGCTGAAGACTCAATAGTGCCTCAGCAGTGCCACAGGCTGATCGCTTCATGCCACTCCTCACTGATGCTGGAGTTTGTGCTAAAGGAGCCCCGACCGAGTATTAAGTGCATAAATGAACATGCTTTAGAAAACTTAAACTTTTCTGTTGTGCAAATCCTTTTTTGATTGATCTTATGAAATATTCTAATATTTTGAGATACTGGATTTTTTTATTTTCTTGAGCTGTTAATTCTAATCATCAAAGTTAAAACAAAATAACTTTTGAAATGTTTTACTTTACATGTAATGAATCTAGAATATATGAAAGTTTAACTTTTTGAAATAAGTTACAAAAAATTATGAACTTTTTCCTGATATTCAATTTTTTTTAGATGCACCAATATATATATGTATAGATGCCTCATTGCAAAAATGTATGCTATGGGCGGCAACTGTAGTTATACAGTATGTACGTATGGATATCTACTGTAATATCTATTTTATCAGATTATTTTGCTAAAGAATATAATAATAAAACAAGATGAAGCTGTTTGCTAGCGTGACATTAAGCATTTGCTAAGAAATTATAATATTGAGATCATTCATTTAAAAACACAAACCAACACATTCTCACTGTTCAAAAGCTTCCCCATTTCTTCGGGAATTTAAATATAGGTGGTTTTTCAACCCAGAGGCTGCACTATGTTGTGGCGACATGATGGCGGATGCATTGATGTGTCAGAAGCTGTTGAACATGGATCTGTATGTACATATATCTGATTATAGCAGTGTCGTCCAGTTTTGTACAACACAACACTTGAAATCATTCATTAAAAATTCTGTTTAGAAAGCAGTTATATAATGTTGGTTCATACTCTAGCCAGCTTTGGATGTCTATTTTATTATTATAACAAATGCAAGGATGAAAAGGGTTTCCAGTGTTTATCAACTTTAATTCTTATTTAATAATTATGAATTCATTAGTTCTGACTTAATTACTCAAAATATCCTATTCTACAGAAATAGTGTTTTATAATAAAATCTCCTCAGCCCCATACTTTTGATTGGAATACACTGATATTGATAAAAGGGATCGATGCTTGCCTTATATGAACAACCACCGATTAGATGTGTGAACTGACGTGTTTTAGTGTTTCTAATACTTGAAAAGTAAATTGCATGTTTATGTGCATATGTGAGTGTTTCTGAATCTGAGAATTAGGGAGAGAGAGAGAGAAATAAATTCATACCAATTGAATCTATGGCAGATGTTAGACTGGCACACACACACACAATACCACCCAGTTTGTTTTTCTAAAGCTGAATTCACACATAATCCCACATTTCCTGCAACATTCCAGCATGGTTTCCATTCTCTCTGTGAGGCTGGCCACCCTCCCTAACTAGCTACACTACACAATTGTGCTTCCCATCTTAGCAGCACGGCCTTATTCTCCAAACTCTGGAACATTCTTTTGGTTTATTTAAGCTGTAACAAACAAACTAGTCCACACAAGTAATATACCATACACCCAATCCCAAAACGCAGAGGTTTACATTCCTCATAGTGTAAACACTGATATTTAGAGATCAAACTGAATTAAGAGAATTATGGAAGCTCCCATAAACAGGGAGGATCTCACATTCCTACACGACTTATAAGAAACAGGATAGGCCAATAAAATATCTTGAACTCCATTGTGTGAAACACTTTAGTGTTGTGTGAATCAGACCCTGAGATCAGGTTGTGTTGCGTGTCTTGTTCTCTTGTCTGCTGTGTTTTTGTGCTCCAGTCCTCTAGCCGAGACTGTGGGCCTCTCCTCCATTGTGATCGCCACTTTTCCAGTCTCCCATCTGGGCTCTGGGGGTGGGGATGCTTTCTTGAAGCTGTGGGGAGGATTTTGGTAATGGCTTTAATTGTGTTGGTGAGCCCATTCTTAAAGTGCAGCAGCTAATTAGCTGTAAATGAGTCCATCTGCTTTGATTTGTAGTTGCAGTGAGTCTGCAGTTGTAATTGTCTTTCATTCTTTCAAGTGTCTATATCCATACATAGCTCTTCCTACCAAATCAGCATGGTATATCAGCATAGTCTATATGAAATCAAAATCTTTACCTTCAGAATAAAAAAAATATAATTAAAAAAAAAAAACAATTGTCTTTAATAAAGTTAATCGAATTTAACAAAATGAGCTATTGCATTGGATGAACTAAAAGCCAAATAGTTGTTTTGTCATTGTTTTAGCAAAGTCACATTTGGTTTGACTTCACCACCCAGTTACTTTCAAGTTTCACTCTGAAAAACACCTTGCAAACTTCAAGTTGACTTTAGGCTCACTATATTTTAAAAGATATTGTCACATCTAGTTTATGGTTTCTGTTCAAGCACTCATTTTGATTTTAATTTCATTCTATGGTTCCTGTGTTCTATGTTTTGTGTTTAGTTTCTGTTACAAAGGCTGTGTTCCGAATTGCCCCTAAATCCTCATTCACTATTCCCTACATTAGTCCACTAATATAGTCCGATTCAGACACTGAGAGTGCTTTGAGGCATTTTAAGAAGGTGTGGACGAGTCTTAACTATTATAAAGAATATCACTTTGGGTTTGAGACTTTAGTCTTTGCAACTTTACAGATCTTATATATGCACAAACAGTTTGTAACACTCAAAAGACAAAGCAAAACTTGAAATTGCATCATATGACCCCTTTAAACTATTTAATAATTAATTGAAAAAATGTAAATCTGTATGATGATAATGCTGTATCCACATTGGACAATGGGTGGATTGATGATTTGGCTGCTCTGGTGAGACGTGGAAAATCATTCGGCATGACCCTCGCAGTGCATTGTGGGTATTAGCTTGCCTCTGACTGTACATCAGTTGTATACTTGTTATTGCAGTGCATTGTGGGATTGAATTAGTGTGCTCAATAACGTTCCAGTGCATTGGAAACAAATGGGAAACCAATTTTAAACTACTATAAATGTTTGGAACTGCAAACTAAATCTTACTGAAATCCCATTTTATCATCCTCAAATTTGGAACACAGCCACGCAATACTTATTGCTTTCAATTTCTCTCAGTTTTAGAGTAAAACATGTCTTGTAAAATATGTTTCATATAAAGTTTGAAATTGTGTGTTCCTTTTGCATTTTTACAACAATAAATAATATATTTCTATAACTTTTTTGTTGTTGCAAACATTAAATACAAATTGACAATAAATGTCATAGTACTATAGGACTTTAAAGAATCAGACAGCAGCTGGTATTTATTGCACTATATTGTGGTCTTCAAACCATGTTTAATTTATTTCAGCCTTTACTAATACAACCTACAACTACACAAATAACCCCACTGTGCTTAGAGATAGTGACGAAAAAGAAACAAATAACACAAAATAAATAAAAAAATGTACCTCAAACTAATTTTGCTGGGTTTAAAGCCTGAGTCACATTTGAAGCTGTATAACATTGCACCAAGTTTCTGTAAACCATTAAAATAGTAAAAAGCTTACAGAACAGAGATTGCTTATTGGGGTTACTGTAATTATTAAATGTATTGGATTGTTGTTTTTTAGGATTATATGACAGATTTTGAAGTAGAAATCTTAATGGGTCATCATTGATGTCTGTATGACAGTGATATTCAGTTTGCTGTCATCTTATCACCATCTAACAACCAGTGTGAGTTGTTGTTAGAAACATTCCTGTTTGCCTCTGTAGTTCTTATCATGTTAACAACAGACAGCTAGTGCAGCTTCGGTTTCACATATGAAACAGGTTGAGAGTTGTTTTGGCCTAAGCACACAATACCTGAAATCCGTTACCATTCCCATTCATCTCATTCAGCGAGGTATTTGCTCACTACTAGGGCAGGACTCTCCTTGGAAGTACATGATTTGCTCACCAGAGATAACTTAATGACATTATAATACTTTGACAACAATACATGGAAAGAATTTATAAAGGGAGGGTGAAATACTGTGTCAAAGTAATGCCAAACATGCTTAGAAGTGTTTGTTTGTGTTGATCATGTGATGTGTGGGCTACTGAGAACACACCTATTGTGTACTGCTGTCTATTAAAAATAAACCAGCATGAAGCCCACTGGCATGTGTTTGTAGGGTTTAACAGCTGATTATTAAATAACCTCTTCTCACAGAAGCACTCAGAATCACTAATGGGGTTCATCATTAGTTGAGCATGTACTAATTCTGGTGTATTTTCTACAATAAGAATTATTATATGTCTAAACCCCTGACCTCTAGATAGAATTTATCCAACAGATATGAATGATGCCTTCACAGCAAATTTGAAAGTGTTAAATTAACACTCACAGTGAGAAAATTAACACTTTTTCGGGGTTTATATAGGTCCACACTAAATCGAGTTAAACTAACACTTTAAATAGTGTTACTTTTTTTTACACTTGCATAGAGTAAGAACAACACTGTAAGTGTTCACCATTAACACCACTAGTGTTTTTCCCTCCCCTCATTTACAACAAGTTAGTGTTGAAACTACACTAGGTGTGTCAATATCGGAAACACCAAGAGACTTATTTCCACACTAATATAGTGTTCATACAAACCCTGATTAAGGTCAATGTAATCGGTGTTCGACTAAAAATAACTGCATTAAGTAAAACAAAATAATTCACAAAGTCAACATGCTGTATCAGTTTGAAATTTTATTTTTAACAGATGTAGCAATTACACCAACACAAAAGAAGGTACAATATATTCACCATCATTTGACCCATATAAACACTGCAGATCAAAAGGTCTGTAGAACTTCAAGCGGTTGGCTTTTACAAGTTCACCCAACTCATAATATCTCTGTACTTTAAACGTGTGATGTTCTGAAAAATATTCTGTGAAAAGTTTGTCGACAATAAAATACACAGTGCTGTCAATGAAAAGTATTTTCCAAATCTGACTGAACACAGGAATTTCATCATCAATTTCATTGCATACAATGAGGTCTTGTCTATATTCTGTCCCATCTATTTTGACCCAGGTCATGGAATGCATGCTTGTCTGTATGGGATTCTCTAGCATTCCTGCCAACGTGTCACCATTAGGGATGGGTATCGTTAAGGTTTTAACGGTACTACTACTCTTATCGATACTGCTTATCGATCCGGTGCTTTAACGGTATTCTTATCGGTACTTTTTGTTATTTATATATATACATACATACATACACATATATGTATGAAATATATATTTCTATGATAGATTAGCAGCTTAATTAACATGGCTTTATATTCTGAAATGTTAAATAAATATTTCATTAAATAAATATAAAACATAAATTTGTAAATGCAGCAGTGTGCAGGCATTTTTTGTGTTTTATATACATAAGATAAGATAGAGTAAGAACATGAACAAAGAAACAAAGTTAAACAAATTGACAACGCCCGAAGCTTGGAGCGCGCCGCGCACGCACACACACACACGCGCAAACACATACACGCACACACACACACACGCACACACACACACGCGCGCGCGGGAACAGGGGGTGCTGAGGGTGCTGCAGCACCCCCTGTTTTTTTTTGTGGGCAACTGTAAACTGTTGTGAATAAAAAAAATATATAGGCTAAATTTGTTATAATAAAGATTAATTTAAAAATGTATATGGTTGCTCCGATGTTTATAACATTTAGTTTACATTGGCTATTTTGCTATCTATTTCTATGTGATCTTCGACATATTTACCATTTGCCCATTAATTTAACAGTTGTAAGAATTAAAGTTATCAAAGTTATTAAACTGATGCAGGGCTATTTGATGCGCACGTTGCGCACATCCTGCCAAATCACGCACGCAGCACTGCCAATGCTTGCTTTTATGTTTGTGAATGCTATGATTGTGTTGAAGAATTTGTAGGTTGTGGCTTAAAAGCGGAACATGGAAATATCATGGATGTACTTTTTTTTTTTTTTGTTCTCAGCGATATGAGTCTTTCCCTTCTCCCAAAACAGCTTATAGCTAAAATAGTTCAGTTTTGTATGTAATGGAAAAGTGATTAGACTATGTTTCGCTTTTTTTTTCTTCATAAAGTTAATTTAGAAAAACCTTGGGAGCATTTTTTGTTCGTTAAATGTTTTTTTTCTTTTAAGCAACGACCAAGCGGCCAGCATCAGAGTTGACCGCCTATGTTTGATTAATTTAGCCTTATCAAATCATCAAGACTTGACTAAAATAAAATCGATAGATAGGCCTATAAACAGTTCAAGCATATCACAGTGTTAGTTTAAATGTTTAACCTATATAAATGTGCAATATCCAACAGTTTGTGTGGAGAGCTGAAGCGAGCTTTACAGGACATGGAGGATTTTTTTATTACAGTAAAAGCAACTTAAAATACGCCGTGTGATTTTTTTTTCTTCCTCATAAAGGTAAGAGTAATATATCATTTTGAACTGTAAAGGGTCTACTTTTATTTGTGTGCATTCACAATATCAACATTGTGCTTTTATAAAATAGGAAAACAGAGAATGCACTTTCTTCCGGTTTTGAACAAGAGGCTTCAATGATGAACCGAAACTCGGCAACTCGAAACTGGCTCAGAGATATGATAAATATATCTATAGAAAGCTATAAAATACTACTTTAAAACGAAATAATTCAAAGCAAAGCAAAAACTCTTCATTAGCCTATGTAATCCGTTAAGATGCATATATTTCTCCAATGAGGAAATGGCGAGTCATTTTTCCCCGTCACCTCACCATCTAAAATATAAAAATAAGGGAAAGTCTAAAACAGGCCCGATTATAATTTGCGTTTTATTTTATAATTGTATTCAATAAAAAAAATGTAAATCTTTGTCCTTGAAATTTAAAGGATTTGTTGCAATGCAATTTTGTCTGACTGATGTGAATTATTTATTGGCCTATCGTTTTAATCCATGCAGCAAATGCTTTAAAAACAGCTTTAAAATTACTTTATTGCTAGATGCTTTTAAAAAAAACTTTTCACTATACATTTTAAGGGTTTTTAAGCTTGAATGTAACTTGAATGTAAAACATTATGAATTCATTGTAGCCTATTCCCATTTGTTAAATAGCTAATTGTTGTCTAACACGATCTCATGAAAGTGCGTAGGCTATAGCACGATTTTCTGTTTCTATTTGGCGTAATATTTATACGCAGAAATTGACTACCCCCCCCCACATCACCCCATTAATAAAACACCTTCCCGCGCGCCTGGCAAACACACACACACACACACGCACACACACTTCAGCCTGAGGAACAGCGTCTCTCGTGTGGATTGTACTTCCAACATTTCATTATCAAACATGTCCAGCAATTTAGTAACTGTAAAGACGGCATTTTACAACAATCGACAGACGATTGATCTGATTCTGATGTTAAGTTTTGGTCAGGGAGGAACGAATGCGCGCCGCTGTGAAGAGAAGTAAGTTGTGTTAGAAGAAACACGGCTATAATCTTTAGAAGCTAAAAAAACATTAAATAAACTCAGTTTAATATAACAGCCACAGGCCTAAAGTGTAAGCATGTTTTAATGGTTAGTTCTCTTCTATCATAAACAGGGCTTATGTTGCGCGTGCTGAACTCCTCCACGTGAGCGATCGCGCTTCTGATTTGGGAATAGCAAAAATGCATCATAGACAAGAGTTTGAATATTATTGCATATAAAAACAGCTGGTGATTTTGGTGGGATATAATTTGCAAGTTAATGTGTATATATATATAGCAATAATAAATGTATGTGTGTTTTCTTAATTTCTCCAGTACCGATAGCAGAACCGTTAACGTCAGAGCTTATCGATACTCCGGTCTTTTATAATTTAGCCCCGAGACCGATTAAATACCGAGTTTCGGTACCCATCCCTAGTCACCATTGTCAACATCATTCCAACAGAATATTTTCATTTGTCCACACTCAACTTGACTCAATGGTGTTGTTTCCCAAAGATAGCCTATTGACATCTGATGACTTTTTGCCAAAGATTTGGTGATGTTTTTGAAATTTTTTAGTGTATTTTTGAAAACTTTATGCTTGGCCTCAAACCTCATGCTCCACATGTGCACTAACGGTCCAATTTTGCGAATACAGGCCGGATAATGGACCATAAAATGGTGTTTGGGGAGCAAGTTTTTGTGTGGATACAACTCTTTAAATAATTCATGGTGCTCAATTATTAAATACTTCAGGTGGACAGTCATGCCTTTAGAAATACAAGGGGAAAACACCAGGTTTAGAATGTGAAGCAAGAGCAGGAGCAAATGCCAATTTTTATCACCCAAGGGTACAATATCACCAAACAGCAATGGAATGTTTTTGATAAGACAGAGTGCCTGGATGGAATTGAGTCCTATGCTATTTCCACTGTGCTCTAGATTAACCTTTGTGGGCCGATTTTTTCTCTCCAAATATCCATAATCAAATTAATATATTCTGGAGAGCAATTCACTCCGTGTAACACATTTTTCTGAAAGATACTCAAACAATAGTTTCATTTCAAATTGCACAACTCCTTCCAGGAGGTCATGCATCACATCAAGAGAGTAGTTGTGGCATACATGAAAATACTGCAGACTATTGAGTGTTGGGTTTCTTTTGAGGCCATGTGTTGAAGGTCAGATTCCAACTCACTGCAGTGCTGTTCATAAATTGTACGATCACGCAAAATTACCCTTAAATCATCCTCGCTGTAAACTAACTGGACATCAGCTTTCTCAGTCAAACATAGACGACAGGAGTTATGTCCACTAAACGATTCTGTGAACCCAAGGATTGAGTGCATGCCCAAGTTGTCCCCAATTACTTGACATATTGTGCCATAAACTTTACTCGTTGATACAGGTAGTTCAATCCCATCCGACTCAAGAATCTTTATGTCACGAATCAGTGGTTCCAAGATGGGGTCAAATCCATATTTTTTTACATCTTGTGCATGAAATAGAGCTATCAAATGGATATTCATCAGTCTTGAATTAAATTTTGGAGGTAGATTTCGGAGCACAAAATAAAGAGCACCAACCTTGTGTATCCCACGTTTGGAGCCAAGAGGGTTTGCAGTTTCAAATTCATCGTAGTACACCTGAATTTGTAAGGCACTGGGATGTTTTGAGAATAATGGATGACTCTGGAAGTAACTTCCATCACAGAAGTCCTCAATATGTGATTTCTGCCTTCCTGTAAATTCTGTCAGCAGTGTACATACATCTACATTTCGACACATAAATTTTAATGTTTCCAAAATTGGGACATACACATATGTACCTTTTACTGGGACCTGATCATAACATCCAGTCTTTTTGTTTCTCCTCATGTCATATCTCATGCCAAGCACAATTTCAACAGGCTCCACGACACCCCATTTGTCAACGAAATAATTCGTTCTTTTAGTTTCTGTGTTAAACATGGAAAAGGGACTCTCAAAATGCCCCAAATTATCTTCGACAGCTGATCTGATTGGGTTATTAAGAGGAATGACAGAAATCACATCTTGACGAGTTTGGCTATGCAGTTCTGTGGTGAGGTCCTCAAGGTCTGAAACAACTGATGATACCAAGCTATTGGCTACTCCACTGCACTGTAATTTGGCCACAATTGAGGCACATATATCTGCCGTCTCTCTCCTGGAAAAGGTAACATTATTCTCAATGAGAGCAACTTGGGGATCACTTTCTCCGACAAACAAAGAACCTAACTGATTATTTACATTTTGAGATGGTAGTTCACAAGATGGCAAATCAAAAGCCGGACAGGCATCAACAACATGACAATTGTTCAAATGCTTTCGAAAACCAGAATATGAGAAAAACTGCCGACTACAGCCACTCTGTGCACATAACAACCTAAACTTTAAAGAAGGATAGAAACTGTGTGCGACTCTTAAATGAGCTATCAAAGAGTGGCTGTTTGCATACAAACTTTTACAGAGAAAACAATTCAACATTTAAACTAATTTAAAAGCTTTGCACGCAGTTCCCTTACTCTCAGAGACTCACTTGAAAGACCAACATCTATGTTGTAAACTGTGGTCTGCAGGAAGGTAAAGAAGTTGACCAGGGCTTCCTCATAGAACCGGTTGAAGACATAGTGAACTTTAAAAAGTTCATCAAAGTGCTGGTTCCAGCGCAAGGGATGAGGCGCTTGTCCACAATGACGTAAAAGTGGTCAATCCTGCCCTTAATCCTTCCTGATCCAAGTAGGAATGGCTGGTGGCCCTCCCTCCCACTGAGATGGCCTTCAATACTGGTGCAAGACTGAAAAAAGCACAAACAATTAGATTGAATAAACCAGAAAAAAATAAAAAAAGTAATTACAATGTGAAATAATAAATGCATAATAAGAAAAAAAAACACCTGTAACACACCTTAACCCAATCTGTGCCAAACAAAACCAGTTGATATCATGCTTTGTGTATTACAGTGACAGGAAAATGTCATTAAATGAATTATCACCCCCCCACACACAAAAAAAAATAAATAAATTAACTAATTACATTTGCTGATACACCCTCAACCAAACCAAGCCATGTGACTGACTTACTTCATTAGAACACAAACAAAGGGTTGTACATGGACATCCGAGAGCTGTAGGTCAATATAATGCAAGTGAACACGTGCAATCAGTTAAGAGTCCAAAAGGAACTTTTAGACACATTATGCCAGTGATTTTCAATCCCTGTCCTGTGGACACGCCACTTTGCATGTTTTAGGTCTCCCTTATTCAGCAAATCTGATTGAGCTCTTCACCTCATTAGGCAAGAGCTCCATTAAATAAAATAAAGGGTTAGTTCACCCAAAAATTTAAATTTACAGAAAAGGTTGTTACCCACAGTGTTGGGCAGCCATTAACTATCAGTATTTTTCATTTGTTCCTGCTATGGAAGTCAATGGCTACCCAAAGCAGCCAGTTCACAAACTTTCTTCAAAATATCTTCCTTTGCAGTACAAAGAAATGTATAGAGGTTTGGAACAACCTGAGGGGGAGTCAATGACAGAATTTTCCTTTTTGGGTGAACTATCCCTTAAGTATGTCAGGTCAGAGACACAAAATGTGCAGAGGGGTGAGTAAACTGTCACAATGACTTTCCAACAGTATTGGTAGTTTTACCTTATGGAAATGCACAAGTCTGTCAACAGCCTCTGTTGGACTGATCTTAGTCTTCTTCCTCCCTGGAGCAGGAGGCAGGAGATGCAATAACAGCAGGACAGATGACATGTCACTGTCCCAATCTGAATGAGTAGATGTTTAGGGGGTGGGGGCGATTTAGGACAAAACAAAAACAAACATTTAGTGCTCACAATAACAGGAAACCAGAGCAAATATGAAATTTTGACTTCCTCACAAATCATGCCAACCATTTTCAGATCCTTGTCCACCTGCTGCATTGAGGAGACACCGAATTTCTGCTGTTGAAGTAAGAGACTGGGCTTCATTGATGATCTTTTGCTTGAATGCCGTCTCCCACCTCTCAAGGAACTTGTTGGATGTTTCAGCATTGAACAGCAGAGCAAAGTCCTGATTTATCTAATGACAAAGCATATTACAAGATTTATAAGAGGTTACTTTTTTCATCCTTTACCACCAAAATGGATAGTGTGTGCACATTGTTTTGATAGACTAAGACACCATGAATGTGCAAATGAGTCAAACATAGATATTGAAAGCATTCAAGTAAATACTTTAATTACTATCACTGGCATGTATGAGCAAGAGTGATAAATCTATGAACGAATGAGTCCAAGTAGCAATCATGTCGTAAGAGTAACCTTATAAGATACTTAACAAAAAGCAGGCATATCTAAAATGCACTTAAAACAATCTTTTCAAAGAATAAATGTTTTATTTACCAATCCTTTTACATCCAAATATCTTGGAAATACATCAAGGACGTCAGCTGATCTTTGAGGATTATGTACAAGTTCTTGTCTATGCTTGAAAGTTTCCTTCATCTTTTGCATAACTTCAGCTTCGTCAGCTGTATGGACAAGGAAAGAAATTGCCTCTCTGCACGCATCTCCTTCAAGTTGTTGCACATCATCTATCCTTCTTTGTCGATTTGGTCCTCCACTTTCAGTCATCTCCAAGCGAACACGTTTTGGGTTCTTCCTCGACAAAGTTTTAAGGCGCCAGGAGATGAACCCGGTTCCCTTTTCTGCATCGTAGAAATGCTCCTGTCAGTAAGGCAAGAGAACAGTGTTTGTCAAATCTGAACATTACATTACACTTATTAGATAAAATACTATTACATGCAACAAAAAAGGAGTACAAAACTTCATGTCCAACTAGATTGTGTTACAAGTACATCAATACAAAAGATTCTTACATAGCCCTTTGTTGAAAACGGGTCTCTCAGGCTAGGAAAGAGAGAAATAATGCCCAATGCATAAGTTTCCCGCTGTTTGCGGGTGGGGATCCTCCTTCAATGTAAAAGAAAAGAAAAATGGTTAATGCTACACTTAACCTTGTTTTCTATACCAATTGACAGCTGTGTGTATTTGTTGCATCTGTGCATTGAAGTGTTACCCATGAATCTTTGTCATGTGACTGACAACAATATTAACAAGTTGACGTCTAGTGCTGTGCTTTAAAGTTTTAGTTTTCTGGTATTCTTCAAGCACTTCCTCACCACCAGATTTTTTTTCCAGTGCATCTCGGACAATCTGATTAAACATGAAAATACAGGTGAAATACAAATGACTTCTAAAATGGTGAAATAATTATTACATGGATAAATTAACCATTAGGAAAAAACATGCATATATACCCGGTTTGCTTTTTCAGTGTCTATGTTAAAACTGTTGCTGGCCATTGTGGCTTGATTTTGCACTGCTCTCTCTGTCTCTTCATGGTCATTTGAAGAGAGTGAAAGAGTATCAGTGCATGTGCTGGGGGTTGATGAACTTCTGGGTGAAAACTCTTGAGAGAGAATAGCAAAAAAAAATCATGTTTTCTCTAAAGGCATTGAATCAAACAGGGCTTTGTCTAAATGTTATTTACTTCTGTTTAAAATAATTTTGCATCACAAATCCAAATAAAGGGTTAGTACAGTAAAATAAAAATTCTGTCATTAATTACTCATCCTCATGTCGTTCCAAACCCATAAGAACTCCATTCATCTTCAGAACACAAATTAAGATATTTTTTATTAAACCTGAGAGCTTTCTGAACCATCCATAGGCAGCAACATCATTGCAACTTCAAGGCCCAGTGCAGTGCACTACACGAATAGCATAGGAGAATGAAGTGGAAGTGAACATATTGTTGAATAAAGTCGTTATATTTGTTTTTGCACACAACGTCTTCTCATCACTTCATAATATTAAGATTGAACCACTGTGGTCACATGGACTATGTTTATGACACCTTTACTACCTTTCTGGGCCTTGACAGTTGCAATTATGTTGCAGACTATGAAGGTATCAGAAAGCTCTTGGATTTCATTCTGTTCTGAAGATGAAGGAAAGTCTTACAGATTTGGAAGAATGAGGGTGTGTAATTAATGACAATTTTCATTGTTGGGTGAACTAAGCCTTTAAAACAAAAATAGTAAAACAAAGGATACACCCTTGTCAGTTCTCATTCTCCTATATCTAGCTGCAGTCGACACTTAACCTGATCTTTTTGTCCACCTTTTCATGATTGAATATTAACCCAAACAAATGTGACAATATTCAATAAACTGCTAAAAACTGTATCCTGCTAATGTTGTAGCCTGGACTATTTTAGACAATGTTTGAATTATTAGCACTTCTTATGTTATTTCCTCATGATGAATCACTTGTTGTATTACCAATTTTTGACCAAGTCAATTTAGATAAAAGTGTCTGCTAAAGGTAAATGTAAAATGTGTTTATCTGACCCAAATGCATTTTGTCCCCAGGATAAATGCACTGGAGTCCTTGAAAGAATATCTAAAGTGTTATATACTTACCCTCAGACAAACCATCAGAAATATTTTCTTCTGGACATCTTACTGTTAGGCATAAGTGTGGACTTGCTTCAATCAATTCATGGAAGATGTCCTCTTCCACAATTGTGTCTGCATCAGCAAAGACTTCAAGAGCTGCAGTTCTTGCTAAAGCAAATTTGCTCTTAACTGAAAAGTAATTTTAACAATTGCATGACACACACATATATATACATTATATATATATATATATACACACTTTACAATAAGGCTTCATTAGTTAACAGACTAAGAATGCACAATACTTTTAAAACATTAAATAATCTAAATATTTCCTAATACATTGTAAAAAAAAAAAAAAAAAAAAAAAAAAGTTGTATCTGTTAACATGAATGCACCACGAACTAAAATGAACAAACAGTTTTAATTTTATTAACTAATACTAAAGTTAGCAATTGTTAGATTGTACATTAATGTTAACATATGAGATCTTATTGTAAAGTGTTAACATACATCAAGCCCTATGGGCTTATACCTTAAGCATAGTTCCTATATGACTAAGTACATTTCTGTTGTTAGATTCTTAGCTTACCTTCAGTGAGAAAGTCTTGGAAAGTACTATCGCTGTGCAGTTTTACAAATTTCTTCACTCCTTGATTCTGAACTTTAACCAACATGGCGAAATCCTGTTGGTAAAAAAAACAAAACAAAAACCGCAAATTGTGACGTTGTTTATATTAAAGAAAACCCAGCGAGCCGCTGTTGTCAGAAGCTCCATTTGTCAGCCCACAAATGTTAACGTTACATTAAAGTAAAATTGCAGCAAGTTAATTTGTCTCTACTAATGCAGATGAAGCGTGCACACGTCAAACACGTGTCTCATATATGATGAGCGAATATTAGTTCATAGTCATAAGCTGGCAGAAAATATAAGTTCAAAAAACCGCTTCTTGCTTGATTATCTGATCATTTATATCCACTGCCTTTTACATTGCAGACAACCGCGATATTAATGCAAATTGCTGTACGTTCATGGTCCACAAAAAAAACCCCGCGTTAGCCTACTGATTGCTGCTCACTTAAACAGTCAGAGATTATTTGTGGAAAATGCACCGTTATACTAAAATATTGGATACAAAAACGCATTAGTATGTCTTATTTTGGCAACACAAATAACGTGAGCCCCAAGAAAGGGAATATGGATGCTGGCTATTAAGTTAATTTAACTAATTAAACAGTTAAACAAATCAAAATGTTACACAAATAATTAAAATGACCCTGTTATCTACCCTAGATTCTTAAATATAAGAAAACTTACGTTTAAAACTGATAAGAAAGAAACAATGCCATTCTTACCTTAATTTGCTAGCTAACGTCAATGGTGCTGCTAGAATCCTCTCGGTGGTCTGTCGCGTTATCTGAAAATAAATTATATTAGCACTCTGGCAATGTTGAGAAACGTCCTCATATTAGTCTGAATGGCGAGAAACGTGAAATGAACATGAAAATTAGTCAATTTAAGTGGTTATCAAATATTATACCTGTTTGGACACTGTTCTCTCCTCGTGGTCGTCCGCCATTAATCAAAAAGGAAATAATGTGCAAGGACCGGAAATTGGATCAACTCATCACCAGTGTCAATAATGTCAACTCGCTGTAATTACACTGACTCTGACCACTGATTTACACTGCAAGTGTTTATGCCATTCAAATCAACACCAGAATCAACACTTTTTGACTCTGATAAATTAACACCATTAAAACAACTCTAATCAACACTGGATATTTTGCTGTGAAAAATTGTGCAAATTGTTGAGGTGAGATGTGTTTTTACTAGAGACCTGAAGTTGGGCTCTTTTGACTCGTTGGACCAATAAAGCACCCAGAAACCCTAGTATTGTGTTTCATGAACAAACACCACTTTTAATTTTCAAAAAATGTACCATCTAATTGGGTGTTTACAATTTCAAATTTGTTGTATTAGTCAGTGTGAATCATGCAACTTTGTCTTACATTCCTAAACAATTCCACGTAATAAAGTAGCAAGAAACTTGTGCAAGCTAATGATTCTTCTAGAAATGTGTCTGGGTTCTGAAAAAAACCTGGAGCCATAATAAAATAAAGGGTTTGGAGATCAATAGAAGCTTTTCCCACCTAAGGACCCCCGATTACCCCTTAACTACCCAAACTGCCTGTCCTGCCATGGGCCCACAGATACAAAGGTACAGCATCAATACCTGCAATCTACCACGGTGGGCTCTTTGTGTGTGTGTGTGTGTGTGTGTGTGTGTGTGTGTGTGTGTGTGTGTGTGTGTTTGTGTGTGTGTGTGTGTGTGGCAGCAGAGCTTGGGTGTGTTATCCTGCAAGCCGACAATAATTGGGATGCCACCAGTTTGCATCAATTCCGTGCAGTAGGGTGCAAGACAGAGGACCATTTAATGTGCTTCAGAATAATCAAAGAGAAAAGCGTGTCCTTTGTTTGGGCTGGTGTACGTGAGTGAATGGCACAGAGAGGTAGTTGGCGATCAAAAATGGACCCTGTCTTTTCATGCTTAGAGGGGATCGGACCATAAGGTGAAATCGGCATTTTAAATGATTGGAAGATTCAGTGTAATTTCTTCCATTCAGTGGCCTGGCTTCACACTGCGAGAGTAATGGAGGCCTGAGAGAGTGTCTGGATGACCGCTACCGTCCTGCTGCTACGGTGAAGAGAAGAGGGACGCTGGGCAATCGCACACAACAATCCTCTGTTAGCTCTCCTGCAGTCACCTTCAACTCACTGTCAACACCAGACAGAAAAAGAAAGGAACCAGTTTTACAGAAGTTTAGCATTTGCAAATCTACCCTGAATAGTGATGGTCTTCCGACAAAAATTCACACTATGTCTGAAAGCCTTGCAACTTAACTTTGTTTTTGCTAAAATTATGCACTTTCAACAAACACCATTTTCACTTTCAGATGATTGATTACATACAGTCTTCCAAGATACCATGATAATTAAACAGACAAAATGTCTAATTTACAGTACAATTTATATTATCAGGGCTCCAGGCTTACATTCGAGAGCAGTGTGCCACTGCAGCTGATTTGGTAGCACTGAACATGTAATATTACAAGTTGTGTCTCTTAGAAATGCACATTAGAAAAAGATCTTGAGTTCAGAGTAGCAGGAGCTTGAGTTGGGATGCAGATGCACATTTGACAGTACCATAGTAAAAACTGTAACAGCCTCATCTTTTATACAAAGGTATAGCACCTCAATACCATGGTAAAAAAGTAGCCATGGTGTTTGCATTGAAAATCAGTAGCCTTAAGACATTCAGTAAATTCCAAATCCACATCAACTGATATAATCATTAACAAAATAATGTAATTATATTACATTACTTCTTTAACATATTTAGTATATTAATAATATAATAATACTCAATATGATTATCCTTTCTTTTCTGTCACAGTACCATTGTTACCGTTAGTGTTAGTACAGTAAAACTATGGTAAATGTAGGTGATTTGTGGATTGAAACGTCTTCTAACTGGATCGTTGTTTCTGCATGCTGTTTCTGCATGCTGACGAGAAACACAGCTTCGATTTATTTGGCTTTAAACTAGTTTAAAGAGACATGATTTGTACTGGAGTACTCTGCGCTGAACTCGAGTGCTTCTTACTGGATTTTACTGTGTTGTTTAGTGTGTGATCGCAGATAAAAGGTCTGTGTGGCGCGCTGTTCAAACAAGTGCTGCTATTTTGTTCCGCTTTTGACACGTTTGGCGTTTAACATATCTATCATGCACAACAGAGTGACAAAGACTATCAGTTAGACAAAATGTCTTTTATCCAGTGTGTTTGAGTTTGTTAAACCCCGCGCTGCAAACACCTCTTAAGCACACAGAATAGTGCAAGTGGGCATTTTTTTATTGTTTATTTATTTTTGTAATAGCGACTTTGAACGATTATGTAACCATGGCATCAATAATCGTAATCGTGATTAGAAATTGTATTAATTGTGCAGCCCTTACTTGAACCCAGACTCAGACTGCAATTACAAATGAACTTGGACTTGGACTGACTCAGGCTGGCTTGAACTCAGACTTAGACTGCAATTATGAATGAACTTGGACTCTGGTGAACTTGAACTTGACAAATGCATGAGAAGTGACTTTGACAAGGGCCAAATTGGTGCAGCATACCTGAAGGCTTGTAAGGTGCTACTGGTCAGCATTTGTTAGAACATAGCAACAGTGATCCAAGGAGAGAAAAACCACAAATTAGTGACTGCATGTAGGATGTCTAAGGCTCATCGATTGTAGAAGGTCTATGTGGCGACAATATTAATGATGGACCTGTGTATGTGCAGACTGGTCAGTGATCAAAGTCTCCATGATGACCCCTGTCCACAGCCGAAAGCAACGGAACTTGATCTTGGGGCTGTGGAAGAAGGTTGTCTGGTCTAACGAATCCTGTTTTCTTATACATCATGTTTTATTGGATGTAGTGGCAAAGGGGACACACTGTGGAAAGATGACAAGCTGATTGAGGGACTGTGAAGCTCTGGACAATGTTTATCCATGTGGACATCAATCTGACATACGCCACCTACATAAACCTCATTGCAGACCAGGTACACCCTTCATGGTAATGGAAGGATGGCATTGGTAAGATATTTCACCACTCTGCACACTGTTCAGGAATGGTTTAAAGAAACATAATGAAGAGTTCATTATGTTGTCCTGATCTCCATATTCTTTAGATGTTAATCTGATTTAGCATCTGTGCTGGACCAACCAGTCCAATCCATTGTGGCTCAACCTCACAATTTAAGGACATGAAGGATCTATTGCTGATGTCTTGGTGTCAGATACGACAGGAAACCTTCAGTCCAGGACTCAGCAGGTCAGTGCTTTTTTGGCAGCACAAGGAGAATCAACAGCCAGAGGTGGAAAGTAACGAATTACATTTACCCGCGTTACTGTAATTGAGTAGCTTTTTTGTGCACTTATACTTTTTGAAGTAATTTCAAAAATCTGTAATTTTACTTTTACTTAAGTATATTTTGTTTTAAGTATTGTAGCCTACTTCACTACATTTTAAAACACATTAATTACTGAGTAAAAAAATAAATAAAGTGAACCCCTGGCCATATTTATGCTCCATTTCATCATAGCTATGTTTGCCTAGGGAGACCAAACTAGCAGCTTATAAAATCTCAACATCACCCCTTCGCAAGCACGTATAGGTACGTTACAGTAAATACTTGCATTGTTGCATTGGTGGTTAAAATTAAGCTTTGACAGTTTAGCAAAAGGTTTTGCACAAATTAGCCAAAAAGACAGTGGTGCAGGGTGTGTGATATATATCATCTGCGATAATATCGTAATTGTTGTTTTAAAGATGCGCGATTTGACTTTATCAGTATTTTGCCAAAAACCAAACAAAACTCTCCTACAGAGTGCCGTGAAGTCTAGTAGATTAGACTAGTGCGTGCACGAGTCTTTAGAGTGCATTCTTTTACTATGTGACGCTAAAATGCATTTGGAATGATCCCAAAATTGAAGATATAGGGGCAGAAAATGTATATATTTATATCATTTATTTATTTGTTTATTTAGTCATTTAGCAGATGCTTTTATCCAAAGCGACTTACAAATGAGGACATTATAGAAGCAATCAAAACAAAAGAGCAACAACATGCAAGTATTATTACATGTCTTGGTTAGCCTAACACAGTACACGTAGGAAGGTTGTTTTTTTATTTATTTAATATTCTTTTAGAAAACGTGTATATAGAATATAGAAAAAAGAAACCTAGTGTTAGTTTTACAAGAAAAGCTGGCAGTTAGAGAATAAATATGCAATTGATAGAGGGTCAAATGTGTGTTTTTTTAAATAAAAAGAAAACAGATTAGATTAAATAAAATTATAATAGAGAGTGCTAGAGTTAGAGGGTCAAATAAAGATGGAAGAGATGTGTTTTTAGCCGATTCTTGAAGATGGGTAAGGATTCAGCTGCTCAGATTGAGTTAGGCAGGTCATTCCACCAGATGGGAACAGTTAATGAAAAAGTCTGTGAAAGTGATTTCGTGCCTCTTTGGGATGGTACAGTAACGCGTCGTTCACTTGCAGAACGCAAGCTTCTAGAGGGCATATAAATCTGAAGTAATGAATTTAGGTAAAGGGCTGCAGAGCCAGAGGTGGTTTTGTAGGCAAACATTAATGCCTTGAATTTAATGCGAGCAGCTATTGGTAGCCAGTGCAAATTGATGAACAGAGGTGTGACGTGCATTCTTTTCGGCTCATTAAAGATTAATCTTGCAGCAGCATTTTGGATTAATTGTAGAGGTTTGATAGAACTGGCTGGAAGACCTGCCAAGAGAGCATTGCAATAGTCAAGTCTGGACAGAACAAGAGCCTGAACAAGGAGTTCTGTTGCATGTTCCGAGAGAAAGGGCCTGATCTTCTTAATATTATATAATGCAAATCTACAGGACCAGGCAGTTTTAGTAATGTGGTCTTAGTAATCACAACTCCAAGGTTTCTGGCTGTTTTTGAAGGAATTATGGTTGATGAGCCTAATTGGAAGGTGAAATTGTGATTGAAACGATGGGTTTGCTGAAACCACAAGCAGTTCTTTCTTAGCTAGGTTGAGATGAAGGTGATGGTCCTTCATCCAGCTAGAAATGTCTGCTAGACATGCTGAGATGCAAGCAGCTATCGTCAGATCATCAGGATGGAATGAGAGGTAGAGTTGAGTGTCATCAGCATAGCAGTGATATGAAAAGCCATGTTTATGAATGACAGAACCTAGTGATGCCATGTAGACAGAAAAGAGAAGTGGTCCAAGAACTGAGCCCTGTGGCACCCCTGTAGCTAGATGTTGCGACTAGGATACCTCACTTCTCCAAGATACTTTGAAGGACCTATCTGAGAGGTAAGAGTCAAACCACTGGAGTGCGGTTCCTGAAATGCCCTTTCTCAATAGGGTTGACAGGAGAATCTGGTGGTTGACCGTATCAAAATCAGTAGACAGATCCAGCAAGATGAGTAATGAAGACTTGGAAGCCGTTCTTGCAAGTCTTAGGTCTTCAACAACTGAGAGCAAGGCAGTTTCGGTGGAATGTCCACTTCTGAAGCCAGATTGGTTACTGTCCAGGAGGTTGTTCTGCGTGAGAAAGGCAGTATCATTTTATATAGTAAATCACATATCACACAAAGAGTGCCGTTTTTTTCTCCAAAACTCAGCATGATTACAGATCGATTTTTTACAACAGTTCAAAAAACAAGAAGATAATTAAGAGATTTGCCTTTTAGACACCATATTACCTGTTTTTGCTCCATTACGACAACAAAAATAATACCAAACACAGCCAATATAGTACAGTTTTGAGTCTCTGAGCAATGACGGTGTTTAGTTCCTGAATGAATCACAAACACGATTCAATCGCAATGACTCACTTATTAACAGTGACTTGCTGATACCTATTGGCGTCACATTTAAAGTATTTTTTTATATATATAATTTCAAACGATTATTCAACATTTTATGTCTTATTTATTTATCAAATCGTTATTTCTTCATTTGTAACTTCAGGCTAAATGCATTCATGTCCTGCATTAAACTGTGTAAATACATCTATGCCACTTCAGATGAAGCTTCTGTGTTTTCTCTGCATTGCAAAGATGAATTTTGTTGATACTGATTTAATTTGCCTGGTAACAGCCCAAATGTCTTATTATTCGAATTAACCGATTACTTTAATTAAAAACAACTAGTTTGAGATTTATAGTCTTATCCCAGGTGTGTCAAACTCAGTTCCTGGAAGGCCACAGCCCTGCAGAGTTTAGTTCCAACCCTGTTCAAATACCATGTAGTTTTCAAATAATCCTGAATTAGATTAGCTGGATCAGATGTGTTTAATTAGGGTCATATATCTAGACTGTGCAGGGCTGTGGCCCTCCAGGAACTGAGTTTGACACCCTTAAGCTATGCCATTTTCGCGTCCCTCCCACTGTTAAAAGTATTTTTTACTCTGAGTACATTTTAAATGAGCTACTTTTTACTTTTCCATGAGTAGATTTTTAGACTGGTACGTTTAATTGTACTTAAGTAAAATTTCATTGATGTAATGGTACTTTTACTTGAGTAGAATATTTCCGTACTCTACCCACCTCTGCCAACAGAATACTGGACAGGTGGGCATAACGTTTTGGCTCACTGGTGTATGTTTGAAGTAGTTGAGTGCACATTCATTTTTACAAAGGGTTTCAAAGTAGCTTCTCCAAGACCAGCTATATTGCCCTCATACCATTGCTAGAGCTGTTCTTCTGTCAGGTGCTTTGTGTGTTTCACTGTGTTGTTTGGACTGAAACAGTACATTTAAACCTGTGCCTAGCCCTTATCCTACCTCCCCGTGTCGCTTCTCATCCTTTAAACATCCAAGCTCTCTTTCATTCTCTTTACCCTGCTTTTAATGTTTTAGTGGGAAGACTTAGCTATTGTCTGAGCTTAGTGCTGGAGACCTAGTGAGGCCATTAGCCAAGCAGCAAGTCTCAAACAGCTAAATTACCCTCTTTCTCTTCCCGTCTCATCTGTATTTTAAAAGTAATAACACAGGGGAAAATGTCCCCTCTTTTCTTCCGTTCAATGCCATCCTCCACTTTAGGAAGGGAGCGATTTGGAGGGGAGAAAGATGAACTGTGAGAGGCAGGGGTTTAAAATAAGTGATAGGTGTATGGGGAGGAGGGAAATTGGAAGGCGCACTTGGCACAATACTATAAAAACATCCTGTAATTTGTAGTGACTCCCTACTCTTCTCTCTATCAAATCAGACACGCTCAGCCGGTGAGGTGTACTCGCTCGTTCTTTTATGCCTTCCTCTCTTGCCCTCCCTCTGTGTCACAAAAAAAGATTATTGATGTATTCTAACCCATTTCAGAAATCACAGTAAATGGCAACTAAACAAAAAGGCTTGTCAAAGTTGTCTCAAAGAACGTGTCGTTTTGGTGTTCATTTTTACAGACAACATGAAACAGGAGTGTCAAGGATGTCATATTTACTAAATTTACAGGTAAAACTAAGTAAAATGTGAAAAGCCTAATCTTCAATACAGTAATATTTAATAACCTTACCAATAAATGGTGCATTAGGGTACTATTTACCCTTAAGGTATTACTATGAAACTTTTAGTGCAATAAGGTCCAAAGTTGTCCCTTTACTGGTATAATTTCGATGACTTGCTGTTGTACCAAAAAAGGTACAATTTTGGACCTTTTTTGAGGGACTTATTTTCCCAATTATGGTTCATATTTTGCTCCAATAGCCTCCACAACTATTGGAATATTCCATAATTTTTTTCTTGCTATTTCCATTTAGAAAAACCTGGAAAGTCCACTCTTGTGATGTTAAAATGCATTTTTAGACATTTGTGACTGTAATTTAATAATCTCATTAATTATCATTCATGTCTTTTCAATATAACACACGAGAGTGATGGAGTGATAGTTTCTTACATCTGGATTTCTGCATTGATTACTTATAAAAGATGGTATTATGTTTAACTTACAGTTATAAACACAATCTGACCAATGGACACACTATATATAATTGTAATTGTGACATTTCCTGGAATTCTGAAGGAAAATTAGAGATATAATTGCAAAAACTGTGAGATCGAGATTGTGAGATTCTGACCAAAAAATAGCATCACATTTTATTTTCATCCATGGCAGGAAAAAAAAACTGCAAGATGTAAACTCAGAATTCTAAAAAACTATTCTGAGTAAACATCACGCAATTCCAAGTTTATTTATATGCAAAGTTTGAATTCAGTCAGATTGTGTGGTGTTTACATGACAACTATTAATATATGCCATTGCCCTATTCAGAATATTGGCATACTCTAGTTATAGAAAATATGAAGCATTCCAGTGTTGCTATGTATAATAAAATCAGTTATTGAATCTGTAATGAGAGGAAAATATGTTCTGCAGTCATTGCGCTGAGCCACAGACCATCTTATAAAGGACATGCCAGTACAGTTGTGTCATTCAGTCCCAAAACTGAATTATCCTGATTTAGAGCAGAGAGAGTACTAACATGAGGTAAAACAATGAACGATATGAGCCCAATATGAGAGAAAGCTGATGACACAAGAGCTATGGGGAGCAAGGTTTAAACGAGCAGCAGACCCACACACCTCCCAGACTGTCCCACACTTAGCAATGAGAGCAACAAAGGCTTTGATCGCAATCTTAGCTGCTCCAGGAAATGAGCTCCGTATTAAAATCCTACATGACACACGACCCCAGAGCTGAGCACAGTACGCTGTAAAAACAAAACACAATCCCTCGCGCGCACACGCGGACACATCTGAGCACTCCGCACTCCAGTCGACAGGAAATTAAAAACCTTTTCAAATTACCCAGAAACCACAGAGGCTATGAAATGAGAAATTAATCACCGATTATTCGCGGCGTTTAAAGTGGACCGGTGAAGAATTTGACGACTGCTTTCAATCTCTCGCGCTTGATAACTTCTTTTAATGGAGTTGTCGTGCACGCGCACACTCTCGCGCTCTCCACGGTATTTTCCGAAACTGCATGCAAATAAATCTAAGCCCCTTTGCAAATCGAGGTTAAATACGGAGGGTAATCATTTTAATGAAAACACACAATTAAGAGAGACAGATATAGGCTAGTTCAGAAAGGAGCCTTCAGAACAGTGCAATGCATTACATTTAAACAATTTTGGATTAACAATCCATTTGAAACGTTTAATAAATAACTAGATGTTTTGTAATTCTCATATACAGTTGTCGTTATCCCTTAAACACAGAATATCACATTGCGTTTCATACTGAATTTTATAGTTACAGACCAGTACACTTGAAATCATTAAGTCTAGTCTTATTAAAATAATTTAGCCTATACCTACCCTGTATGAAAATAGTTTCCTAAATACCTGAAACGCTCTGTGGGTGATGTACATATTCAGAATATTATTCATTAATTATCACAGTTTAATGCATTCAGTGACTCATTCGCACACATGGTAGCCATCTGATGTCAGGCTATTTCTGTCAAGAGAATGCAATTAGATAAAGATCTCGGACTGCTTTTGCAGGGAAGCCTGTTTATCAGTATAACAATGCCCCCTAGTGCTCGGTAAATGTCTGGCTAGAGGAGTTTACTTTATGGCTTTGTTTTTTTTTAACATCCAATCACACCATGCACTGCCTCAGATACGAATATGTTTAATCATAATGGTAAATAAAAATTCTGATTTCTGTACTGTCAATTGTTTTGATGGTAGGTATACGAGTATACACCTCAGTCAGCATAGCGTGGCCTAATATTTATTATTTGACAGGAATGTAAAACGAGTAGACTGTGTGAGTGATAAACTATACATTAATGTACTGCTGTTTAACAACATAGGGATTGTTCAGCTGGCAAAAGTCTTTCCTAAAAAATACATTCAGTACAAAAAAACCCTCATAAAATAGTTTTGATAGCTTCACATGTAAACTTAACTTGATTTAGTCATTTTAGTGGATTTATGAAGCCTATCAATCTTAAAGGGTCTTCATGCTATATTTGTTTGAGTAAAATGACACTTGCAGCCATATTTTATTTAATGCAAAGACATTCAATCATTGTGTGCAAAACCTTTAACAATAAAAAACAAACAAAAAAAAACAGTGACGTCAGAACTCAGAACACTAATTATTCATTGCTTACTATTTATTGCAGTTCATAATTTTATGAACAGCTTATTATTCATTGCTGTTCATAATTAAAACAACAACAACAACTAATTTCTATGAAATAATGTATTAATCATAACTGGCAAATTGGCTAGCAAGTGTGTCACCCGCCATGGACATTGTAAGACTTTCACCCGTAGAAACAGTTTTCATCTCTCTCAAATATATAGCTAAATCATAATGCAAAGTAGCCTGATATTACTCTGGAACTTCAAGTTATAGACAAACACAGCAGATAGTGAAAGGCACAGCGGGTTGTAGCCACCTCTTGTCTGAACATTTCTACATGTGGAGTATTTATAGCTGTAGTCATGCAGGACAGAGTCCTGGTGTCATTTCCCAAATGACTGAGCATGCAAACAGCTTCTGTATCTGTTACAGACAAGGGAACTAAATATAGTCTGAGCTGGACAACAACACGCACAAGTCAATCTCACAAACATCGGCTAAGCCTAGAGTATCTCCAGTTGTACATTGACAGAAGTCAGCTGTTAACGAATCCTGATTGTTTGGTTGTGGCATGATTCACTTCTGCGCAAGAAGGGTGAGTCACCGGGCCTTCGCTGCGGTGTGTGAATTTGATATTTCCTTTCACTGGATTATTGTAATGCAATAATCTGGACATTTAAATGAGAGACTTCTGCTTTTCAATAATTTGATAGTTAACTTGTTTTCCAGGTAAACTGAATTAATTTCCTTGAATGCTGCTTAACACTGAGGTCAATGACAAATACGAGTGTCCATGTGCCAAGTTCTTTCTATTCATGTTGGTTTCATATGGTTTTCTGCAATGCATATGCATCTCTCATTATTTTCAAAAAGGTTTTAAATGTACTTTTCGAGGTATACAAAATTATTTTTACAAACGTCACTTTATATTTATATGCAGATGGAATCATAAGAGTGTGGAATCATCAGATCAGTCAGATGAATTTATCTCAGCAGACAGGATGTGATACTATGATTTAATTTGGATTCAATCATAAATGTCTTGGACAAAGGAGGTGCATTGACATCATTTATTAACAGAAGTCTCTAAACTTGAATTTTCTTTTTATCCCCGAAGACCTGGAACAGCATTCACTGAGTGCAGATTACCAATGTCAGTTTATGAATGAACCATGGCATAGAATGTGACCTAAACATCTAAAATGAGTGGGTACTAAAGAGAGACTAAGTTTGGACACTGCTGATTGTTGTAATTTAAGGCCATGGGACTGTCAGATAAAGCTGTGATTGGCCGAGGCCTCAACAATCCCGATCCATTGGTGCGTGAGGCCTACCTGATGGCATATGACTATATTAACTATGTGACGGCCAAACCAGGCATCCCAGTGGGTCCAGCACCATCCCGTGCCACGGCCGCCCTGCGTCACGCTGGAGATGAGCTGCTCACTCGCTTCCCCATCTTCTTTCGACGCTGGCCACGTGTTTTCCAGGACGTGACGGACCGAACGGCCTGCTCGACCCTCGTTTCCATTCTGGAAGAGCACTTTGCACCCACACGACATAGAGATCTTGCCTGGAGCGCCGTGCTGTCCGTGTTTGTTCTTTCTGGACAGCTGGCACTGCACTGTCAGGAGAGGGGCATGTCTGATATCCTGCCCCAGATTCAGGAGTGCGTGGGCAGCTACATAGAGAGGGTCATCTGCCCAGAGATCAGGGACAGAGGAGGATGGGTAAGTGTCAAGGGTCAAAGCAGGTCTCGTGGCTCCCTTCTGAATCATTATGGGGATTCATTATTGTCCCCAACTGGATTTGCAAGATATTTTCTGCAGAATTGGAACTTGACATTTAAATATTTTGGAACATTAGATTGAGCCATTAGTGCAATGCACTGTAACAAGTATATTTTCCTGCAAAATAAGCACAGAAAATGCACAAAGAAAGAAACAAAAACATTGTTTAATATGGTGGCCATTGGTAAATGCATGTCCCAGTCCTTTTCTGCAGAAAATGCACATTAGGTGAACTAATATTGCCATGATTTAAGCAAAAGAAACACAATTTATGATACCACGAGGATTCTTGTCTTTCATCTTCATGGAACATATTTTATCTTACTTGTTATATTTTTAATTGCCAGTATATATTGAGTACCTGAAAATGTCTTCATTAGAAATTCAATCATGTTGCAGTAAATTATCACCTTTTTATCATGCTTATTTTTAGCGTTTTGTGGGAGGCTTTCCTTACCAAAAGCTGATCAAGTGTTATATGTATATATGGAGGAAGAACAGATTGTAAGAGAAGAGTGAAATTTGAGAGCCGACTGTGATGTTTGTACTGCAAACCCTTACCAAAAATGTGTATATTTCACATGTATTTTAAGTATACTTAAGTAAAATTCAAGTATATTTTTAAGTATACAAATATCAGTGTACTAGTAGTATACTTGTAAGTATACTATTTCAATACTTGTTGGGACTAAATTGGCCCACTTTCTAGTATTTAGAGTATACTTTTAAGTATACTTTAAGTATAACAGTAGTAAACTTTGAGTACACAACTAGTTCACATCAATGTTTTTAGCTTGTACTGCAACTATACTAAAAGTTAACTGATAGTTTACTTTGAGTACACTTTTAAGTATACTCTCAGTAAACTACTAGTTTAGTATAGTTTCATACTGCAAGTATACTCGTAAGTTTTCTTTAAGTGAACTGTACATCATTCTTTAAGTATACTACTGTCCCTAATTTGGTATTAATTTGTATTTATTTTGTTATATGAATATCTGAACATACAAAACACCAAAAAAGGAACAGAGTATCTGCTTGTAAACAAAAACATGTTATTCTAGCTTTATGCATTCTTTTTTAAAACACTTGAATGTGGGTAAGTTTCATAAATAAAAAAAGAAAGAAAGAAATACATTGTGAACAAAAAGCTGAAAAAAACAATGAATTGGATTCAGATATAGATGAGTCGACCAACACCCCAAAGCTTGATAGTCATTATTACCTCTTCAATTGTGACATTTTATTCCATAACATTACACTGTTTTGACGTTTTTATATTTAGATTTTTCTAAGTATGTCAAGTATACTTAAATGGTATTTTAAGTATATGTCTGATAAGTACACAAAGCCCACTTATGAGAAGTACATAAACAGTAGACTAAAAGTGTACTTTCCTATTTTTTATTTTAAAAGAAGTATACGAACACACTTGAATAAACTTCTTTTTCGTAAGGGTTCCAGTTATTTTACCTGTACAAAAAACAGCACATCATATGCTGCTGATAATACAAACTGACATTTGTTATCATATAATTTAAATGTATTACTGTAATCAAACACACTGGTTTGTAACTCATAGGCCTATAGTTTTACGGTTTAGTAGTTATTCTAGTTATATATCTGGCAGTTAATTAATCATGTCTCACAAATTTACTGGAAATAGCTGACTTTTGCGTTGAAAAATGAGGTGGATACTTATATGCATAATAATTGTATAATATGTAATAGCGTGTGTTGCTCTCAGTCAGGTTTTATCAGTCGTTTTGGCGAGAAGCAGAATCTTGAAGACCAGGTGATGAAAGTGTGCTGCTGGTCTCTGCTCTTGCTGAGTGTTGGGATCTTATCCTACTTCGTGTGGAGAAGACGAACTTAGACAACAGTGCCATCTGCTGAGAAATGTAACAAGGACCCTTATGGTTCACTTGGTTTGTGGTAAGATTAAGATAACGCATTTCAGTATTGCTGGTTTTGAAGCGGTTATATATTAACTGTGAAAAATAAACCATCCCATGTTAATAAATACCAAGCTATCCACATTTGTTTCCAGTTAAAACACCTCTAATTATGCTGTGCTGACCAAATTTTACTGAAGCTAATACTCGATTTCAATTGAAACATTTTGGCCGCACATGACTGATGTTTCTCGTTATCTCAGAGATCCTTTGATGATTTGATATATATTTCTAAAATTAATATTCTGTCACTTACTCACTTTTGTGTCTTTCCAAACCTGACCATATTTCTTTTGTTAAACATAAAACAATTTAACGTAAATGTGTTGAAGTGTTTCTGACCATGCAGGATACTTTTTTAAATGATCATCTTTTGTGTTTTAGATTTGGAAAGACTGAGTGAGTAAACGATTCTTAAATGCTTAAAAAATGTTTTGTATACAAATAAATCTTAGTTTTGTGTGTATATATATCTTATTTTTACTCAATTTCATTATTAAAGTTATTTAAATCCTTAATTTTACATATTAAGGTATTTAGGATCCAAGCAGCCACCATGTTTGTCATTGTCCACAACTATAACATGAAAATACAAGATCAAATTTTATTTAACATTTCTGGACACTATATCTACAATTTATGATATTAGGTTTGATAATTTCTACATTAAACATGGACATCAATTTATAAAATCCAAAACTTGTTCACTGATTCGTTTCATAAATGTACAATGTGAAATGTATAATAAATCACTGTTTATGAATGTCATATCTTGATGTCATGTTATCAGTTGCTAGTGTCACATGATTTGCATATATGGATGTTACATAATTGGTGACAGTTGGAACATATGACTGGTAACCGTAAATGAGCGTTCTGCATGAAATCAGATGTTAATTCAAGTGATGTCTAGGAACAATCCAAACAAGTTTGACAAGGATGTGTCCATGTTTATGACAAGTGAAGAATGAGGATGGGTTCAAATAATTGGGTCATTCATAATTGCAAATAAAGGAAAGGAAGAGGGAGACATTTTAACAGAAGAAAAAGCCTTTAATGACATCTGTACAAACAAGAGACAAGAGCAGAAAAAGAAAATTGAGCTTTGGAACGTTTTTGTTTCCTTGTAGATGAGCAAAATAATACAGCCTGGAAAATGACACTTATATTAAGAGACTTAAGCCAGCTCTTCCTCTCCTTCCTCCTCAAACTCGCCCTCCTCTTCTGCGGTGGCATCCTGATACTGCTGGTACTCGGACACCAGGTCATTCATGTTGCTCTCGGCCTCAGTGAACTCCATCTCATCCATACCTTCTCCGGTGTACCAATGCAGAAAAGCCTTGCGCCTGAACATGGCTGTGAACTGCTCTGAGATTCTCTTGAACAGCTCCTGGATGGCAGTGCTGTTGCCGATGAAGGTGGCGGCCATCTTGAGTCCCCTGGGTGGGATATCGCAGACGGCTGTCTTGACGTTGTTGGGGATCCATTCGACGAAGTAGCTGCTGTTCTTGTTCTGAACGTTGAGCATCTGCTCGTCCACCTCCTTCATGGACATGCGGCCACGGAAGATGGCGGCGACTGTGAGGTAGCGGCCGTGACGTGGGTCGCAGGCGGCCATCATGTTCTTGGAGTCGAACATCTGCTGCGTGAGTTCAGGAACAGTCAGTGCACGGTACTGCTGGCTCCCCCTGCTGGTGAGAGGAGCGAAGCCAGGCATGAAGAAGTGGAGACGAGGGAAGGGCACCATGTTTACAGCCAGCTTGCGCAGATCTGCATTGAGCTGGCCGGGGAACCTGAGACAGGTGGTGACTCCGCTCATGGTAGCGGAGACTAGATGGTTGAGGTCACCGTATGAAGGTGTGGTGAGTTTGAGGGTGCGGAAGCAAATGTCGTACAGAGCTTCATTGTCGATGCAGTAGGTCTCGTCTGTGTTTTCCACAAGCTGGTGGACAGATAGCGTGGCATTGTATGGCTCTACTACGGTATCGGACACTTTGGGCGAGGGCACCACGCTGAAGGTGTTCATGATGCGGTCAGGATACTCTTCACGGATCTTGCTGATGAGGAGGGTGCCCATACCGGAACCAGTGCCTCCACCGAGAGAGTGGGTGAGCTGGAAGCCCTGCAGGCAATCACAGCTTTCTGCCTCTTTACGAACCACATCCAGGACGGAGTCCACCAGCTCTGCTCCCTCGGTGTAGTGGCCTTTCGCCCAGTTGTTTCCAGCACCACTCTGACCTGTGGAAATAGGCAAATTATTTAATTTTCACAGCTGCATTTTTAACATAAATATTACCCTAGACCACAAAACCAGTCAAAAGGTTCAAGTATTTTGAAATTCAGATTTATACATCTGAAAGCTGAACGAATAAGCGTTCCATTGATGCATGGTTTGTTAGGATAGGATAATTCAATATTTGTTTTGGAATATATTTGAAAATCTGCAATCTCTGAAATATTGAGAAAATTGCTTTTAAAGTTGTCCAAATTAAGTTATTAGCAATGCATATTACTAATTAAAAATTTATTTTGATATTTACAATAAGGAATTTACCAAATCTCTTCATGGAACATGATCTTTACTTAATATCCTAATGATTTTTGGCATAAAAGAAAAATCTATAATTTTGACCTGTACAATGCATTGTTGGCTATTACTACAAATATACCCGTGCTACTTATGACTGGTTTTGTGGTTAAGGGTCACAAATGGCATTTCTTTAAATTAATATCACTCACCAAAAACAAAGTTGTCTGGCCTGAATACCTGACCGAAGGGTCCGGATCTCACAGAGTCCATGGTACCAGGCTCCAGATCCACCAACACAGCGCGGGGCACGTATTTGCCTCCTAAAATATTACAAAACAGGGTTAAAAAGATAAATTAGTTTATCCTAAGGGCATGTGCGCTCTCACTTAGTAGTATTGATGTGAATGTACCTGATGCCTCATTGTAATAGACATTGATCCTGTCCAGCTGGAGGTCGCTGTCGCCATGATATGAGCCAGTGGGATCAATACCGTGTTCGTCACTGATAACCTCCCAGAACTAAACAATATAATAGATCATATTAGAGGACTGGAATTCACAGGATTACAGGTAAAATTACACGCAACAATTCATGGCAATGTTATTAATGCATGTCAAATTTCAAAGTAACATTGTATTTGTTTATATTGTTAATTGAAATATTTCACCAAAATTGTTGCGTTTCAAATATTGACAGCGTGGCGCCTGGGTCTCAGAAAAGGCGTCAACTGTTCATAAACGCCCAAGCATATTTCCGCATCAGCATGCGGTTTGCCTCCATACGACGGATATAAAAAGTCCTTTGTTCATCTAATGCAGGTTTAAATGTGTTAATGTCGTTTACAAATGGTTACAAAGTTGCAGACAATTTATTTTCTTTAAACTGCTCCCGCCCAAAACTCGCGCGCGCACGCGCGCCATGGACGCCGGTTGGCTGAGATTAATTTCCGGTGCCTTTAAAAATGTATCAATTTTTTGGGCACCTATTTTATTTTATATATATTTAAACTATCACATTTCAGCTGTCTTATCTTTGTTTGGTAATATTTAATGCAATTATTTAATTTAAAAAAATAGCTATGCTGTATTTGACTAGGCTATTCCTTCCTTTTGTCGCACTGCAGCGAATCTAACAAAGGGGGGCTCCAGACAGACCACGATGAGAACGAACAGTTGGATATAACATACATATTTCTTGTGCAACGGTTACTTTTCGTCATCTTTTTGATTTTTCCAAGCGTTTCACGATGTAACAAAACTCGAACGAGGAAGCACATGGTTGACCTAGATTTCGTTCAAGCCAGATCGGAACATACGTTTTAGGCGGCTCCAAATGGACGAAGAACAATAAGATATATTCTCTATAATAGAGAAAATATAGAGAATAGATTAAGTCTGTTTTATTTCTTTTCTCACAAATATCTAAAAGAAAACGAAATATTATATTTTCTATATAGTCTAAATTATAAACCAACAACTGCACATTTTAAAGAAACAAACCGACCTTGGCTCCGATCTGGTTACCGCATTGTCCGGCTTGGAGATGAACGATTTCCCTCATTTTTATTCTTAAGGCAGAATATTTGACGTGGCAACCCTTTTTCTTTCTTCAACTGGCTGAGAAGGCGACTGCCCCCATATAAATAGACTCCCCGCCCCGCCCTGGACACAAGGTTAGTATGTATCAGCACGCTATTAGCTGTCTTTAAAGAGCCCGCCCATTCATGTCCTTCTGCCCAATCACAGGAGAGTTAGGGAACGCTGATTAGCCCTCCTCGACTGTCAGTCAAATTTGTTGTCAACGGATGATTTTCTACGACAGTAACGTTACTTTGTTTTATATAAAAGAAAATTAAATAATTGACATACCACAGAAACAAAATCCTATAATGAATCTGTAAATCGCACACAAACGCTTGGTTGTTTATGGCTCTCAAATGTTCTGCGTGCTAAGGCTGAATCTAGCTCGGAATAATAACAATTGCAAGGCAGGCACGGTATGGCTAAATACCATAACATTAATACAAAACTGTGTAAGATACTGTGGAATAGAATAACAAACAAACAAACACATAACTCAGTGTTCCCATTGTGTTAAATCCATAGACATAATACAGGTGCATTAGAATGTCGTGGAAAAGTTCATTTATTTCAGTAATTCAACTCAAATTGTGAAACCTGTGTATTAAATAAATTCAATGCACACAGACTGAAGTAGTTTAAGTCTTTGGTTCTTTTAATTGTGATGATTTTGGCTCACATTTAACAAAAACCCACCAATTCACTATTTCAGTATTTCAATTTCTTATGGAAATTTATAATTTTCCAAGCCTAACTAAATAACTGGATGCAGAGTTATTTTTAAATCCATGTAGATCAAAAACCACTGAAATCGTGAATAAACGTGTTTTTATCCGGGAAAACCGCAGCTCCCCCTTTTACTTCCATTAGTTCTCTATCATAGGTTCACTTAACGCTGCGTGAGCTTTCACACTTTGGGAACGCCCCTGGGCGTGCCGATTCTCTGAAGCCCTTATAAAATCACGCCAATTCATTGGCTGATGGCGCGACGCCGCCCCTGACGCACTCACGTCGTCAGCTTATACTGGCGAACACGCCATCTGCTCCTCAGATTTCTCTGCCTTCATGAAGTGGCCATACTGCCCTTCTGTTGCGATTTTTCTGGCCCAATATAGCTTTTCTGACACGGATTCTCCATTTGCACTTCGGCGACTGCATACAGCGGAACCTTGTTCTCCTCGCGGTGAAGTGCCATGGAATATCGCTGTTGTAAACCGCCGTGTGCTCGATTTATCGCGAGCGATGACCCGCACAGTAAGTGTGTTAAATGTTTGGGGTTTTTGCATGCACGCGAGGTGGTTTATGGGATTTCAAAATGTAAATTTTGTGAGAATCTCCGTTTCAGAACCCTCCGCTCTCGGCTTGAGGTGTTCGAAAAGGAGTCATCCTGTTTTACCCCATCGCGCCCCGGAGGCCTCCGCGGCCCGGTTGAATTCACGCATGATTATCTGTAGGATAATCTCAGAGGATATCGGGCCTGCTTTAACGGATGCTCTCCCGCCTAGCGGCAGGGAGGCGCGGCTTTCCGCGACCTACTCTGAGCTCGTGGACGTGCTTTCGCGTGCCACTGAGAAGCTCTCTCTGGATTGGCCCGATGAGCCCCGCGAGTCTCAAGCGTCGAAACTCGATGAGCGGTTCCTTAGCGGCCCTAATTCCAGGCCTGAAAGGAGGAAGCTGCCGTTTTTCAGCGATCTGCTATCAGGAGATCTCCAGATCCTGGAAGCAGCCTTTTTCCTCCCGCCTTACCAACGCGGCAGCCTCTGACTTCACCAACCTTGTGGGTTCTGTGGAGCAGGGCTACACCGCCATTCCTGTAGTCGAGGACACTCTAGCCTCCCATCTTTCGCCCTCTTTGGCGCCTTCCTGGAAGTCTCGTCCCCTCCTTTCGAACTAAGCCATGTAGGACCACTTCCGCCCTTATCGGAAAGTCCTACATCGCGGCCGGTCAGGCAGGCATGGCCCTCCATACGATGGCCATCCTCCAAGCCTACCAGGCAGATGTACTCAAGGAGATGGATGAAGGGACTGGTCTGACTCCAGAGGCAGTCAAAGAGCTGCGCAGGGCCACTGACCTGGCTCTGAGAGCCACTAAACACACTGCATGCGCCGTGGGGCGCTCTATGGCGGGTTCAGTGGCCACAGAGCGCCATTTATGGCTCAATCTCACTGAGATTCGTGAGAAGGAGAAGGTGTTCCTGCTGGATGCACCCATCTCACAATCTGGGTTATTCTGAGAGGCTCCACTAAGTTATTCGGCTTTCGCTCCACTAAAACGCAGTCGGCTGCTCTTAAGCAGTTTATGCCTAGGAGGACGAGGGACCACTCCACTCCATTCTCTTCCTTATCTAGAGAGCAATCCCTACCTAGAAAGGAGCCTTCTGGCAGGAGTGGCGCCCAGGCTGCGCATCCTCCCCCGACTATGGTCTGGGGAGCCCGTGGCCGGCCTTTTCCTCGCCAACGACCACGCAGACGGGTTGACCTGAAGCGGCCCAGCAGACCCAGTTCCTGACCCTCGAGTCGGGATGAGGAGAGCTTTTTCACCGCTACGAGGCGAGACCAGACCGCAAAAGCGTATCTGCCCGCCTCAAACACGCTCTCCTCATTCAGATCTGTCACACCCACCCCTCGAGGTTTGGTGTACAGAAAGAGTCCATCATAATTTTTCTTCGGTCTGGCAGTTGGGGGACGCGTTGGGCTTTCCCCCTCTACAGTCCGTTATTTTGCCGCCAGCAGACCACGTGTTAAGAAACACAATCGGTTCTCTCCTACAGCGTACGGACCCTGTGCCGGCCATCTTTCAGTCCAGTGCTTCACTCTCCATCATCCCAAACAAGGACGCCGGGGGCTTTCCTTCGTGGTGGAGGGCATCACTTCGGCCCCCTTGGGAGATTCCGATCAGGCGGGACCTGCTGTCCCAGCTTCAGGGCAGGATCTGGCATCCTCAACCAGAGCTCTGGAAGTTGTGGGTATGGCCCATACGGGGCCAAGGGCCTTGATGAATAATCTTCATTCAGGAGACCATCTCCAGTGCCAGGGCCCCCGCTACTAGGAAACTGTACTCTTCCAAGAGAGGAAGTCAGCTCCAGAGAGGATATTGACTCTTAAGGTTACTCTTTTGTTGGCGCTTACGTCATTGAAAAGAGTTGGAGATTTGCAGGCCCTCTCTGTCAGTGAGATGTGTATGGATTTTGCCCCGGGTCTAGTCAAGGTAACCCTGCGGCCTAGGCCTGGTTACATTCCCAAGGTCTTGTCCACATCGTTTCGCTCTCAGGGGGTCACACTTCACTCTTTCCATCCTCCTCCCTTTGCTTCGAGTGAGGATTAGAAGCTTCACATGCTCTGCCCAGTACGGGCATTGAAGCTGTATGTGGATCGCCATTTCACTGGCTTATGAGGCACAGAGTATTCCTTCACCTCTTAGTCTTCGGGCGCATTCTATTAGGGGCGTAGCCTCCTCTCAAGCTCTTTTTAGAGGGGTTCCCCTAGAGGATATTTGTGTGGCGGAAGGATGGTCCTCTCCGCACACTTTTGTCAGGTTCTACAACCTTGATATTGATACGGCTCCAGGTTCTCAGGTCTTATCTGTTTGAACCAGCCGTATGTTGCTGGTTCGTTATTGGACCAGGTGAGGCAGCGTTTTTAGCTTGGCATGTTTGGTATATCGTTCCCAAAGCGTGAAAGCTCATGCAGCGTTAAGTGAACCTATGATAGAGAACGTCTCGGGTTACTCGCGTAACCCTTGTTCTCTGAATAGGGAACGAGATGCTGCGTTTGCTGCCAAGCTCCTCACGCTGCCGAAAGGGCTCTTTTCGGCAGAGAAATCTGAGGAGCAGATGGCGCGTTCGCCAGTATAAGCTGACGACGTGAGTGCGTCAGGGGCGGCGTCGCGCCATCAGCCAATGAATTGGCGTGATTCTATAAGGGCTCACACAGCATCTCGTTCCCTATTCAGAGAACAAGGGTTACGCGAGTAACCCGAGACGTTTTTAAAGCAGTCTTGCCCGGATGAAAATGGCGGACGCGTTGACGTATCGCAGCAACGGCTCAAAGCGGCCAATAAGGCATCTAGGGATTTTATGTCTATGGTTCAATCGAAGCGATTATGCATTGCTGTTCATTTTTCCTGCATTACACACTGTAGTGTACTTACTGTTTTGTGGCTTGGTAACAAATATTTGCCTCCTCCATTGACACACTGCTTTCCTGTTATGGTACGGGATTAAATTCTGCCCACTTGACATAAAAAAGAGTGTAGAAAATCCCTTGTGAAAAACAAGTACAGTTTATTACTTTTTTAAAAGCAAATACTTTTTTAAAAGAGTAGCTACTTAAGTAAATATTATACTTTAAAATAATATACCTAATTGTGAACTGAATGTAATGTTTTCAGACCCACAATTGCACGCTAAATGCAGTTAAATGGTCAAAGGGTATAGTTTAAAAATAAATGTAATTAGTGGCATTTTTGTTCCACTAAAGTAGGACGTAAGTACATCTTTATATGTAATTTCATAACGATTTCTGTTGTCTTTGAAATAAGGTTTAAGTATAACTGCTGAATGTACTGACAATATACTTCAATGTCATTCAAAACATGACATTGTTTTGAATGTCATGTATTTGTATTTGTATTTGTTTGTAAGCCATGAAAGTGAAATCTCAAGTATAAGTGCAGGGATTTTTATTTAATTTATATTATTATAGATTACATTATATTCATCATTAGCATTATATGCTGTTATATTAATATTATATTATTTAATTAATATTGCATTAAGTTTTAAGTACAGTACAAGTGTATAATTCAGGTTTAGAATTAAAGGGATAGTTCTCAGGAACAGAAACGTATAGCAAGGACATCGGTAAAATAGTCCATGTGATATCAGTGGTACAACCATAATTAAAAAAGCTGTGATAATACATTTTTGTGCGCAAAGAAAACAAAAATAACAACAAGTTGTGCTTCTGTCTATGGAAGGCCAGAGAGCTCTCGGATTTCATACAAAATATTGTGTTAACTCCAAAAATTTGTGTTCTGAAGATGAACGAAGGTCTTACAGGTTTGGAACAACATGAAGGTGAGTAATTAATGACTTTGACAGAATCACAACATTTTTGGGTGAACTATCCCTAGAAGCACACTTCTTTTTCTTTTTTGAAACACATTTCTTGTCAGAAATCTGTTTTTCTCTTGTCAGAGCCAGAGATAAAGCAGCATTTTGCTTATGATGTTTTTATTAATATTTTGGCAATATGAAGCCCTTTTGCAGTTATTCTCAAAAATAAATGATGAAAAGTTTTTGTGCTTTGTTTGTATGTGTGAAAGTGAGGAAGAGATACACTATATTGCCAAAAGTATTGGGTCACCTCCTTCTAATGAAAGGTTTGACTAATTTATTAATTTCCATGAGTACAAATCTTAATGTTTAAGCATACAGGTACATCTCAATAAATGGGAATATGGTGAAAAAGTATTTTAGATTCATTACATGTAAAGTAAATAATTTCAAAAGTTTTTTTGTTTTAATTTTGATGATTGGAGCTTACAGCTAATGAAAGTCAAAATCCAGTATCTCAAAATAGTATAATATTTACATTATAAATGACCATCCATACAGTATAAATTGTGGATATCTCTTGTTCTTTGAAACCACAATAATGGGGAACACTGCTGGCTTGGCAATGGTCCAGAAGACGATCATTGACACCCTCCACAAAGAGGGTAAGTCACAGAGGGTCATTACTGAAAGGGGGGGCTGTTCAAGGAGTGCTGTATCAAAGCATATTAAATACAAAGTTGACTAGAAGGAAGAAATTTAGGTAGGAAAATGTGCACAAGAAACAGGGATGACTGCAAGCTTGAGAATACTGTCAAGTAAAGCCGATTTAAACACTTGGGAGAGCTTCACAGGGAGTGAACTGAAGCTGGAGTCAGTGCATCAAGAGTCACCATGCTCAGACATCTTCAGGAAAAGGGCTACCAAGCCACTTCTGAAACAGAAACATCGTCAGAAGCATCTTACCTGGGCTAAGGAGAAAAATAACTAGACTGTTGCTCAGTGGACCAAAGTCCTCTTTTCAGATGATAGTAAATTTTGCATTTAATTTTAAATCAAGGTCCCACAGTCTGGAGGAAGAGTGGAGAGACATCCATGTTGCTTGAAGTCTAGTGTGAAGTTTCTACAGTCAGTGATGATTTGGGCTGCCATGTCATCTGCTGGTGTTGGTCCACTGTGTTTTCTGAAGTCCACCGTCAATGCAGCCATCTGCATTGAAAAAGAAAAAGAAGTAGACTTTATCTTACTTTTAAAATAGGTGCTTATTATGTAAATAATATCCGTTAAATATAAATAATATATTTTAGATGTACCTAATTGCAACATCATCATTACAAATGTGTATGTTTAAATCCATGACATAAATGTTTCAACAGAAATGTTGAAATATATTTTAATTTACCAAATGCAGTACAATAGAATTATGAAACTACATATGTGACCTTGGGCCACAAAACCAGTCATAAGGGTCAATTTTCAGTTTTTTTATAAATAAAATTTTTAATTGCAAATAACATGCAATTAAGTGTAAGTTCACACTTACTGTATGTAATATCAAACAACACTATAGTTTATGTTAATCAAGTACCTTACACATGCTTTAAAAGTTTAGTCAGCACATAAAAATAAATGTCCATCCTTAAAGCGCTTTAAAAGATTAATAAAACATAATGACTTAATCTACTTTTAAGTAAAACTTTTAATGTGACATTAAAGTGCGCTTTCGAAATGAAACATAAAAATCACGAGAGTGTACTCTCTTTTAGTACAAGTGGCCTTTTATTTGTAATAATATATGATCTGCAAGTACAGTTTTTTTCTTTAAACATACTTTTAAGGTTTTCAGTGCACACGCAGCACAATTAAGTGCGCTTCTTTTCACAAGGGGATGCATGCTGTTGTGTAAAAGCGGAAGTAAATAAAATGACTTGTGTCTTTTCCTTCTCTCACCACTTCTCCTTTAATTCAGCTCGGTCACAAAATCATTTAGGTTGCTAAATGAATTATTTAGGCAGCAAGGCAGCTGAAACTGGAACATTTAAGTCATTACTTTTTAACTGATGCTGGAGATAGCAACTGTACAGAGCCATGTGAGGACAATATAGCATGTTATAGTGGTTTGGTTTTATTGAATTGTCTGAAATGTCTTGCCTGCTGTTGGCCTGACCGTCTGATCAGAGATCCCCCGATGTGAATGTCTCTCGTCCCTGACAAGACCAAGTCCTATCTAAATGAATGGGGTAGTCTCAGCCTCAGATTTCACGCCCATGAACTGTTGGCTAAACGTCTGATGCATAAGGAACAATTATCTGGAAACACTTCAGGAGTGTCGAAGTCATCATCAGATTGGTTGAATTATACAGGATTTCCGGGATATGTGTGTGTCGCGTTCTTTAACATTCCGCCTGGAAACAAAGATTCCGTGACGCCAAACCCCCTCACGAAAGAAGAAAGCCGTTGTGTTTACAAATGTGATGGGCGAACGCTTATCAGGGTCAAATAAACGCCGGATTTTCAAAAGAATGTGAAATATTTCAAGTTTGCGGCATATAATCTTTAAAATACATCCGAGAGTTTCACACACCGTTCTGTTATTGTGGCAACATTTCCACGCCCTGAAACACGACGCTGAAAGAAACGAACTGTGATTGGTTGTTTGACATGTCGGTCAAACGGTCTCATGGGCGGGCCTTTGACTGATGAAAGCTGCCATCTATTCCAGACCTTCAGCAAACAGTCTGAAGGTCTGGCTACACAAGACTATGGATGGGAGGATCATGCAATTTGAATCTGAACAAAATCTGAAATGATTTGCCCCATGAATGTTGCTTCTTATGATCAAATATAATTTAAAAAGCTTATTTTTCAGTCTAGACCAGCTAATGCGCATGCGTAGCTCCAACGTGCTTATGTCTGCGCACGCGCATCGGCTGGTCCAGCCTTAGGTTTCTTTGGGAACTGGCCGCTGCAGTGACGCAATGACCTTACAAATCAGCGATTGGCTCTTTCATTTAGAAGGCGGTATTATTCTGCCATATTGTGAGTTGCACTTTCTCCCATTCATAGGAGTGAACCGCCTTTGTATTTCTATAGTCTTTGATAGCAATCATTACTTTTTCAGTATTAGTGTTAGCATTGGTAAATCAGACCTTTGTGGAAAATAAATATACTGTAGCATACTTTTAAAAAGAGTACTTGTTACAGAAATAATATACTTTAAAATAATATACTTGAGTATAAACTGAATGTAATGTTTTGGACACTTCATTGCATATTATTTACAATTAAATTAAAATATATTATAGTTTAAATTTATATTAAATGCAGTTAGTTGAACTTAAGAGTGCTTTTTTTAACCATAAGCAATTACTTGTATTGTCTTTGAAATATGGTTAAGTGTACTGCTGAATGCACTGACAAGCATTTAAGCTAAAATACACTATAATGTCATTTCTATTGAGACTTGTATGTCATGTATTTAAATATATTTGCAGTTACACATTTGTAATGAAGTTTAAATTTAGGACAAAGTACATTTAAAACTGACTTAAAATCAAATAGAATAACACAATGCAATTCAAATTATAATCAAAAATCCTTACATGTGCTTTACTATTTAATTTAACACATCAAAATAAGTTTACTTATAAAGCATAACCAAAGATTAAAACATAACTAAAATATATTTTAAAGTGAAACTTTCAATTTTACATTATTACGAAAGTGCCCATTTTTAAAAGTTAAGCAAGAAACAGTTATGAAAGTGCCTCTATACACTTAAGTGGCCTTTTATTTGAGTGTGTTTTACACGCCTTTTATTTTTACACAGTGTTTTATACTTTTAAGTTTTGAAGCCCACTACAAGTACACATTCAATACAATTAAGCTCACTTTTTTCACTAAAATAATCTTACAAAAAATGTCCTAAATCATAATATGTAGATTAGTGTTTTGTTATAGTGTGTGTGTGTGTGTGTGTGTGTGTGTGTCTATTGGGTAAAACAGACGTAATGCTCAGCTATAGCACTTAATTATTAGTCATGGGTGAGATGCATGTCCTGCATACGAACAGCTGTTTCTCACTGAGCATGGACTGTAGATGGGAAATTCTCCCAGATCGCAGAGGATATCAGATTCCACTGTGCACACGATCAATATTTCATGATCAGTAATTCACCACTGTACATAAAACAATACAACAGCTGCGTCAAATGCTTTTATACACTGTTGTTTATTGCTCAGGAACGGTTGGTTGAACGTGCTGGTGTCTGGCTGTTGTATAGTGAATCTGCCCATCCCCCCGCAGCAGTCAGAGCCTTATGTTCCATCCCCTCAGAGCACTTCCCACAGTCAGCTGTTCTAGACCCTGCTTAGGCCTTACAAGTGCATTTGACCACAACATTAGGCTCTTATTATACTGTGCTGGCTGGAAAGAGCTTGTGAGAAACAAGCTTATAATCATCTCTCTCTTTTGCACTATTATTTGAGGTCAGACTGAGGCTGAGCTCAAACATTGAGCCGCTCCACAGATTTAAAGGGAAAAGGTTCCTGCCCTGTGTGCATGTATGATAGACAATGACAAGGTTGATTGAATGTGATGAATGAGATGATAGGTAGGTTTCAAAACCTAGGGTTTTAAAATTAGCATGCTAAGCTAACATTCATTGTAGTGTTATAAAATACATCACACATATAGCCTATACCTATCAGGAAAAACGATTTTATAGATCATTTTCAGTGTATCAATGATAATTCTCCTTGTTATTTTAGTATCAGTGAGGTACTATTCTATTTTTCGCATATCCTCCTGGGTTGCCTCCTGAGACCCATCTATGGAGTTTTTGCCTCTGTAGTGGACATTCTATTTTAGTGAATTTCTCTGAGACCCCACGTGTAACAGTTGTGTTATTTCTCAACTGTCTTATGAAATATTAGCTATTATTATGAAAATCTGGCCATTTATTACTCCCATTATGACAGTTCCTTTTTCATGCTGTCCCAACAGCAACACAATAATATGCAAATTAGAGGCAGTGTATACATAAACTGTGATGGCAGGATGGATCCATGCTTTCATGTTCTTTACACCAAATTCTGACCCTACCATCTGAATGTCGCAGAAGAAATCGAGACTCATCAGACCAAGCAATGTTTTTACAATCTTTTATTGTCCGATTTTGGTGAGCCTGTGTGAATTGTAGTCTCCGTTTCCTGTTCTTAGCTGACAGGAGCGGCACCCGGTGTGGTCTTCTGCTGTTGTAGCCCATCTGCTTCAGGGTTCAACGTGTTGTGCTTTCAGAGATGGTATTCTGCATATCTTGGTTGTAACGAGTGGTTATTTGAGTTATTGTTGCCTTTTTATCATCTCTAACCAGTCTGTCCATTATCCTCTGACCTCTGACATCAACAAGGCATTTTCGTCCACACAACTGCCGCTCACTGGATATTTTCTCTTTTTCGGACCATTCTTCTTCTATGCCTCTTTACTCTTCCTCCAGACTCTGGGACCTTGATTTCCAAATGAAATGCAAAATATACTTTCATCTGGAAAGATTACTTTGGACCACTGAGCAACAGTCCAGTTCTTTTTCTCCTTAGCCCAGGTAAGATGCTTCTGATGATGTTTCTGTTTCAGAAGTGGCTTTGTAGCCCTTTTCCTGAAGATGTCTGAGCATGGTGACTCTTGGTGCACTGATTCCAGCTTCAGTCCAGTCCTTGTGAAGCTCTCCCAAGTGTTTTAATCGGCTTTGCTTGACAGCATTCTCAAGCTTGCGGTCATCCCTGTTGCTTGTGCACATTTTCCTACCCAATTTCTTCCTTCCAGTCAACGTTTCATTTAATATGCTTTAATACAGCACTCTTTGAACAGCCACCGCTTTCAGTAATGACCCTCTGTGACTTACCCTCTTTGTGGAGGGTGTCAATGATCGTCTTCTGGACCATTGCAAGGTCAGCAGTGTTCCCCATTATTGTGGTTTCAAAGAACAAGAGATACCTGGAAATTATACTGTATGGACGCTCATTTATTGAAACTCAAATGTAAATATTCTAATATTTTTTACTTTCATTAGCTGTAAGCTCTACGTTTCACTTTTTTCACGATATTAAATTTTTTAGATGTACCTGTATATGTGTGTATATATATATATATATATATATATATATATACACACACACACACACACATACAGTACATTTATATGTTTTTTTTTGGAATCTATAGTACATTTTTCAGGATTGTTTGATGAATAGAAAGTTGAAAGAGCCAAATTTACTTGAAACGTAATTTTTTGTAGCATTATACATGTCTTTACTGTAATTTTTGATATATTTAATGTGTCCTTACTGAAAAAAAATATTGATTTTATTATTATTATATTATAATATACTGACATTGTTTTATCTATGCCTTAAAATTTCAGAAGGCATCATAATTCCGCCTACATTTTTAAGCATTAACAGCATGCCCATGATGCCTTAAAATGCTGTGTATGTAGGTAGTGCACTAGGCAGGGAAACTGTGCTAATGCTAGCTATTTAGGTTTTGGATTCCTCGAACAGTCTTCAGTACACCAGCAGACCAGATGGAAATTAGCAGGCTTTGCTCAACAGCTGTAGCGAGGCTCAAAATGGCAGGAGGCTGATTTGCATATGCATGAGAAGTGCACCACTATTGTAGTAAATCATTGACATGTAAGTCAATCGTCCACAGTATCACCTTTCATATTTAACTCTCTTTTGATGCACCTGGATGAATGTTATAGACTTTAAAGAAGGAGCCTTTTTCATGCTGTGTAAACCGGCAACTCTCTTCTCTTTTGCAGTGGTCAGTGTGCATTACGTGGTATTGAGTTTTGCAGAGACACAGCTGTGGGGGTTGAGACTCATTTAAAGCTGCCCACATCTGATTGAGTCTTGTTCTTGTATTCTCTCTAGGGAAGTGCTGGCAGGATATTAGCTCTGACGGTAATGCAAGTGGACTGTCCCACCCCTTCTGCTCTTCCTCGCAGTCAGTGCTGATGAGGACCTAGAGACGTGGACAGAAGAACTGCATGCAGATATAGATGATCCACTGATGCAGTGACCCACAACACTGGAGATAAACAGCATGCTTGTGAAACTGGTTAGCCTTACTGTAAGGCACATTTTACTTTTAGTACTTGAGCACTTCCTGTTCTGAAGGCCTTGAGGAGATTTGTCGAGGGATCCTTATTGGTTTTCGGGGGAAGGTTTTGCAGCTTCTCAATCAATAACAAGACATTATGGACCAAAGGTCATTAGTGTGCCATGAGCCATTTCCTAGTTTAAGGAATGAAGTCATTTGTGATAGGTTGCCAACGCAACATCTGCTGTACACACACTGTGGTGGTTATTTCTGTTATATATTTATAGCAGGATTCTCTTTGTTAATCATTATCAGCTATGTTTGTTGGTCCACCAGTGACTAGCATAAAGCACATTTACCATTTAACACAAATTATTGATCTAAACCTGAAAAAGTTCAATAGAAATGTGATGGTATTTAATTTGGATTCAGCTAATGTCTTGTATGAATACAGCTGTAGGCCTTGAATGGAAGGCATTTTAAAGCCTTTGTTGGAAATGACATGTCTGCTATGAAGTACAAAGAAAGACCTCGCCCAGGTTTACCAGACAAATAACTAGAGCTCCCTCTAGTGTTAAAACAATGTTATTGTGACATTTCTTGGCAGTGGACACTTCTAGTCAAAAGTTTGAAACAATTATGATTTTGAAAAAAAGTATCTTATGTTCACTGCATTTATTTGATTAAAATACAGTAAAAACAGTATTAATATATTATTTTAAATCATATTATATTTCAACAACGTATTACAAATTAATAAATTATTTATATTATAACAAAGAATTAAAATTTAAAATAACAGTTTTCTACGTCTAATATAAAATATTATGGCAAAGAATGTAAATCATAGTTTCTACAAAAATATTGATCAGCATAAACTCTTTTCAGCATTGGTAAGAATATGTATGTTTAATTCAAGATTAATCGCTTTATGTATTCCCCAATTGTAAGTCGCTTTGGATAAAAGCGTCTGCTAAATGACTAAATGTAAATGTAAATGCAATTTTTGGCCTTGGTGCGCATAGGAGATTTCTTTCAAAATCATTGGCTCCATCTAGTCTTGTAAAAGTGATATTTTGACATGCGTTGGCAGATTATGAGACAGCAAGCATGTTTTATGGAAAATAATTAATTTCCTCTTCAGGCTAAATGTCATGTGCTGTAGGTGGATAGCAATCAAACAATCAGTTTCATCATGTTACATTTGTTTGAGAATCCAAGGCAGGTTTATTTAAAGAGCAGATTTCACAGTGATAATTTTGTGTGCCTTACAAAAAATAAAGATTATTTTTCAATAGGTGTGCCATTTAGAAAGATTCTGCAGAACACCTGTTAATTATCTTACATTAATACCAATAAGATCACTTGCATTTGTGATATTTTTTAAACTAGCATAGCCTAACAAAGCTAATGCATTAAAACCACCTCCCTAATATCACGTAGCCCCCCTTGTGCTGCCACATAGACTCCACAAAACCTCTGAATGTGTCCTTTGGGTTCTGAGACCAAGACATTAGCAGATGCTTGAAGTCCTGCAAATTGAGGTGGGACCTCCATGGATCAGATGTGTTGGTCCAGCACATCCCATTATTGCTAAATTGTTTGTCATGTTCCTCAAACCATTCCTGAAAGAGGCCACAGGGAACACCGCTGCCATGAAGGGAGTACATGGTCTGCAGCAATCTTTAGGTATGTGTATTCAAATGAAAGGCAGTCTGATTTTACTGTAAGCAAACTTAGGGTTGCTGAACATACCGTGTTGATTTACTGTTGTGTCATGACCCACATTTACCCCTGTGGCAGCTCAAACAGTGCCATGTGCATCATGAATCATGCACAACGTGAAACCGAGAAGGCTGGTATTAGAGTAATTTGTTTGGGCAATAACTACACAAAAAATACAAAACCCACAAAACTAATGTCAATAAAGTAGTGGATTATTCAGATACAAATAAATGAGCATACATGTAACTGCAGCTCAATGTGTCCATGAGAACAGTATTAAATGTCCTGCACATTGTGCACAATGTTAATGAAAGTTGAAATGAAAGGCTGAAAGTTTTGGATCCAAACGCTAGAGGACAGCAGAGATTCACATACTGCGCTCATCACTCCCAAAAATAAATACATAAAAGAGACATGTTTATTTTCTGACTTACTTACAGATGTCAATGGGACAGTAACCTCAAAAAATGTACAATCTATGTCTGCAATTGTGTATACAATCTATACACCTAACGGTTGCTTATTAGTGTCTCAAAGGTACATAGTATTGCCTAAATAGACCTTTGACCCCAGTGACAGCGGTACTGTCATTTTTTCCGAGTGCAGATTTTATTTAATTATGGCTTAATTTTTTATTTGATGAAATAAATCGTTTCATACAAACCTACATATCAGTAATTGAGACTCAATGAAATCTAAGTATGATATATATAATATATCAGTATTGCCCACATATATCAAAATATGTGTATGTGAGTATGAATACACACACACCTTTCTGGATAACTGGCATAATGATGCTGAAAATTCAACTTTATATCACAGGAATCAATTACATTTTAAAATACATTTTAATATTAAATAAATAACATATTTTAATATAATACTCATGTCTGCTTTTGTTGCCAAATCCATTACTAGGGATAATCTTACAATTATATTGGCTTTTCAGTGGATCAGCAGGCTTCAGGAATGATATCAGCTCTCAGCAGCTGTTGTGGTGATTTGAGGTTATGAATATGACAAGCCCGTTGAAATAAATTAGACAATATGTTGATCTCATGTACATGTGTGCATTAGAAATAGCACTATCAGTGGAAATCAGTGGATGCTGTGTGCTTTTATTTGTACGTAAAGCTCACATGATGTTGTTAAAAATAGAACATGCAGGATTAGATGAATAAACGTGCTATTAAGGAGAGATGTCACTATGGGAAAGACAATACCAAATGAATCTGCTGCAATGTTGCTTTTAGAGCAATTGTTGAGATATTCAGCATGTGATGAGTTATGGGTTTAATCTCAGCATACTGAAAAAAATCTAGTCTTTATTTTAATGATAATGCAGATCAATTTAACGATAATGCAGAATGTACAACAAGAAAACAAGACAGATGACAAAATCACCCATATACAGACAGCAGGGTGTGATATTATCTGAAGAAGCAGTCTGGCTTCCAGCATGATGTTAGTGATGCTGACAAACACTTCTTTTACGTGTCAGTGTTCACTTTAACTTATAATACAATCTATCCAACAGCAGAGAACAGATATGACCAAAAACCCCACAGACTGAATCTTCGTTCTGCAGTGTGCTTGATATCTTTGCATGACCTCCCTGAGCACCTGAATGTGTCTGCAGTGTCAGAATCATGGCAGCATCGATCTGTCCATCCACCCTTCACTCTTTAACTGCAGGTACAGTCACTCTCCTCAGACATGGTCAACATCAGTGTTCAGGGAAGTTACTTTTAAAAGTCATACATTATAATCTTGTGTTGCTCCTTTAAAACAGTAACTACTTGCGTTACTTTTTATGGAAAGTAATGTGTTACATTACTTTGGTTTGTTTGTTTTTTATATAAAAAAGTTATATTTTAGGCAAATATAAAAGCCCTTTCACACATTTCACACAGCCTCAGGCCGAAGGAAATGTAAATTAAAATCTGTACAGTAGAGGACGCAGCTCGGACACATTTCAGCTGTGCTGCCATACTTCAACACTTACTTCAGCAATGAAACATAAGTGTGATGTTTAACATTCATTTAACAGTCAAGTCACCTTTATTTATATAGCGCTTTTAACAATACAAATTGTAACAAAGCACAGTCAGTCAGTTTTGCTTATTCATAAGGTTGAATTGGATCATTGAAGATATATATATATATATATTCGGCGTGAAGGTATGTATATATTAACTATATGTGTGTGCGTGTGTGTGCGCGTGTGTGCGTGCACGCGCGCCTGTTTTTCTATCCTTGTGGAGACTTAAACCTGAGTACACAGACTCATGGGGACTCGTGTCACGGGTAAACAGGCTAATAAATCACACAGAATTAAGTTTTTTGAAAATCTAAAAGAGCAGAAAGTTTCCTGTGAGGGCTAAGTTTAGGTGTAGGGTTGCTGTAGGGCAATAGAATATACGGTCTGTACAGTAGAAAAAAGCATTCTGCCTAGAGTCTACAAGGACAGCAAACCAGATGTGTGTGTGTGTGTGTGTGTGTATAAATAAAGTAAATAAAAAAGTAATTATTTACTTTAGTTATTTAACTTGCGTTACTTGTGATGCTTTACCACCGGGTTAACATATATTTATTATACATATATTACTAGAAGGTGAATTATGGAAAATTACTGGTCAAACATTTCTTGAGGTCTGGAGGTGTTGTTCTCTACTTGGCGATATGAAAGGGATTCTTCAAAGTTTGGGGTCAGTAGGGCTATATGTTTTTTTGTTTTTACATGTTTTTGAGAGAAATCTCTTCTGCTCACCAAGACTGCATTTTTTAAATAAGAAATACAGTGAAATGTTGAAATATTATTACAGTTTTAAATAACTTTTTTCCTATGTGAATATATCCTATGTGAAGTGTAATTTATTCCTGTGATTAAAGATGAATTTTCAGCATCATTACTCCAGTCTTCAGTGTCTCATGATCCTTCAGAAATCATTCCAATATGCTCATTTGCTGATCTTTGTCTCTCTTGATCAATTTAATGCATCCTTGTTGATTAAAAGTATTAATTTCTTTTTTTTTATTAATGAAAAAAACAAAATCATACTGACCCCCAAATTTTGTTGTTGTTAAATGTACATTAACAAATAGCAAACAATCATTTGGAGACTTGTATTTATTTATTTATATCCCAGACACATGAGGTAATGTCAAACATCTTCGGTTGATTTATATTTCATTTTCATTCCCCTCAAAGGGAAATAGCTTTTTTATCGTGTTTAACATTGAGCATATTGTCTTAAAGTCTTTACAAAATGCTCACACAACACACATTCAAATACCACCTTAATTAAATATACACATTCTCTTTTACTATCTTACCTATTTACAAGTCACCTGATGAGCATCCATGCATTCAGTGTTGCTGGCTTTTTCAAGTCCGAAAGTATGAAAATATATCAAAATAAAGCTGCCTCTTATTACTAACAGTCAGATGAGTCTGTGTGGCATGGTGTTAGGAAGCAGCGTGGGCTTTTCTGTTGCGTTTCGCCCGCCGGGTCGGTGGAAAGCTGATGAACTCAAAGTGTTTGGCTTGGTCTGAGTTTGGGAAGGGGAGCGGTCCTTTGTGGAGGCGCTTGATGAAGTGAACTTCCCGCTGGTTCTCCCTGGTTTTGGAGGCCTTGATGGGCCGACCCTTTCTGCTGAAGGCCACGTACCAGCCCTCATATTTAGCGTTCTGGAAAGCAGTGTAGTTGTTCTCCAGGACGATCTCGGTGAAGATGCAGTCCCTTCCTCTGCCATTAGGCTGTGAGAAACCGAGAAGAACCACATGTTATTTCACTCAACTTTAAACTGGCGAATAACTGTTACTAAATAATTATAAACAATGCTTTTTTTCCCCACACTGAAAATAAGTTTAAAATCTGAATCTATCTGTTGCATTCTGACTTTTTTTGTGCTGAACAATTAATTTCCATATAAAGAATGTATCATTTTGTATATTTTTATTTTAAGATATAATTTCTTATTTTTTTATCTGTTAATGCTGTCTTTTAAAACATTTATCAAATAAATTAAGTAACAAAGCCAGGGTTTATTTGATGTTTTTGTCATTATTTCACATACATATATTTAGAAATGATATATTGTAAAATAATATACTTAAGTGTGAATTGAATGTAATGTTTTCAGACATTTTATTGCATGTTATTTGCAATTAAATGAAAATTTATATGAAATGAAATTAGTTAATTCAGAGTGCTATTTTGACACACTTAAGTAGGACTTAAATACATCTTTATGTAATTTCATAATTACTTCTAATGTGTTAAAATGAACTGCTGAATGCACTGACAAGCATTTATTATCAACTAAAATATACTTTTATGCCAAACTTGTCATGTAATTTTAATTTATATTTAACATATTATAAAAAATACATAATATATATTTGTAATTACACATTTGTAATAATGAAGTAGCAATTTACACTGTAAAAAATGTCACAATGTACTGTATTAATATAAAAATTAATCTATATATATATATGTGTGTATATATATATATACACATATAGGTGTTTTACCTATATATTTTTTGTTTACTGATGTAAAATTGAATAACACATACAGTTAAAAATATAATAATTGTATTATTTTAGTCAACACATAAAAATAAGTGTACTTATTTAAAGCATGACCAATTGAAATGTATTATTATTACAACTTAATGATTTAAAATATACTTTAAAGGTAAAACCTTTAATTTGTCATTATTACAAAGTGTACTTTTTGAAAGCGTACTTAGGTGTGATAAGAAACATAATGAAATGTCTCACTTTGAGTGCACTTTTGTCACCTTTTATTTCATTAACATTGTATTTTCATGTATTGTTTGTTTTAAGATTAGAAGTGCACTACAAGTGCACACTCAGTACAACTAAGCACACTTCTTTTTCAAAAGGGTTGGACTTCATGCTGACACCTAGCTTTATAAAGTTTTGTTCATAATCTGCAAATAGCTATACTGGTCATGTGATCACAACATGGCAGCCACCGTGATGGGCCGCACCACTAGAATTGGTTTTAGATGTTTAGTTATTCCACATTTCCAAAAGTAATTCAAAGTGCTTTCAAATGGCTTGTGTCTTATGTAAGCAGTGTTTTGACTCGCTCGGCCCATCGTTATTCATTCTTCCTCACACCCTGTGCCCTCATCTCTCAACACGGTCCACTTCATGCTCTCACTGTCTCCATCTAGTTGTCCCAGCGCTTTGTCTAATGGCCAATCCATAGCGCTGAAGACATTTTTTCCACTTCCGTGAAGGAAGAGATGGCTTAACATCTGACTAAACACAGAATGTGTGTGAAAGCTGTTTCCTTCACAGGCCTGACCGTCGAGTCTCCTGAAGAAGATGTGGTTCACACATCTAGACGCTGATCGATATGTCCTGATAATACTTCACCCATCATAGCATTTGCACAGCCTTTGTGTTTAGTATTGAAAAGAGCAGCTTTGGCGTTTTGATAACTCCTTTAGTTTTTAACAATAAATGTTATGAGTTTGAGATATAATATGAGTTTGGAGTGAAATGAAGGTGGGTAAATTATATAAGTTTTATGTTTAATTAAATCATCATTCAAGATGTGATTTGATTAATCTGACCACATTTAGATTTCTGTCACCACGGTTTAGACCAAGAGTTTGAGGGATCCTCAAATATGTATTTTCTTCTCAGAAATAAAGGAACAAAAGCTGTCACTGGGGCAGTACCTTTTCAAAAGGTACACTTTTGTACCTGTTAGTTTCTAATATGTACACTTAAGGTACCAAAATGGACTCTTTAGTTACAAACATGTACCTTTTATTTCTGAGAGTGCATAAAAACCCAATTTATACTGATTTAAACTGGTCTACTATACACTAAGCTAATGTAAAATATTATTCGAAAAACATAGTTTATTTTACATTTTGTACTCACTACTGTCTGTTAGATACCATTTGTATTATTTATTTTAAGCAGGTTTTTATTTGTGTGTTTATTAATTTATCAAATTAGTAAATAAATAATATGTTTTACAGTTTTATATGTTTACTTAGTTATTGATATGTAATATATCATTTCATTTATTTATATCTGTTTTTATTTGCTTATTTTAATCTTACTGTTTACCATTTATTTATTTTTAAGTGAGTAAGTGACATGACATACAGCCAAGTATGGTGACCCATACTCAGAATTTGTGTTCTGCGTTTAACCCATTCAAAGTGAACACACACACACACACACACACACACACACACTACTCCCAGAGCAGTGGACAACCATTTATGCTGCAGCACCCGGGGAGCAGTTGGGGTTTGTGTCGTGGTATTGAAGGTGGAGAGAGCGCTGTACATTCACTCCTCCACCTACAATCCCTGCCGGCCCGAGACTCGAAGTACAATTATGAGTACAACTCTCTAACCATTAGGCCACAACTTCCCCACCATTAGGCCTTTTACACTTCTTAAACAGGTTGTCTCTAAACTTCCCACAGCCCCCTGGAACACCATAATGGCTCTATGTGTGTCTCTGTGTGTTTATAATATATTTATATAGCCCATTTTTTTTTATAAATTATTTAGATCAAAATGTGTATTCATTTATATAGATTTTTCTTTATTTGCTTATTTGAATCTTATTTTACCATTTATTTTTACACTTTTTATACACTTTCAAACATTTTTACACTTTTGTAACTTTTCGATGAAAACCATTGCAGCCCCCTGGGGGTCCGGGACCCCAGTTTGAAAACACTTGTTTTAGACAACACTTTTACCCTTTAACAGTGACAGGCCTACAAATTAATAATCAAACTTTTTATATGCCGTGCAAAATCCAGTTGGCTCAAAAATCTAATACACTTTCTCCAACATGTTTTTTTATAAATTTCCTGCAAAATCTCCAAGTAAGATGGTGGTAACATACCTTGCCCACTAGTTTCCCCCGGCGGTTCATGCACAGGTATCTGCCACTTTCTGCTCCTTTGATCCGAACACGACTTCCGAAGGTGTCCGTCTCTACATAAAGTCTGGCTGTAATGCAGCACAACTATTAGCAACAAACAAAACACTGTAGCCTTGAATAGGTTCAACCATTTATCAAAACCATAGAATAAACTGCAGTCATAATGTAAACATACCCCAGTTAGCTCAACATTATTGAGTGCAGTGTAAAAGTAATTCTACCTGACCCTTGAAAAGTCACCGGTTAATTTAGATGAAGCCACATGAAGCCTCTGTAGTTTTTAGGAACTCAGAATTTATTACAAGAATATTGCACAATCAAGATGACTCCACACAAGTGTGTTCCTGAACTCCCTTAAGTCCTGGCTACTCAAATCAGTCTCATTTCCCCTTGCTCTTTAAAGCAAATTAACACATCCTAATCAACACAAAGGGCAAACGATTAGGCAAAGAAAAGTCTTTTGAACTATCAGCGAGTCTCTTTTCAGCCAATAAAGCAATCAGACGCGAAAACAGCGCTATCTGCATCGAAACCTGCCGTGAGTTAATTAGTGTAGATGAATGCGCGACTCACCAAAAGTGTTCCCGTCCTCGGCGGTGGCGCTCACTCTCTTGCCCTGGATCTGCACGTGTCTGCCGCTGGTTCTGCTGTACAGCTGATAGACTCGAACCTGCCGCCGGCTCAGCTGGTCCGTCAGAGAGCCCTGTTCCCTCACATGCTGCTTAAAATTAGGAGAAGTGTGATTCTTCTCCCCCTTTTCGGTGCAAAGGGAAAATAAGATCACATATATTTCGTTTTGTAAATGTCAGCAAGAGCACTGATCTAACTCTAGTCTATAATCTAGAGTAACTATGCTATGGGAAATTATTTAATTCTAATCTAGAGCAGTGGTTCTCAAACAGGGGCCCGCTAGAGGGCCTCAGCAAACTTAAAAGACGCTGTGAAGTATTTCAATTTATTTTAAATTAGTTACATTAAAGTAGCTAATCGATGTTGATTAGAAGGATGTTTTAATCACTCGACATATAACCTGACTTCCTATCCTATTATGTCCAATCAACAAATGTTAATTTAATGAGGAACATAGGTTTATATATCGATTTGAAGCTTTGACATGTAACTGACTATAAAAGTAGGCATATCAAAGGAAGCATTCTGGAGTCAAAAAGGTTGAGAACCACTACAAAATGTACTATTGCTGAAGCCGTGCAATAAATATAACACATTTTAACGTGTTACAAAAAACACGAAAACTAATTGTAAAGTTAATTGTATTTACCTGCGCGTGACACCACACCACGAAGAAGTGAAAAGAGCTGCAAAATAAAACAAGAGTAAGGAAAGTTAGTCAGTATGCTAAATATAAAAACACATATACTATTATGTAAATTAAATCATAGCAGCACATTATGTTATCTTCAGTTCGGCAAATCATTTATTGTCAAAAAAGAAAAGAAGAAAATTAACTAGCTAATATAAGGCTCTTAAATAAGTCGTATGGTTCTTCTAACGCTTTGATTGTTTTTTTTAAACAATTTTTAGCGCCAGACAACATTTCTATCTGCATGTGACATTTATTTTCAGGATTAAAAGCCTACGATTAAGATTAAAAGCCTATAAATATAGCTATATGTACAATATACTCACATGTACAAGCAACGCTGATTTATTCCATACATTGTGGGAACGCAAAGTATAATGTCGTATCCAGGGTTCTCCTGAATGATAATCACGCTCTGTGATCTCTCGATGAGTCAAATCCACACACCATAAAGTGTGCAGCAGCGCGAGATCTTCAGATGCGCGTCTCCGCAAACACACACGCGGATAAATCCGATTAGCAAAAAAACGATCCACATATGTAGTCCAGAAGATTACGGAGTTCCATCATATGTGTTTGTACAACGCAGGTCGCTGTCTAGATCATAGTTTGGATGATAATGGTGCAGTGGGTCCAGTGTGTTCTTGGTGTTGTGTTGGCACTGTCACTTGTGGAGAGGCGCTGCGCGCTCTGCGCGTCTGGATCCCTCACTGCGCCAATGTGATAGACGTCAAGATCCCTCCCATGAGTGTTGCACCCTTTTGAATAGGGGCTTCAGAGACTCTTGAGCTGTGTTTCCAACTTCTACAGCATTCAAATGAACTGCATGGCCATGCACTATCCACAACCTACATATTTCTGGAGTAGGTTGAGAGGCCTCCTAATTTGGTTGGATGATGGATGATTAATCTTTCCGAATGAACTCTGATGTCTTCAGATCATCCTCTGTATTTAAAGCGTTGAGGTTCCCAGAGAAAGGGGTGTGGCGTCTGATGCTTGGTATGTTAGGGCCCATCTCGGTGTTGGTCTGTCCCCGTGAAGGGGCCACGGCTCACACCTTTTGCTAACCTGGCAGCTCTAATGAGAAAACAATGGTGGCTTTTAATCACAGGTCTCCAGCGGGCTTTTGTTAGCTCATGCAGAATCAACATCAAGCACTAACAATATAATGCCAACAGGATGCTTGCTTTCCGACGCATAGTTAAGTTGCTTTGCAGCAATTAGTGCTGTCTTGTAAGTGTGACCATACCAGAACCACCACTTGTTCCCTTCAAATGAAAATTTATGTGAACTTTTCCACCCTAGAAGAGTGAAACTCAAGGATTATATACTGTCAATCAGTGTTCCTTAACTGGTTTGTGTTTCATAACACAGATTGGTTATCAATTGGTGACCCAACACAACCAATCCATATTTAATGTAGTATGTAATTTGGTTTTGTTTATAAGTTTTGAGAATCAGGACACGACTCACAACCTGGCCATCTAATTTGTCTAGTCAAAAATGACAAACTGTGTGACAAAATACAAGTTGTATTGGGTGAACCTAAATCTGTTTGTGGTCAAAATGCTGAAATATGTATTTTGTGAGTTTCCCAAGTTAATTATTTAGTTATTTAATAATTTCCCCATTTGCTATCTGCAACCTATTATATTGTGGCATATTTTTTATTCAATACCCACCAGTTGAGGACCACTGTTGAGAAGTCATTTATTGCTTTATTTATATAAAGTTATAGATATAACGTCTATTTTATCACACCGAGGTCCCTGTATTCGGTTTATTAATGGTCTAATTTGCTGAATGAATTTAAATTCATACTGATTCTTTGGTAACTGTCCATCTGATGGCGACAGACATGACCATGACTCATGGTGTATATTGCAATGTGTTCTCCACCCATCAGTTTGTATTTTGCTAACGATAGACAGATAGTCGGGAGGTGTGAATAGTTATTGCCGATAAAGGTGGGTGAGACAGATGTGTGTCTGATGTGAATGTAACCCGGGGACTGAATAATAGTCTACAACTGTACATGCTTTTTCACTGATATATGATTAATTAAATAAAAAAGTGAATACAAAAATTATCTAATACGTATTTGATGAGTGTTAATTGAAATAAAAATTATTAATAGTATTTTTTTTCATTTAGTCAGTTCGAACTCATCGTCAGTTTTGTCTCATGGGAAAGCCCAGACACAACTTTATTTCTGCACAAATATTGTTTTGGAAGGAGAAATCTGTTAAATGGATTTTATGATGGCAAAATGTGCTAAACTGATCTGATAGACCTGTACTGTACTCCAATTGGTAGCTAAATGCACAATCAAAATAGCCAAAATATTGCCAAAATATATAAACAAACTTGCAAGAGGTGAAAAAAAATATTATTATCGACAGGCATTCATGGACCTTTTCATGTTTTCAGGGTTCTCAGAAGCAGAAGTCATCATAAACAGAATTATTTTTTAATAGAAACAACTTTCACTCAGAATTACAAAGAAACAGCAGGTACCATATTAAATTAAATGTCAATTTTAAGCAGAATGACTAAAATAGTATTTTATTATTATACACACTCCAATAATCTAAATTTTCGACCTTGAAAATTCATTTTTTTTTGTTGGGTTTATAGTGGTGAACAGAAAGTACAGCTAAAATAATGTTTGCATTCCTATTTGATACAAAATCAAATAAAAAATCCATAATGGTGTTTCTATGACTTTCCAAAGGAGGAAAAATATCAAGATGTTACATGGTCAGATATGAGGAAGATGTGAAATTTGCCATCCCTCCCCCAGTGGATGTATTAGAAACAGTCACGTAGCAGCTTTAATTATGTTAAATATTTTATAATTTAACTGTTAATAATATATATATATATATATATTGTGTGTGTGTGTGTGTGTGTGCAAAGGTTTTAGATTTGCAATGTTAATAACAACTATGTAATAATAACTCTGCATCATCAGAGTCTGTAAAAAGAGTCCGTTCAGCCAAAATCTGCTTTCAGTGAAATTTTGTGGGTGCAGGTTCCAGGTGGACCTGCCTAAGGGTTATAATATTTAAAGCAATGTCCAGCAAAACGTATCTGCTGCACTCATAGAGTTATGAGAAACAATGTGAATTCCTCACCTATTAAGAGCCAATGTCCAGTGGTGGGAAATCAAAGGAAGACAGATGTTTAATAAACTGTGATCTGACCCTCAGAACTGTTTGACATACTGTACATTCAAACAGTCACACACTGACAGACACATAGAGACAAAGCAGCTTTTGCGAAAGCTTGAACTGCAGACCCACAGAGGCTCTTAATGTGTGTGTGTCTGAGAACGGCAAGCATCAGAGGGCTTAAGCAGTGTGATCTTCTCACCAGACCGGAATTCCGTCGGCCCCAGCAGGATGCCAAGGGTGTCGGCCATGGTTTTTTAGGATCGGGCGTCTCAGAGCAAGAGGGATGTGATGTGTCCTAATGAAACACCACACGTCTAGCACCCCCATGTCCCTCTCCCACTTTTTTTCCCTCCCTTGCTTCACCCCCTTCAGTTTACGAAGAGGCGGTGAGATCTGAGGCCCTGAAACCTGATCTTATTTATTCATATCTCGAGCTTTGCTGATGCTACCTTAGCGATGGAAATAAACAACACAGAGTCTCGATAAGACACCTAGCAACTGAAACCTAGGTAGCAGTTCCCCCAACCACAGCTCCGGCCCAGAATATACCCACGGGTATCCGTTATATAAAGACTGGGAGATGCTGTAAAAAAACACAGATGACAAGTGGACATGGGATCTTGTTTGGGTTCAGAGCTTCAATGTCAAAGTGTTGACATGTGATGACAGCGCACAGACGTGTTGAGCCATTCATTTCTACTGCAGTCATGTCCCGAATGGCCCAGGTCCAACATAAGCAGCTCTGAAATGAACTAGTTATAAAACATAACACATTAATCTATTTATTGAGTGATTGCTAATTGACAACGCATATGTTGTGTGTAAGAGCCACATGTTGTCTGGTCATCCTTGTATTCTTAGAACAGGCAGAGCAGTCACTTTTTGTGTATGTGATGATGCATCTTAGAATGAAAATTGGGTCATTATTTATTTATTTTCATTTAATTTTCACCTCTTTGTTCTGAAAACACAAAATTAGGCTTTTTGAAGATTCTTAATGTTTTCCATAAAAAAGAACAACAGAAGACATCATTGACATTGGTTCTCACATTGGTTTACAATTTTTTTTAAATTCACATTTAAAACACACATGCAACGTTTTTAGAATTAGTTTTTTGTATTTATGAAATTATGTTAGTTTTCAAAAAAAAATATACCACTTTCAAATAGTGCGATGATATGTGGTGCAACCACATTTGAGACTTGTATGTATACATTTTAATCAATAATTTCCTGGTTTTAAAATTATTTTTTCAAGGTTAAAGTGTAGTTTTTTAAATGATCATGAATTATTAATTAATAAATATCATTAAGATTTTAGGAGTTGCACCACATGACATGAAGTAACCTTGATTTGTCAACCACTGATGCCACATGGACTATTTTTGATGTCATTACTACTTTTCTAGGCCTTGATCGAGTCAGTTTCGTTGCTGTCTATTCAGGGTTATAAAGCTCTTGGATTTAATCAAAAATATCGTAATTTGTGTTCCTAAGGTGAACACTTACGAAGTTCTTACGGGTTTGTAACGGCATGAGGGTGAGTAATTATTGACAGAATCTTTGAGTGAACTATCCCTTTAATGAAGAATCCATGTATACATATCTATGGACTTAACGGACTATGGACTTATCTATGGACTAACCCTCTGTTTTAATCATTCTTGGGGTCTTTAATAAAGTAAATCTCTCCAGACAGAACATCGCATGTCTCACCAGAGACAGTAATATATTGTAATATATTGAATCACTGTTACACAACAATAAAGAATGCATATCATGTATAACCTGAGCTCTCGGAGACTGTCACTTCATATATCAGTTTCTGTGAGGACATGTGCATTCCTACCAGGACTTATTTAACCTACAACAATAACAAAACATGGTTCACTGCAAAACTCAGACAGCTCTGTCAGTCCAAAGAAGATGCTTACAGGAAGGGGGATAACGTCTTGTATAAACAGGCCAAATACACACTTGGAAAAGGAGATCAGAGGAGCAAAGAGGAATTATTCCAATGAGCCTAGGATCCAATTCTCTTCCAGTCATTCTGCTTCAGTGTGCAAAGGTATGAAAGACATCCCCAGTTTCAGCACTGTGGAGAATCAACAACAGGCAGAAAATCTGAATTAGTTCTATTGCAGATTTGAAAAAACACCCCACACCCTTCCTGAACACCTCTCCACACAACCCTTAACACCTCCAGCAACCCCCCTCTCCCCCACACCTGCAATTCAGATCAGCGAAGATGAGGTGTGCCAGGTCTTCCGGAAGCAGAAAAGGAAAAAAGCACCAGGCCCAGACGGTGTCACGCCAGTCTGTCTGAAACCCTGTGCTGACAAAGATCTTCAACAGAACACTGGAACTGTGCAAAGTCCCCTCAAGAAACCCAAAATTACAGGAATAAATGACTACAGGCCAGTGGCTCTAACGTCTGTGGTCATGAAGTCATTTGAAAAACTGGTGCTAGCCCGCCTGAAGTACACCACTGGATCCTCGCTGGATCCTCTTCAGTTTGCCTACAGAGCAAACAGGTCTGTGGACGATGCAGTCAACATGGGACTGCATTATGTTCTGCAACATCTAAACAGACCAAAGGCTTATGTGAGGATCCTATTTGTGGACTTCAGCTCAGCCTTCAACAGTAACTCAGCAAACTAACTCAGCTCTCCGTGCCCACCTCCATCTGTCAGTGGATCAACAGCTTCCAATCCTGACAGACAGGCAGCAGCTAGTGAGACTGGGAAAATAGACATCAAGTACCCATACGATCAGCACTGGAGCTCCTCAGGGCTGTGTTCACTCCCCACTGCTCTTCTCCCTGTACATGAATGGCTGCACATCTAAAGACCCCTCTGTCAAGCTCCTGAAGTTTGCAGACGACACCACACTGATCGGCCTCACCCAGGACGGTGACGAGTCTGCTTACGAACAGGAGGTTAAGGAGCTAGCTGTCTAGTGCAGTCTTAACAACCTGGAGCTGAACACGCTCAAAACAGTGGAGATGATTGTGGACTTCAGGAGAAACCTCCTTGCCTCCAACCCACCCCCCCACCCCCACACTAACCATCATGAACAGCACAGTGCCTGCAGTGGAGTCATTCAGGTTCCTGGGGACCACCATCTCCCAATCTCATAGACATCTCCACAATCACATAGGAGTCTTTTCATTGTTGAAAAGGCCCAGCAGAGGCTGTACTTCCTTCGCAAGCTGAGGAAGTTCAACCTGCCACAGGAACTGCTGATACAGGTCTATTCTGCCATCATTGAATCAGTCCTCTGCATTGAATCAGTCTGGACTGCTGCGCGAATCAATGGTACAACCCTCCCAACTCTCCAAGAACTGAACTGGAGTAAGCAAAAGGACTGGCAAAATCACTCTGGACCCCTCACACCCAGCACACTCCCTCTTTGAACTATTACTGTCTGGTTGACGCTACAGAGCTCTGAGCACCAGAACGACCAGACACAAAAACAGTTTCTTCCCTCAAGAAATCCATCTCATGAACACTTGACAATAATTATGGTGCACACACTATTTATACACTTATACACTTATTTTTCTAACGCACATACTTAGTCTACATTTCAATTGCACATAATATACCTGTACATACAAAACTTTCCATTGTTATATACCCATATAATTGTCAACTTGTGTATTGTTATTCCTTATTTAATGGCTATTTTTAATTGTTCTTTTTATTAGGATCTTCAGGATCTAATTTTCAGCTTTTTTTTCTGCATGTCGGTTACACCACATGACTTTGGTTCAGCATTTTTTTTATTTTTAAGAATAAGCAATGAAGTATTTTTGTTAAATATTTACTACCCGGAATAATACTAATATTTTCTACCTGGACTTTTTATCACACTTGCTCTCAGATTTGTCTTTCATCAACATTATCCTTTAGCTGTATATTAGTGTACTGTGAGCTGCAAGTGAAAGGTCGATTGGCGGTCTCCCTAACAGCTTAAACCACATCGTAAAAAAACTGGACAATAAAGGACAACTGGCCACTCGTTTCTGACTCCACAAAAATAGAGACAAAGCTTCAGAAAATGGGTGATCCGCTCTCTATGAAAAAAATTGCGTTGTGTGAGGGTGAGGTTAAGTTCTTGTCTTCATAACACCTCTAATGTGCTTTGATTAGAATACATTAGCATGGGATCAGAAAACTCCTCACCTGAGAAGCCTGAGACACAACAACAACAAGAATCTGTAACACAGTGCTGAACAGAAATGAAAACATTTAGAGCCAAAACCTAAATTCCCCTCCAAATGAAGTGTTTAGGGCGGATTACTGTCTAATTATTACACTGTCCACTGACCCTTCGTTTTACACAAGCCATTTGCAAGCTGACCATTTGAGCTTGCCAAATTTGACACAGCTGACACAGGCAATAAATTTGAACTAGTTCCACCTCCCCCTTGATCTGTGATGAGGCCTAGCCCCTCACCCTCACAACAAACACACTCCTTTAGTCACAAATCCACAGGTTAAGATCTGCCCAGAGTCCTAAAAGCTCATCGCATTTTCTGACTGTATGAATCAAAGGGTAAATTGGAAATCAGGTGAAATGGAATCAAACAGTGGTCAGATTTTCCCAGGTTGATGGTCATGTGACATGAAAGGAGCTTTAGATGGCTGTCAGAGGGTCACATGACTAATAGGTCTTCTAAGTGGTGGCCCTTATTTTTAAAATATTTGATTATGAAATAACTGAGTAATTATATATTTATGCTAAAATATAGCATACATATGTAATAACTCAAAGATTTTATCAAAATAGCACACTTATAATAGTACGTTCTTTCTCTCCTAAATGTGTAGTGTTATCATAATTATCAGGACATGTTTTATCTGTTTACAGCAAATATTCTGTAAGCAACTGACAATGAGAAGTCAGCAAAAATGAAGACACACACACACACACACACACACACACACACACATTATTATTATATAGTATTATTAGATATTTTGAATAATAAATATAACACAAATATGCATGTGTTCTAACATAAGCATACAAATAGTGCTTGCATGGTTTGAAAAGTTCATAATTTGTACACTCTCATATTGTACCAACGTTTTTAGATTTTGAATAAATATTGCACATATTAATTAATTTTCTATTTTATTTTTGGAGTTTGGCAGCATAAACCCAAAATTTTCTTTATGAAAAGCAGAAGCTTAGACATTCTGCCTGATATATCATTTTGGGTTTCACAAAATAAATTAATAATACAGGGTTAAATAATACATGCCAAAATTAAATAATAAAATAAATACATATATTTACTGGTGTGTGTGTGTATGTCTGTATGTATGTGTTTATTTATTTACTTACAAGAAAACAAGGGTATCAAACTTTTACAAATGTTAAAAAAGCTTCACTTGATCCATTGGGTGAGTTGTTTTCTCTTTTAGATTGATTAGACACCGTGATGACAGAGGGACGCATGTTTGTATAAATATACTTGTCTACCTCAGCATGCATGAGTTATAATTTTGCATGCCAGGTCCAAAGCAACTACCTCAGTTAAATCTTGATTTGTCAACATCAGTACTTCACTGAATTATGATATGCTTGAATATCTTGGACTCTCTAAGAGAGAAATACACAAATCCTGCTCTGACTGTCCACTCAAATGTGGAAAGTTGAGTTTGTGTTCCTCAATTAACACCCAATAGCTGCAGACAGCTGCTGACTGCTTCGTTTGCCACCCGTCCTGCCGACATCTCAGAGCCCAAATCCAGTCATGTTACTCAGTCTCCAGTCATTCTCGCACGGGCAGTTAAAATAGCCGCCTGCTGGACAGTGAGGAGGGGGTTGACAGGCACGGCCTGGCCTGCTTTGTCCAAGAGCACTCAAACATCTGTGTTGTTTTTAAGAGGCAAAATGTCAGCGTGCAGTGAACAGACGGAAAGAAGGACCATGTGTGGCAGAATCCGGGACGCCGGTCACAACCTTATCACTGGACCGGTGTGACCATCACTGGGGAACTTAACAAGACAGAGAGCCAAAGCTGTGATTATTGCTGCTAAATATTAAATGATTGATTTAAAAACCTTATGAGTCAATTACAAATAAAGATGTCTACTGTGGTTTATTTGGGGTTATCAAAAGTGACAGTAAAGACTATGTATTCTGTTGCAACAATTATATTTTATTGAATACTTTCTTTTTAACTTTTTGTTTATAAAAAAAATCACAGTCTCAGTTTCCAATAAAATATTGAACAGCAAAAAAAAATTCTGCATTATTAATCAGAAATGTTTCTTAAGCATCACATCAGCATATTATAATGATTTCTGAAGGATCATGTGACTCTGAAGACTGAATACAATTATTCATTGAATTTAAGGCAAGTGGTTGCAATTAATTTATTTTAGCTACATTTAAATATATTTAGTTGACTAATTTAAAACAAAAAAAATGTTTAAATGTAGCTGAACTCAATTGTTTGCAACCACTTATATTAAATAAATTAGTATCAGTTTTTTAAGTGTAGTGATGCTGAACTTTCAACAATAAATTACATTTTAAAATATATTAAATTGTAATAATATTTGATAATATTACATTAAAAGCCTTACTAGGTAGTGTGTATATGCATATGAATTTAAAAATGACAAATTATTTAAAATCTGATTTATTGTTTATTTGAATATTTTTTATAAAGAATTTTTATAAAAAATACTGATGTTTTTTTTTGTGTCAAACATATACAGTATAAAAGGGAAAAAAATGCATTCAAAATGGCTCGTTGGTTACATTGACGCATTTAGCAGACACTTTTATCCAAAGCGACTTACAGTGCAATCAGGTTATACATTTGTTTTAATCAGTATTTGTGTTCCCTGGGAATCAAACCCACAAACTTTTGCGCTGCTAACTCAATGCTCTACCACTGAGCCACACAAGAACACATCCTGGTTATAACATACTGATCACATACATATCACATCTTTGACATTACTTTTAAAAGGAGACCTGATTCCTAATTTGGTGAGAAAAAGCAAATCAGCATGTTTCTGATTAGCTTAGATCTTGAACAGAAACAGTAACAGCTTTTTAATAAACAGGATTTATCAACGGTTGGTTCATATACAGACTGACGTGACCTCCATGTCCCAGAGGAGACGTATGCGTCCATTAGATCAGCAGTCTAGTCTGCGGCGGCAGGGTCTCGTCAGCACAGCGGTCGTACTGGGGACTCGTGTTGTCATCAGCAAACACGAACACTTCAACACATTCATATCACACATACACAGACACTCACAAACACACCGCAGGCTCCATTAACAGCTCTGTCGAGTTCTACGGAGCCACTTAAAGTTCTTTATTGGGTGATTTTGAAGAGTACTGGTGCATTCACTCGGAGGGAGTTCATTTCTTTCTTTATTAAGTGGCAAGTGGACCAATAGCTGTGCCTTTCATCTGATAAAATTAGCCTGTGAAACATCTCATCATATTGCTCACACATTAACACATTAGCAACTCCGAAAACACTTTGACTCGCCCCAGCAGGAGAACATACCACATGTAACACCAAAAATTCATACAGAACACATTAACATCATGGTTGACAATCACTAATGATTTGCAAAGGTTTGCTGCAGGCTTTATGTTTGATATGCTTCTGCAAATCATGTAGCAGGTTAGGCAGATATACTGTTCTAAAGCAAAATAATACAGTTTTTCACCTGGTGGATGACAAAAATGATGGATATGATTTTGACTGAAGGAAGAGCCAAATCAACTCCAGAGACACGGGCTCCTTTAAAGTGCGCCAGTAAGCAACAACTTGTAAACTACCTAGCAACGATGAAGCAATCACCCAGAATATCCCAGCAACACATATTAGTAAATATATTGAAACAGCCTCATAACCATTGGCAACACCTTGGCAACTGATACCCACATGTTAAAAACACTCAAAACATATTAGCAACTGCATAGCAACTCCTTGGCAATCACCCACAACACCCTAGCAACTGCCTGAGAACGTCTCGGGTTACTCGCGTTCTTGTTCTCTGAATAGGGAACGAGACGCTGCGTGAGCTTTTAACGCTTTGGGAACGCCTCTGGGCGTGCCGACTGTCTGAAGCCCTTATAGAATCACACCAATTCATTGACTGATGGTGCGACGCCGCCCCTGACGCACTCACGTCATCAGCTTATACTGGCGAACTCGCCATCTACTCCTCAGATTTCTCTGCCGAAAAGAACCCTGTCGGCAGCGTGAGGAGCTTGGCAGCAAACGCAGCATCTCGTCCCCTATTCAGAGAACAAGGGTTACGCGAGTAACCCGAGACGTTCTCTATCATAGGTTCACTTACACTGCGTGAGCTTTTGACACTTTGGAACTGATATACCAAACACGCCAAGCTAAAAACGCTGCCCCACCTGGTCCAATAACGAACCAACATCGTATGGCTGGTTCAAACAGATAGGACCTGAGAACCTGGAGCTGTATCAATATCAAGGTTGTAAAATCTGAAAAAAGTGTGCGGAGAGGACCATCCTGCCGCCACACAAATATCCTCTAGGGGTACCCCTCTAAAAAGAGCTTGAGAGGAGGCTACGCCCCTAGTAGAATGCACCCGAAGACTAAGAGGTGAAGGAAGGTTCCGCGCCTCATAAGCCAGCGAAATGGCGTCTCTCACCCAGTGAGAAATCCTCTGCTTTGACGTGGCAAGCCCACGGCGGCCAGCAACAAAACACACCAGCATTTGGGAGGATTTTCTCCAAACTTTGGAGCGATCCACATACAGCTCCAATGCCCGTACCTGGCAGAGCATGTGAAGCTTCTCATCCTCACTCGAAGCAAAGGGAGGAGGATGGAAAGAGTGAAGCGTGACCACCTGAGAGCGAAACGATGTGGACAAGACCTTGGGAATGTAACCAGGCCTAGGCCGCAGGGTCACTTTGACTAGACCCGGGGCAAAGTCCATACACATCTCGCTGACAGAGAGGGCCTGCAAATCTCCAACTCTTTTTAATGACGTAAGTGCCAGCAAAATAGTAACCTTAAGAGTCATTATCCGCTCTGGAGCTGACTCTAGGGGCTCAAAAAGGGGCTATCACTAGACCTGATAAGGACGACTGATAAGTCCCAAGAAGGAACTGCCATCGGGCGAGTCGGCCTAAGCCGTCTGACGCCACGCATAAAGGCGGAGACCATCCGATGCCTCCCCAGGGGGACCTCATCCAGCTCTCTCCGAGCTGCAATGGCCGCGACGTAAACCCTTAGGGTGGTAGCGGCCGCCCCTGTTGTCAGTCTCTCCTGCAAAAACTCCAGCACTGGACCAACAGGGCAGTTGACTGTTAACACCAGGACTCAAAGACACCCCACTTGGAAGAGTACAGCTTCCTAGTAGCGGAGGCCCTTGCACTGGCGATGGTCTCCTGAACCTCGACAGGTAGATTAATCATCAAGGACCCTGGCCCTGTATGGACCATACCCACAACTTCCAGAGCTCTGGTTGAGGATGCCAGATCCTGCCCTGAAGCTGGGACAGCAGGTCCCACCTGATCGGAATCTCCCAAGGGGGCCAATACAGGAGGGGAGTTAGCTCCGAGAACTAAGTCTGGGAGGGCCAGAATAGGACTATGAGAAGGAGACGGGCACCGCTCACCTTTACTCTGCATAGGACTGCCGGAATCAGCTTTGCTGGCAGAAACGCATACAGACTGACAATCGGCCACGGATGGGCGAATGCATCTATGCCCAGAGTCGTCAAGAAGCTTAGGGAGAAAAAGAGCGGGCATTGGGACGACTCTTGAGAGGTCCACTTCCGCTTTGCCAAACAGATTCCATATCTGGGATACCGTCTGACGGTTCAACATCTCCTCTCCCGGCCTGAGTTTCTGTCTCGACAGAAAATCGGCCACAAGGTTCAGCATTCCCGGAACGTGAACTGCCCTCAAAGAAAGGAACTTGTCCTGGGACCAAAGGAGAAGACGGCACACAAGCCTGTCCAGGGTGCGCGACCATGAACCCCCCTGACAGTTTATGTGGGACACTACCGCCATATTGTCCGTTCTGACTATGATATGATGCTCCCCGAGAACGGGGAGAAAATGTATCAAAGCCAGGAAGACAGCCCTGAGTTCCAAGCAATTTATGTGCCAGGAAAGGAACTCTCCTGTCCATTCCCCGCTCGCCGGTCTGCCTTCGAAGACCGCGCCCCAGCCCGTCATTGATGCGTCCGTCGTGATCATATGGCGACGGTGGATCGCACCCATTCTGACTCCACTCTGGAGAAAAGCGGGGTCCCGCCATTGTAAAAGGGTTCGAGAGCAACTGCACGACACCCTGATAAGGCGAGTGGCTGGTATCATGGGGTGTAATCTCAGCTCTTTCATCCACCAAAGGAACGGCCTCATGTGAAGCAACCCTAGGGGCAACACAGGAGAGGCCGCTGTCATGAGGCCTAGCAGCCTGCGGCAGGTACCTACCGTGACATGATGGCCTAGCTTGAAGCGGGCCAGACATGTTGTAAAATTCGTTATCCGGGCAGGAGCCAAACGGGCCTGCATCTGAATGGAATCCAAGTGAACCCCTAAAAACACGGTTCGCTGAGATGGGAAGAGCACACTCTTCTTGGCATTCATTCTGAGGCCAAGAGAATGAATGTGGTGGAGAACGATATCTCAGCAGCATCCATGCATTTCGTGAACGTTCTCGGTGCCAAGGCCAGGCCGAAGGGAAGGACCTTGTATTGGTAAGCCTTCCCTCCAAAGGCAAACCGAAGGAACTTCCTGTGTCGCTGAACGACCTGGATGTGAAAATATGCATCCTTTAGGTCGATAGTGACAAACCTGTCCCCTCCTTGAATCTGAGACATGATGGTTTTCATCGTCAGCATCTTGAACTTCCCTTTGTAAAGGGAAAAATTCAGACGCCGCAGATCCAGAATGGGCCTCAGGCCGCCGTCCCTTGTTGGAACAAGGAAGTAGCGGCTGAAGAACCCTTGTTCGAAGTCCGACTGAGGGGGGATTCCTCCCAAACCGAAGTGTGTAGCCGGACCGAATTGTGCAGAGAACCCAAAGTGATACCCCTGGTAGGCGCTCCCATTCGTGAATGAAATGCTATAGAGGAAGCAGAGTGTCGTGCAAAGGAAAACATACCTGAGTTGGGATGACGAGAAGGCCTGGAAGAAGTGACGCCCTCCACCACGAAGGAAAGCCCTCGGCGTCCTTGTTTAGGATGATGGAGAGTGAAGTGCTGGACTGAAAGATGGCCGGCACGGGGTTCGTACGCTGTAGGAGAGAACCGACTATGTCTCCTAACACGTGGCCCCCTGGCGGCAAACGGACGGACTGTAGAGCGGGAAAGCCCGACGCGTCCCCCAATTGCCAGACCGAAGAAAAATGATGATGGACTCTTTCTGCACACCAAACCTCGAGGGGTGAGTGTGACAGATCTGAGTGAGGAGAGCGTGTTTGAGGCGGGCAGATACGCTTTTGCGGTCTGGTCTCGCCTCGTAGTAGTGACGCAGCTCTCCTCATCCCGAATCGAGGGTCAGGAACGACTCGGAGGAGCCGAAGCAGCGGGTCTGCTGGGCCACTTCAGGTCAACCCGTCTGCGTGATCGTTGGCGAGGAAAAGGCCGGCCACGGGCTCCCCAGACCATAGTCGGGGGAGGATGCGCAGCCTGGGCACCACTCCTGCCAGAAGGCTCCTTTCTGGGTAGGGATTGCTCTCTAGACAAGGAGGAGGAGGGAGTGGAGTGGTCCCTCGTCCTCCTAGGCATAAACTGCTTAAGAGCAGCCGACTGCGTCTTAGCTAGGGTTGGGTATCGTTTGAATTTTATCGATTTCGATTCCGATTCCGATTCTGCTTATCGATTCCGATTCTTTTCGATTCCCAGTTTCGATTCCAATGTGATTAAATAATGATATCAAACATTTATCCCGTGTCTCTTTTTAGCAAACCATTGCACAAGAGCCTATATTTTAGTATGCATTTGAGAGACGTTCTGAAATGTAATGCATTCATACATGTGTAACCCCCCCGGGTCCGCACCATCACACCGAGCGGGTCTCGAACCCTGGATGCTGGCGCTCTACCAAGGAGGCTAAAGGCTACAGACGCTAGAGCGCCTCTTTTTGAGGTCAGGGGAGTGAGGTTTACACACAGCCCTTACTGGCATACATCCGTTACACATGCATGCAGTTTGTAGCTTTAATCGCCTTTTTTGGTAATTTCATGACTTAACTGACGACAGACTCGTATGCAGTCTCTTGTGTGCTTATTTATGATGAGGCGATCAGGGCGCACGCCGTGAGCACAGTGACGGCTGACAGGACAGGAAAGTTTGTTTTACTGATATATAGTCTAACAGCATCTCGTTGTTCTACCAAAGCTCATTTGGCTGGTGTACCTTTTCCGCGCCTGGCGCTGAGGCAAAGCTGCAGTGCGCGTCTGAAAAGTCTCGTTTGATGAGGATGCAAAAAAACACACCGGTTCCGCGTCTTAACAAAGGCATTTCTTGTCAAGAAAAAGGGGACAAAAACGGCAGTTTTGAGCAGGGTGGCCAAGCTTAGATCATTGGTGGCACTGCTGCACGGATGAGCTAAGTGATCACAACATTGTGATCACACACCTCAAAGGTTGAGGAATGAAACAGACAAATCATTTTCATTTAGGAATAGATTCACATTAGTGTTTGAATCATGTTCGCAATCTTTAACGATCTATTAAATTAATATAATGTTGGTGGTGACACCTCTCTTGCAACATGTTTAGCTATCACAGATATTATACTTCTTCACAGATATCACAGATATTAGGCTTCTGATCGCAAATGCAGGCAAAAAAAATCGCATAGGAATCGATAGGCGAAATCGAAATTTTAATTTGACAACAAGTATCCGATTCCTGACCTTAAGTATCCGATTCTGGAATCGGAATCGATTTTCGATTCCCAACCCTAGTCTTAGCGGAGCGAAACTTCTCCACCACAGACCTAACCGCCTCTCCGAATAACCCAGATTGTGAGATGGGTGCGTCCAACAGGAACACCTTCTCCTTCTCACGAATCTCAGTGAGATTGAGCCACAAATGGCGCTCTGCGGCCACTGAACCCGCCATAGAGCGCCCCATGGCGCGTGCGGTGTGTTTAGTGGCTCTCAGAGCCAAGTCAGTGGCCCTGCGCAGCTCTTTTACTGCCTCTGGAGTCAGACCAGTCCCTTCATCCATCTCCTTGAGTACGTCCGCCTGGTAGGCTTGGAGGATGGCCATCGTATGCAGGGTCATGCTTGCCTGACCGGCCGCGATGTGGGACTTTCCGATAAGGGCAGAAGTGGTCATACATGGCTTAGTTGGAAGGAGGGGACGAGACTTCCAGGAAGGCGCCAAAGAGGGCGAAAGATGGGAGGCTAGAGTATCCTCTACCACAGGAATGGCGGTGTAGCCCTGCTCCACAGAACCCACAAGGTTGAAGGTGGAGTCAGTGGCTGCCGCGTTGGTAAGGCGGGAGGAAAAAGGCTGCTTCCAGGATCTGGAGATCTCTTGATGCAGATCACTGAAAAACGGCAGCTTCCTCCTTTCAGGTATGGAATTTGGGCCGCTAAGGAACCGCTCGTCGAGTTTCGACGCTTGAGACTCGCAGGGCTCATCGGGCCAATCCAGAGAGTGCTTCTCAGTGGCGCGCGAAAGCACGTCCATGAGCTCAGAGTAGGCCGCGGAAGGCCGCGCCTCATGGCCGCTAGGCGGGAGCGCATCCGCTAAAGCAGGCCCGAAATCCTCGGAGTCGGAGGCTGCTGTTAGCAGTATATCATCTAGCCCGAAGGAGACGTTGTCACGTGCCCCCGGGCTAGGATAAAGATAATCATGCGCGAATTCAACCGGTGAATTCGCACGCACGTGCTCGGGAGAGGGAGGGAGAGAAAAGATGAGGCCTGTCTGCTCACTCTCCATAGCCTCGAGCTCAACATCCGAACCCCAGGTCGTGGACTCACGTGCGCGACGGGTAAAAACAGATGACTCCTTTTCGAACACCTCAAGCCGAGAGCGGAGGGTTCTGAGACGGAGATTTTCACAAAATGTACATTTTGAAATCCCATAAACCGCCTCGCGTGCATGCGAAAATCCCAGACATTTTACACACTTACTGTGCGGGTCATCGCTCGCGATAAATCGAGCACACGGCGGTTGACAATGGCGATATTCCATGGCACTTCACTGTGAGGAGAACAAAGTTCTGCTGTATGCAGTTGCCGAAGTGCAAACGGAGAATCTGTGTCCGATAAGTTATATTTGGGCCAGAAAAATCGCAACAGAAGGGCAGTATGGCCACTTCGTGAAGGCAGAGAAATCTGAGGAGTAGATGGCGCATTCGCCAGTATAAGCTGACGACGTGAGTGCGTCAGGGGTGGCGTCGCGCCATCAGCCAATGAATTGGCGTGATTCTATAAGGGCTTCAGACAATCGGCACGCCCAGAGGCGTTCCCAAAGCGTGAAAAGCTCACGCAGCGTAAGTGAACCTATGATAGAGAACAAACTTACAAGTAGGGGTGAGTGAGCAATATGAGCAACATATTATATCACAATATGAATAATTTAATTTCATGATACGATATATATCACCATATAGTTATATGTGCTTTAAAAATAGGATCTTTATTACATCAACGTTTTTGATACCATGGAAATTTCATAATTCTTGTCACCAGTGACAAAAAAACTCAAGCTTACTGAAGACAAGTAAACAGACCAAAAAGCAACACACTAAAATCACTTCGAAACCGAATCAAAATGCCCTAGCAACCCCACTGAACATACTGATAGCTACACATTAAAAACAAACAGAAACAGTTAGCAACTGCATAGCAACTCCATGGCAACCACCCACAACTCCCAGCATCTTATTCAGGCAGCAGATACCTACTAGAAACTACAGGAGTGTCAGAATGGTTGACTATTTAAAGTATGACTCTGAGCCGCACGTTTGTGTGTGTGTGTGTGTGTGTGTGTTGTGTGTGTGCATGGTGGGCAGCTGTCTAGCCTTTTACTCCACCCCTCCCATTCCCCTCTCTCCAGCCTCTGCGTCTGATCTCTCTGTAGTTCACACCTGATCCCAAACCACTGCACTTCACACAGGAATTTTCCATTTTCTATTTTCTCTAGCAGCCAGTCCGGCTCCTCCTTCAACCCCCAGCGGCCCCTACAACTGCCATATGTCAAGTCAAGTCACCTTTATTTATATAGCGCTTTTAACAATACAAATTGTGTCAAAGCAACGGCAAAATATTAAAATAGGAAAATAATGTCAATAATGTAAAATTACAAGATTAAACATTAAATTTTCAGCTGAAGGCATTTCGTTATTGAATTCAATGATGCATCGTCCAGCTCAGTTCAGTTTAAATAATATCTGTGCAATCAAGTCGTGATATCACTGTAAATGAAGTGTCCCCAACCAAGCAAGCCAGTGGCGACAACAGCAAGGAACCAAATCTCCATCGGTGACAGAATGGAGAAAAACATTTCTCAGAACTGGGGATCTGTCTCTGGGGCTCATCTAGGTGTCCTGGACTCCGCTGACGTTCAGGGCTGTAGAGGTCGTCTGATCTGGATACGGACAGGATCAAGTGGCTACGGTGACCTCGGAATAAGAGAAAAACAGACTAATATTAGTGTAGATGTCAATCTTCTTACGATGTAACAAGTACATTGTATGTTATGGGAAGTGTGCCCGGTTCTGGTTGCCCTAATTAAAGCAGCCTAACAATCCTTAAACGGATTTGAATATTAGAAGTGTATTGGTGTGTTAAGTGTACGCCAGGTTAAAGAGATGGGTCTTTAATCTAGATTTAAACTGACAGATTGTGTCTGCCTCCTGAACAGTGTTAGGTAGATTGTTTCAGAGTTTGGGTGCTAAATAGAAAAAGGATCTGCCGCCCGCAGTTGACTATAATGCGATTAGAGCTCGCGCAAGTAATTAACAATATTTTAAAATCTATACGTTGTTTAATAGGGAGCCAGTGCAGTGTTGACATAACCGGGTAATGTGGTCATATTTCCTGGTTCTAGTAAGGACTCCAGCTCCTGCATTATGAACCATCTGTAGTTTGTTTATAAAGCGTGCAGAATAACCACCTAGTAAAGCATTACAATAGTCTAACCTTGAGGTCATAAATGCATGAAGGAACATTTCTGCATTTGACATTGAGAGCATAGGTCTCAGTTTAGATATATTTTTAAGATGAAAAAAAAAAAAGTTTTACAAATGCTAGAAACGGAGGCTGCCAAAAGGCAGTCAAAGGAGACATTTGCTATCAATCGCACACTTAGGTTCCTGCCTGATGATGAAGAATCGACAGAGCAGCCATCAAGTGTTAGATAGTGTTCTAGGTTATTACTTGTGGGGGTTTAAAGGTCCGATAATCAACATCTCTGTTTTTTCAATATTTAGCAGTAAGAAATTACTCATCATCCAGTTTTTATATCGATGCATTCCATAAGTTTCTCAATTTGGTGTGTTTCACCGGGCCGCGAAGAAATATAGAGCTGAGTACCATCAGCATAATAGTGAAAGCTAACCCCGTGTTTCCTGATTACATTTCCCATGGGTACCATGTAAAGCGTGAAAAGTAATGGCCCTAGAACTGAGCCTTGAGGTACTCCATACTGCACTTGTGATCCATATGACACACACACACACACACACACACACACACACACCATATATGCCAGTTACAGTCTGTGCAAAAGTGTGCACACTATATCACCACAACACACCAGTGTGTATTCACACCTTCATCTGAAAGAGCAACAACCATTTATGCTTTTTAAATTATTTTAAATTCTGAGTGTTGTTGCCTTAAATTTGGGAGGCTCTTTCAGTTCAGGAGGCTGATGACAACATTTGGTTTTTAGAAGACATGCACCTCATAAAGTCAAGAAGAGATGCATTTGATTTAATATGCTTTTGTCAATCATAATTCCTTTACTTTTTTATTTAAAAATAAATATTTCAGCTCTACTGGGAGTCTATTCCACTCATGTGTTCCTCTAAAAGCAAAAGATAATTGGCCAAAGGTAGTTCTTCTTAATGGAACATTACAGTCACCTCTAATACCGGCACGTGTATATCGTCCTGTTATCTGATCTCTATAATCCTAGGTGGAGCAAAACCGTTTAAGATCTTAAAAATAATTACCAAATCAGCAAATTGAATCAAATGTTCCCAACTCAAAATAGAAAACTTAGTTAATATGCAACAATGGTGAAAACTGTTTTTTTTTTTATCCAAGACCTTCAGAGTTTGTTTATAAATAATTTCAACTGGTTTAAGAAAATACCTACTTGTTTGAGTCCAGGTAGTCATGCAATATGTGATATGAGGAATAAACATAGAATTCATGAATAGAACTGCTGCTTCATTGATCAAAATATTCAAAATTCTGAAATTTGCTAAATTAAATTTAGCTATATTTACCACTTTCTGCACATGTTTTTTAAAAGAAAGTTGAGAATCCTAAAATAAAATATTATCGTAAATATTTAAATCAATGTACTACCTCAAGTTTATGTTCTTGGACAAATACATCTGCTTTCACATCAATATCTGGCCTTTTAGTAAAAAACAGTTTTTCTGACATTAAGATGTAAACGTGAATTGATAAGCCATTGTACAACTTGATTCATGGTGTCAGTCAATTTCTGTGCAGCCTGTTAGTGACTTTTTGCATGTATATACAATGCAACATCATCCGCATACATTTGATAACATCTGGAGGACATACATTTGGTTAATAATTTAACTAAACAATAATGGGCCTAAAATAGAACCTTGCGGAATTCCAATATTATAACCCAAGTACTCTGATGTTGCATTTATAACCCGTACACACTGTTTTATATTTTCCAAAAAAGGATTTAAACCACATTACGGCATTCGTTGATTTTTTTTATTTAATATTCATGAAATTAAAATCTCATTATTTACAGTCTCAAAAGCTTTCCGAAATTCCAGGAATACAGCACCAACTACTCCTTTATCCATCGAAGTGGATAAAGAATATTTTCCAACATAAAACAATTTGCCATTTCAGTTGAATATTTTTTTCTAAAACCGAACTGCAAAGGATGATGGGAAAAGGCACTATTATCAAGAAATGTGATTATTTGCTCTGCTACCCATTTTTCAGCAACTTTTGACATTACAGGGAGAATACTTATTGGTCTATAATTACTAATTTCTGTATAGCTTTCCGATTTATGAACGGGAGTAATTGCTTCAAATTTCCATGCAGAGGGAAAAGTTCCTTGTGTTATCGATAGATTGTGCTGGTCATCTGCTGTCATCTTCTGGTGTTGGTCCATTGTGTTTTTTTTGAAAACCAACATCACTAAACCCGTTTACCAATGAATTTTGGAGCACTTCATGCTTTCTTCTGCTGACCAGCTTTTTAAAGATGCTAATTTCATTTTCCAGCAGGATTTGGCACCTGCCCACACTGCCAAAAGCACCAAAAGTTGGTTAAATGACCATGGTGTTAGTGTGCTTGACTGGCCAGCAAACTCACCAGATCTGAACCCCATAGAGAATATATGGGGTATTGTCAAGTGGAAAATGAGAAACAAGAGACCAAAAAATGCAGATGAGCAGAAGGCCACTGTCAAAGAAACCTGGGCTTCCATACCACCTCAGCAGTGCCACAAACTGATCACCTCCATGCCACGCAGAATTGAGGCAGTAAATAAAGCAAAAGGAGCCCCTACCAAGTATTGAGTACATATACAGTAAATTAACATACTTTCCAGAAGGCCAACAATTTTCTAAAAATGTTTTTTTATTGGTCTTATGAAGTATTCTAATTTGTTGAGAATTGGTGGGTTTTTGTTAAATGAGAGCCAAAATCATCACAATTAAAAGAACCAAAGACTTAAACTACTTCAGTCGGTGTGCATTGAATTTATTTAATACACGAGTTTCACAATTTGAGTTGAATTTCTGAAATAAAGGAACTTTTCCACGACATTCTAATTTATTGAGATGCACCTGTATTATAACCAGGAGCGCACAACATTGCTGATGGTGAAGTAGCGCTCAACGATGTTTCAGTCAGACATAAAAATTCCAAATTTGAATTTGTGAAAAGATGTTTAATTTCATTACATTTTGACATAATGCTACGAATATTTAAATGACCACCCAACAAACCTTTTGGTTTGGCATCGATATCCCACAAAATCCTTGCATGATTTACCGTTCTAAAAAGTTTGAATTGTCTCTGTTTGACAATTGCCGGATTTACTCTATACTTAAATCTAACATTTGAGCTCATTTGATTCAAAATTTGCGAAGAGAGCACAGTCAGTAGCTTTTCCGATGGGAAAGCGTCTGCATTTCTCAAATCTGTTCTTAAAGGCTGTATAAAACCCTGGTTGCTCTACGCCACCATATCGAAGCACTCACCCCTCACCCGATGAAACATACCATCAACAAGTCCCTGAGCCACAGGAACAGTCAAGCCAACCGCCTCCAAGCCAATCACCGGACGCAGAGAGTCCAATTCGCTCCGCAACACATCCTCCATCCGATGAGGCACACCACCAGCTACATGCGGCATAAGGCCGCCCAAATTGACCCGGGATCCATATGTATAGTCAAACCTTGTCTGCATCACACCAATGAAACACTCACCTTTTATTTGTTACGATATACCATCAGCAGCATGTAGCATAGGGACGCTCAACTCGCCTATCATCGGCCTGGGATTTAGATGCATATGATCCTGATTTCTCTGCAACTCTCCAACGAGGTAATCACTCTTCACTTGTTGAGGTGCACCATCCATAGAAAGTGCCACCAGTGCATTCAAATGAGGTATAGTCATTTTACATTTACATATTTAGCAGACGAGTTTATCCAAAGCGACTTACAGTACATTCAGGTTATAATTATTTTGTCATTATGTCATTATGTGTGTTCCCTGGGAATTGAACCCACAACCTTTGCACTGCTAATGCAATGCTCTAACCACTGAGCCACAGGAACATCCAGTCAGTCCCGGATTTAGTTGTACATCTCCCGAGAGTAGTAACAGAGTCAGCAGGATATATCCAAACACACTCCATCTTTCTCCAATCTGTTTGACGGTCTTTCCTTGTCGTTTTTTCCACTGATTTTGACGGTTTGCCCCTTCATGCACGAGTATATTCTTATAAATTATAAAATGTATTATCCGTCTTCGGTATGACGTTGATGTGATCAGTCTCTTTCTCCATATGGACGGCTCTGATGTATCATGACAAGGCCGTGTCGTGACTATCAATAGTGCGGCAGCATAGATTACTATAACCATCCACTGAGACTTTAACATAATAACATTTATAACTATTTTGATATTCGGTGCTATTTAGCTGATAGTACTTTGAATTCAAGCTAACTTTTTGATGTTCAAATGACAGCGAGGGAGCACCTGCCTGACTACTCTCCGCCATCTTACTTAGGTTTTCCTAGAACACTTTCTGTTCTTTCATAGTTTTCATGACTTTACAATTATTCTAAAATGAGCAACATACTAATAATAATGAATTAAGTGTCCACATGCTTCACTGGTGCAAGATGTTAGAATGGTGATTAGGGGACATTTTTTGAAAATGTTTGATGTATTTTATTTATTATTTTCATAAGATGCTAATTATAACTATTTTATTTAATTGATTTTTTGCTGATTATTCCGGTTATCTTTGACAGTGAATCGTCTTGTCCATAGGTGGTCATTTAGCGTGGGAATTGTGTGGTTTTATTCGGGTCAGCCGGCATGCCCTCTTACCTGTCCCTGACCCCTGAACTCCCCGTCAATCTCTCTTCACCTTCCTTTTCTCTCATTCCTTCTTCCTTGTCAATGATCTCCTCACCTCCACAATCTAAAGCCGCATCTCTCACTGCAGTGACCTCTCATCTCACCTGCTCCAAAGTAAAATGCAGAAAGACCTTTCAAATGTTTGATTGTTTTGATTGTGTGTGTGTGCTAGTCATTTTTGAAATTAGGTTTCTCTACTCAACTCAAGTGCACTGCATTGTAGGATACAGTATTACACATATGCAGATGAATTTGTAATGCTATTTAATGATTTTTTATCAGGCACATGAACTCAGCAGATACCTTTGTAAAACACCTTTTAATTGGGAATAAATTAGACAAAGAACATGCCATCTTTGCCTCAGTCACACGTCATCCCAGCAGAAAAGAAAGGATAGTCACTTTCTCAGAGTTTAAATCTGAGCTTAGCATTATATAAGCCACATTGTTAGTACACAGAGCTGAAGACAAAGGTAAACCTGACACTGAGGATGTGCTGGGGTGGCGGGAAAAAACGTAGCTGCTGAATACTGAGCATGTATATACTGAATACTGAGTCCTTGTGAAAAATATGCACACTTTTAATTGTACTGCACTTGTAGTGTACTTCAAACATTTTAAAATATTGCATGAAAGGCTACTTAAGTGTATTTAAAGTCGTACCCTAGTTAAAAAGTAATATATTTAAAATGCATTTATTTCATACTAAGCATGGTTCAAATCTATTAACATATTTATTGACATATCACTCGAGACTTACTGATATAAAAATGATTAAACTTTATTTTGAGTACTTCTTTTACACAATTAACATTTCTTAATATTAAGCCTAAAACGTGTTTTAATGTCACTATTTATGAGGATTGTATGATCTTTGAATAAAATCAATCTTTAAATGCAAGATATCTAAAGTGTATATGAAGTATACTTGCAATAGTTCCACTTCAGCACAATCAAATATACTTCAGCATAACTATAGTTGGATCTCAGCACGACTTCTGCACAATTAAAGAGCATTTAGTTCAAAACTAGTTGCTCCAATTTAGCAGACTTTAAGTCTATACCAGGTTAGTGTATACCAAAAGCACAAATTCCGGGTATTTTTATTAAGCACAAAAATATGTATAAATGTATTTATAGTATACTTAGCATGAAATACATTTATTTTTAATACATTTTAATGTATTTATTTTTCATTCTGTCATCATTTACTCGCCTTCAAGTTGTTCCAAACCTGTATGAGTTCCTTTCTTCTGCTGAACACAAAAGAAGATATTTTGAAGAATGTTGGTAACGAAGCAGTTGACGGTAGCCATTGACTTCCATAGTATTTCTCCCCTATTGAAGTCTATAATTCAATGGCTACATCAACTGAATGCAAAAAAAAGAAAAAAACAATGTTTAAGTAGTTATTTAATCATTGGTTATTCAGAGGTTTGTGCTCCTTTAGAAAAATCCGTGAAAAGGAAAGTATTTTCAGAATATGTTTGAAGATTACGAATTCCGTTTTAATGTTAAATATCATGATTTTCTCAAGGAATCGACTGGGAATGTGCATTAGGAAAGCAATTTTTCATGTTGACTTTAAACTTTCTATTTGAAATGTGAGATCACTGGACACTTAAGCGTTTGGCTTCTTGGAAACGCATTCGGTCACTTCAGATTCGTCTCTTTAAACACACCAAATCAAATGCTCCCTCCAGCACAGACATCAGCACACATCGAGTGATGGAGCGAGGCTTTGATGCTGTGTGTGTGTGTGTGTGTGTGTGTGTGTGTGTGTTTGAGGTCGGGCAGAGAGCAGGGTAACAGAACACCGCTGCAGACAGCACTTAAACACTCAGTGAGAGACACTCTCTCAGCTCCTGTTTCCAGTCACCTGTGCGGATGTGTGCGCTGAGGAGAGCTCTGCAAGTTACTACAGGACCCCCAACAGTGACGGCGCAGGGGCCACACTCATCCCAGCACTAGAGTACTGAGAGAGAAAAGTGAACGAGAGAGAGACAGTGGTTACCTCTCACTGCTGATTATCTGAAAGAAATAGAGAAACTTATAAGTTCTGACTGAAGTGCTTTTTGTTATGTGCATAATATCACAAAATGATAACAAATTACCATGTTTACATGGTTACCACATTCAACGTACTCTTAAAAAATATTATGGGAATAATGTATACTTTAAAATAATAAACTTACACTTAATTGCATGTTATTTGCAACTAAATAAAACGCAGTTTTAATTTATATTAAAAGCAATTTAAGAGTGTTTTTGACCTTCTATAAAATATCTTTATATGTTTTTTAATAAAAACATATAAAGTGGTAGAGCATTGCATCAGCTGCGCAAAAGGTTGTGGGTTTGATTCCCAGGGAACACATGTACTAATGAAAATGTATAACCTGAATGCACTGTAAGTCGCTTTGGATAAAAGCGTCTGCTAAATGCATAATTGTAAATTACTTGTATTGTCTTTGAAATATGGTTAAAGTGTACTGCTGAATATACTGACAATCATGTATTGTTAACTAACACTAATTATGATGAAGTTGCAATTGAATACATTTAAAATATATTTAATTTAAATGTAATATCAAATATAACTCTACAGTTAAAATTATAATAAATTACTTTTACATGTATTAGTATGTTGAACACTTATCAAAATAAGTTAAAGTTAAGCTAAAGACTATCTGAAACACAATGATTTAAACATTTTTAACATCAAATTTAAACTTCAACGTACAAACTGGGAAATTGACATTATTGCAAAGTGCTTTTTTAAAATAAACATTTTAAGTACACTGAAAACGTACGTATAAATATTTTAAAATTAAGCAGAATTGTGTCAGAATGAAATTATCATGTCACTTTTTCTTAAATGTGCATAGCTGCAACTTCCACTGAATAATTTTGCATTATTATATTTATTTGCCAACCATAAACAAATTATTTAGGCTAAGAAACTAGGCTATTATGTGGAAGATAATTGTTGTTCAAATTAAACATTTCATCAGCACTGTTTAATTGTGGCACAATCACTGTAGTGTACAATATCTTTGTGTGCATGTAGCTGTAAAAATGGTCTGAATCTTTTTTGCATCAGGACATGGCGTGCAGCTCCCAGGGTGTATAACGTGGTTGGCCAGATAACATAAACACAGGTGGAGAGCTAGACAGCATGCGCATGCATGTACACCAGACGCGATTTCTTTAAGACTGCAAGGGAAGCTCAGCTTCCCCTATAATTGTCAAAAAATGAATGGTCAAATATATGTACTATTATGTTAACATTTTATTGACTAAAAATGCGTTAAACACGTTCATCTCGAACGAAAACAATTTCGTTCAGAATCAGCTACTTAGGTCGGCTGACTCGATTTCCTTCTCATTCATTCCCGTAGCGTACAGTGCATTACTCTGTTGAAGCCCAGCGTCCATTGACTTCAATGGGGCTGCTTTAAACAGTTTTTTCAGTGCTTAGAAACAAGACGGTCATTGGATAATGCTGCGATTATGTCCCGCCCACGGACGCTCAGCGTCTCTGGGATGAATGGAGGAGTGGGCTGGCCCGGACTCCGAGCGTCTGCGTGATGATTGGAGGGTCTGTCGAAAGACTGCATCTCCTTTTGATTGACAGCGATTTTGTACTATAAAAGTCACTGACACTGAAGAAGCTATTCGAGCTCAGTCCCATCGCGGAAGTGTAGTCGAAAGACAAACTGCTGCAACCTATTTCTTGGTATTTGCTTGGTGAAATTGCTAGCCAATTTTCATCATACATTTCACCCAGATTCCTTGTTTCAGTTCAACCTAATTCCCATATTTCGAGTTTAATATCTTTTTTTAGATCGTTTGTTCATTCATTCATTCATTCATTCATACATACAGTAGGCTAGAAAATGTTCTTGAAAAGGAATGTTGGGCAGAATTTAGGTATAAATAAATGGTAAATTTTTATGATGTTGGCCAAAAATGAGCTTCCCCTCTTTGAAAGACCAGCAGCCGCCACTGATGTACACACACACATCTCTGAATGATCAATGTGTACGTGTCAGTCCTCTGTGACAAGAACAGTCCAGAAAAATATCAGCCTCTCACAGTGTCTCCATGTCTCTTTTTATCTCCATGTGTCACACTTTCTCTCTCTCTCTCCCGTGTGTGTGTGTGTGTGTGTGTGTGTGTGTGTGCGTGTGTGTGTGTGTGTGTGTGTGTGTGTGTGTGTGTGTGTGTGTGTGTGAAACGGTGATATATGGGGAAAAGCCTAGCTGTCCATCATACAGTGGTGTGTGTAGTGCTTCTGTCACACTCTGTTTCAAATACACAGAGACAGACTGTGTCAGACCGCGGTCTCTCATCATACTGTTCATTCCAGCTGCATATCTCTATTCCTGCATGCTAATATCACTAGGTATTAAATAAACTTCGTAAAGTGTTGTTTTCTGTTCAATTGGCATTGCTTTTTGAAGAAGTCATCCATAAAGTCTGACTGGAATGATTGCTATTTTATATTTTCTTGGCTTACACTACCCAAGAGATTTGGCTTGAACTTTCCTGATAAATTGGCAGATGTCTTGTTTCATGCACTATTTTGTGTAATATAAATCACACAGTAAAAGCTTTGCAAAAACCATATGCTGCTGTACATTATGCTTGTTGTTTGTATATATTATTTCTATAATGTTGTTTCTTCAAATTCTACTTTATGTCCTGCAAATTCATTTTTATTAAAACTAACAGTTTTTTGTAGTACCACATTAAAATTGTATCGTAAATATTTTACGATGCCTTCATCTTTTCATGTTTTTTTCCAGACTAATTATATTATGTACAGTTAAATAATTGAATACATTTTTTACCCACCCTAATGTTTTATGAAATATTTTAAATAAGAAACGCAAAATATTTATGGTAATTGTATTACTTGTTATTGTGTATAATTGTAATTTCAGCTATAATTTTGTTCAATTATGCAGAAAATGTTTTAATATTATTTGTGCGCAAATAATGCGAACAATGAAACTACTTTTAGCATCACAAATAATCCAGCCATTTTATCCAAAACATTTGTAAAAGGTTGTTTCCACCACAGATCGTTATTAATAAACACAATACAACATTTGAGATGCTAGAACGGTGGAAATATTCCCAAGATTCAGGGGGGACAAAACAGGCATAATTGAATTGAATTGAATTGAATCGAATCGAATTGAATATACTTTATTGTCCCATTCCTGGGAAATTCATCTTGAACAATCATGACATGGCCAGTACGTAAAAGTATGTCATGTAAAAACAATTAGATATTTTTAGTAGACAAATTAAATAGTTTATTTTCTAAACATAGAGGTAAAAAGTGCTGTATATTTAAAATAAAATAACATTATAAAATAACTCACTCTCGTATTCTACTGCACATTATTCACACTATACTTTAGAAAATATGTTTTATTATAAAGGGTTTTAAATAAATAGTTTTACAAGACTATCAGTTCAAAGAAATATTTTCGTGCAGCAAATGCAGAGCTATTAAAATCATATTGAAATTCGGGTCAAATGCCACTATCAACTTGTGTGCCACCTTTCTTTTTGACTTTCTGATTTTGTACAACCTTCTATCCCTCAACGGTGTTTCAATACACAAATGCAGCTAGCCTTTGGAAACAGGGCAGAAATGAGGTCTGGGGTGAGGGGCATCATTACAAGGGTTTGGTTTATCTCCATCTTAACCAAGCAGAACGAGGTATGCTTTCCCAATCTGACCCACGCTGAGCCAAAGAATCCGCTCTGAATGGGCAACAGGGAAACAGCATGTCGTTTTGTACAAAAGCACTGTTAGAAACAATTAGTTCCTCAGGCGGAGGTTTGATTTAGGTGGTTAATTGTGGGTGGGAGGTGGAGGCCCAGGCACGGGCGAGAGCTAAGTGATGGAGTCAGAGCTTCACAATGGCTGCCTTTCTTTCACATTCAGGTGCAACAAAGCAGGTATGCTAAAAGACTTAATCCCACATTCAGACCCCTGACAGGACAAGAGAGGGCTTTCACACAGGAAGGTGGTGCGTTTGTGTTTCAGGTATGTTCTCTCCTCCCATTCTCGCTCTGCACCTAAGCTCCCATCTCTCAAGACAGAATATTTTTTTGCAAAAGCATGTGCAATTCCTAAAGGAAATAGTAATAGCAATATAATAGCAATATAATGTTGTGAATGCGTTGGTTCTGTGTATCGTGAGTTGTTGTCATCACAAAACTCGCATGTGTCTTGTTTTATGTTGGTCGTACCTCAGTGATCGTACACTTTAGATAAAGCGTTGGGTAAGAGTCAGCACCAGTGCATCAGTGCATTGTGTCTAGAAGGGTGGGGGGGTGCTCGTGGCATCCATTTGAAGCTTGAAGTGACAAATGAGACAACCAACATTATTAAAAATAGGTTCTTCATTGGCATCAATGGTTCTATCTGGAACATTTCCATTGCACAAAAGATTCTTTACAGTGCAAAAAGGTAAAAAAAAAAAATATTTTACTTTGAAACTCTTCTTTTTACTCTAAAAATGAACACTGTAGGTGTAAGATGTAACTGTAACATTTCACAGTAACTTACATTATTATCTCTTCACAGGTTTTAACTGTGATATTTCACAATATAATACCGTATTCAGAATTGTATTGTAAAAATAATGCATGCAGGGAAGTTACAGGAGAAAATACTGTAAATTCTGTCTTCTGCATGAGTTCTCTCGTCTCCTCTCTGGTCTCACCCGACTGGATTCAGCGGTAAGTGTTGAAATCTCTAATTTTGTGAATTAAATTACTTTTTGAATGATAGTGCATGCAATTTGAAAGTATTAACCAAATAGCATTAGTTGTAAGTTCTGTTGTCACGTTGTTAGCCTACCCGATCTCATAAAAGTGTGTATCAATACCACAAGTTTCTGTTTCTATATGGCGTGCAATTTAATTGCAGATATTGACTTTGGCGTGTATATGATGTGGGGTAGGTGCGTATTTTTTTGGGTCACTTTATTATTTGTATGCCAAAACTGCATATCATATCCAAGCCAACAAATTGCATATCACATGCACGTGAAAATTGCATATTATATGCATGTCAATCACGTGCGTATAATTTTCACAGCCAAAGTCCATTTCTGGTTATAAATAACTCGCCAAATGAAAACAGAAAATTGTGTTACTGATACGCATTTTCATGAGACCAGACTCATTTTATTTTTTGGAGCCTCATTTTAAAAAACAAGTAATTATCTCTTAATTTTATACTTTCTTAGTGCTAACAGCATTGGGTCTTGTAATTTTCATTAAAAAAAATTAAGGTGATAATTAAAAATAGTGTACATTTTATTAAAGAATAAAAGAAAACATTGAGAACGTTTCACTAATAAAACCAAGAGATATGTTTTTCTCATTTTTAAAGGAAATACTTGAATTGAGGAACTGATTAGGCTGGTCAAATTAAGGAAAGAAGGCTACCTATATATTTTAAGAGAATTTGTTCAATTATGCTGTTTTATTTTGGCAGTGATTGTTAGTTCCCAGCATGCTTTTCATATGGCTGGATATGGCAGAGTAAATAAATATTTTTTCAAATTAAGTGCTATTGTATGTGTTTTTGAGTGAAGGGAAACATCTGTTAATGTTTAAAGTTCAGTTATGTTTGACATTTGAAAGAGTTTCTGTTATGTTGAAGTTTCTATTGTTACTATTGTGCAGAAGATAGTTATGTTGTAGATAACTGTGTACTAACACTATTTTGTTCAGTGAGCAGTAGCTTTGAGTAGTAGCTTTCCTCCTTGAGCTGTCTAGCTGTATATAGTCTTTTAATTGTATAAGATAACTCAAATATAATTAGGCCTTATTCAAAATCACAGACATTTGAGAATCAACTTCAAATACATTTCATGAGCACACATTAGTACATTTCACTAATAATATGAATTTAATTGTGTCATAGATTACATGATTTGGGAGATTTTACTTTATTTATTCAGGTAGATTCCATTAAAGAAATCAAGCCTTGAAAACTATTTAAAAAATATATATTGTTGCCATAATTTTGAAGTAGATAGCTTTTTTTTAAGGTAGGTGCTTATGGAAAAGCTGAAATACAGGAGTATATAAGGACTTTTGTATAATCTGCTGTTTGCTTATTAGGATTCTGACATACCCTATTATATTCCTATGTTTGTCTCAGCATTTGATTTGCTCTAATATTTATAATAATTGCCTTTAATTATGTGATCATTGTTGCCATAACTCTCTCTCTCTCTCTCTCTCTCTCTCTCACACACACACACACACACACACACACACACACACACACACACACACACACACACACACACACACACACACACACACACACACACAGGCACAGGCACACACAGAGAGAGAGAGAGAGGGAGAGACACACACTTTCAGACTTTGGCTTATCATACTTTTTGAATGCTAGCTGCATTCCCAGTCATACAAAGCTGAGCACTGAAAGATGTGAGTCTGTGTTGCACAGAACCTGATCTTATAGCTTTACCATAGCAGAAAATGATCTTTCTCTCTCTCTCTCTCTCTCTCTCTCTCTCTCTCTCTCTCTCTCTCTCTTTCTTTCTTTCCCAACTTCTCTCTTTTCCTCTCTTTTTTCCTCCAGTCAGGCTTCACATACTAAGTACCCCTTACACTGAAATATCACCTGCTCTCTGCTCCTTTAATCACTTGACTTTGCATTCCTTCATGCAATTTAGGAAAGCCTTTCGTGTACAGGTAGAAGCAAAGAATTTCCAAAACAAAAAAGTGAAGCAATCCATGCAAGCCACAACTGACATCAGGTCTTCAGCAGAATCGTCTCAGGTTACGTATGTAACCATGGTTCCCTGAGTGGGGAACGAGACACTGCGTCCCCTAGGGGTCGCTACGGGGGAACGTCCTCAGCGTGACTCGTGTCTGAAGATACATATGTAAAAACACCACCTGTTGGCCGGCGACAGCCCATGACGTCACTACCGGCGTGCCACAATATAAGTGCCGCCGGGAGAATACATCATCAGCTTCTTCGTCTGAAGCTTGCGTCCGAAGCATGGCCCAAAGCCTAGGGGACGCAGTGTCTCGTTCCCCACTCGGGGAACCATGGTTACATACGTAACCTGAGACGTTCCCCTTCATGGGAACTCGAACTGTGTCCCCTAGGGGTCGCTACGGGGAACGTTATACCCACTTCACCATGCTGAGGGGAATGCAAGCCAATTTCGCGAAAAAGGCGAGCACTAAGCCAACTCTACCCGGCAAAGGGAGTTGCCCCTGGGACGGCTGATGGCTGTCAGTGATATTATCCCCTTCGGCCAAAGGCCCGAGCTGCATACCCTAGTACTTACCTGTTCTAGGTGCCGGGATTACCGGGCCTAGGGTAGAGCTCAAAGTCTTCGAATCAGAAAAAGATTCCTTTAAGGGGATATGGCCAGGCACCTGGTCACTAGGTCCTGGCCGATCACTCAGGGGTTACCACTTGCTCTCAAGCTTACTGAGGGAACTGTCTCAACAGACCTCTTGGTAGCGTATACCCCTTTCTTTTTTTTTTTTCTTTTTTTTGGACCCAACATATATGGGACAAGGGAGCGGGGCCCAAGGCACAAGCCGGGGCTTTGACCAACTCAAAGAAGGGCACGAAGCTGTGCGCGTAACCCTACCCTTACGGGATTTTTAGAAAGAACGCAGAATCTTTGATGTGCGGACTTACCACTGAGTGGATTTTAGAAAGTGCCCAAAGTCTCGCGTGTGCACTTATTAGAAGAACGTTCTATGCCCTGGAGCGGAGAACTACTCATTCCTCGGAGTGAGAAGGAACTCAGACGCTCAGAAGGGAGCGGCAAGCTCATAGATGACCCTCTGGTTGAGGGGAGCAATGCTGGCTCAACCAACAAGGCGAGCGACCTATCACAGAACTCTGGGGAGCGGAGAAACTCATTCCTCGGAATGAGAGGAACTCAGCTACCAATAAGGAGCTCTAGAGCGGAGAACTCACTCCTCAGAGTGAGAGGGAACTCAGACGCCCCGAAGGGAGCGGCATGCTCATAGCAATGCTAGCTCGACCAACCAGGAGAGCAACCTATCACAGAGCTCTGGGGAGCGGAGAACTCATTCCTCAGAATGAGAGGGCCTCAGCTACCAATGAGGAGCTCTAGGGCGGAGAACTCACCCCTCAGAGTGAGAGTCAGACGCCCCTAAGAGAGCGGCACGCTCATAGGTGACCCTCTATGGTGAGGGGAGCAATGCTAGCTCTACCTATAACGAGCTCTGGAGAGTGGAGAACTCATTCCTCAGAATGAGAAGGCACTCCACCGCTCAGAAGGGAGCGGCAAGCCCAACCATGAGCTCTGGAGAGCGGGGAACTCATTCCTCAGAATGAGAGCCTATAATGAGCTCTGGAGGGCGGAGAACTCATTCCTCAGAATGAGAAGGAGTGGAGAACTCATTCCTCAGAATGAGAAGGCACTCCACCGCTCAGAAGGGAGCGGCAAGCCCAACCATGAGCTCTGGAGAGCGGGGAACTCATTCCTCAGAATGAGAGCCTATAATGAGCTCTGGAGAGCGGAGAACTCATTCCTCAGAATGAAAAGGAACTCAGACGCTCAGGAGGGAGCGGCATGCTCAAAGGTGACCCTCTAATGAGGGGAGCAATGCTAGCTCTACCTATATCGAGCTCTGGAGAGTGGAGAACTCATTCCTCAGAATGAGAAGGAACTCAGACGCTCAGCTGGGAGCGGCATGCTCATAGATAACCCTCTATAGTGAGGGGAGCAATGCTAGCTCGACCAGCACGGAGAGCGACCTATCACAGAGCTCTGAGGAGCGGAGAACTCATTCCTCAGAATGAGAGGGAACTCCGCCGCTCACAAGGGAGCGCCTCTAGGTGCTTGGCAGGAAACTTCCACCTAACCTCGGTCAGGTGGAGTTTACGGTGGTTACAGGGGAATTAGAGAGGAATGAGAGGGCTTGCCTCTCTCTCACCCTAGCCGCAGGTGGGGGAGGGGCATGAGTCGCGAGACTAGCCTTCTGAGCCCATCTCTGATCCTCAGACCGAGATGGGCTAGGACCCCTGGTTGTTCGGGCTCAGACCTGGACCTTATCCAGGACTTTCAGCAGGTCAGTCTGGTACGCCTTCGTGTGCAACGAAGCAACGGTCTGACCTGCTGCTGCATATGCCCTGCCATTTAAGCGAGATTCAGGGGCTTAGATGGCCAGGAGGGAGCCTTGAGAGAGGATGCCTCGCCACAGAGAGATAAGCCTGCTTTCTGGTTATCATCTCTTGCACAGGGGGCATCCCCTCATAGCCATTTTCACGCATCCCCTCAGTGTCAGCATAACTAGTATGCTGAAACCTATGAATACGAGAAAAAATAGCTTTTCCCACTACTTCTCAACCTCCACATTGAGATTTATGAAGAAAGGAAGGCTCACTCGAGCTGGGGGTTATTAGATTTATTTTTATGATCCATAACCTCCAAAAACTCGTTCATATGCAGCAGAGCACTAGCTGCTGCATCTGATGATGTCAGAAAGATCGCATCATCACAATCCAGCAGCTCACTCTCGTTCTCGGCCGACGCGCGCGAAAAGGGGCGGTCCCTCTCCAACTCATCGGCCACCTCCAACTGCGAACCCCACGATTTCATTCGCCTCCGTGCCTCGGCAACGGTGGGTCTTGAATCGCAGGAAGCAGACGGCTGCCCCTCTTTCCTCGAAAAGAGGGACAGGCGAGAGCTGAGCTTCCTCATAGAGAGCCGCTCACAATGCACGCAAACCGCCCTCTCAAGGACATCGCGTGCGTGCTCTATGCCCAAACAAAAGACGCAACAGTCGTGTGTGTCATCGGATGTCAAATAACGAGGACACGGATCCACACACTTCCTAAACGCCTTGCTAGTGCTCGCCATAGTAGAGAGAAAACTGTACTCTTACCAGATTCACTCTGCACGCTTCAAACAAACCAGTCAGTGAAGACGAAAAAGCTGATGATGTATTCTCCCGGCGGCACTTATATTGTGGCACGCCGGTAGTGACGTCATGGGCTGTCGCCGGCCAACAGGTGGTGTTTTTACATATGTATCTTCAGACACGAGTCACGCTGAGGACGTTCCCCCATAGCGACCCCTAGGGGACGCAGTTCGAGTTCCCATGAAGGGGAACCTCTATGCACTCAGTCCTCATTTTGTCTCTAAACTCAAGTGTGACAACTAGCATTATTTAATGTTAGCCTCTGGAAATAATATTTTTACGACAACGAATCAGAAATCAAAATAGGCTATGTATGTTTAAAAAAGGGCTGAGTCACTTGGCAAATTTGTTCAGAACTGGCCAAATTCTGAATTTAAAGATGATTGGTGTATTTGTTGCACTTATAGTGGCACCAAATGGAATTGCAAACACAATGACTGTTTTCAAACAAGTTTTCAAACACACCATGGGTCAGATTTACTAAACAGGGCAAATTAGCACCAGAGCGCAATTATAAAAAATATATAAAATATTGCAGATGGGCATGAACATTTCTGTGAGTGATTTACTGACAACGCGCAAATTATTATATATCATTATATATAAATTATATATTGTTCAACGCAATATACCAAGAGTAGCGCAAATATAGTTCAATGCAATATACCAAGAGCATAGTAAATTAGCGCAGTTGCAAATAAGCAGAGCTGATGCTCATTAGGTGCAGGTAATCTACTTATGACACAGGTGCAAAATAGTTTATATAGTTTGGGCGATAAATAATAGCGCAAATACCAGTAATTTGACAAACGCAAATGTTAGTAAATCGCGTTGTGTGATTCATTTTAATACTCTCCTCCCATACATTTTGCATCTGAAAGGGAAATTCCTACAAAAGCATATTCAATAAGGTCAGGCGGACTGTGTCCACGCCTTTTCAGCGTTAATTCTTCTCTGCGCGTCTTTAGTAAATTCTGAGAGTACTATTTTAATGCAAAAAGACGGTTTGCGCTGACACAAGCTGTTGGTAAATCTGGTCCTATGTCTACCATTGTTCATACAAACAGACAACGCTGCTTTAAACTCACTCAAGGGCTGCTCCCAAAATTGCATGCTTCCCTATAAAGTAGGCAAAAAAGACATATGCAAGAAGAATAGTATGTCTGAATTTAAAGTATTCTTAAAACAGGAAGTAAAAGGTACCCGGATGACATACTACTTTCGCCGTGATTGTAAAGTGTGCAATCAATGGATTTGTGAATGCCAGTGAAGCGACACAACGATGGTAGGTCACATGACAGTGACAACATGATGGATGTATGTTCCAGATTACAGTCATATGACGTGATTTAGGGTAGTTATTTTATCAAAAAATATAGTTAAAAAAATGTAAATAAGTGTTTTCTTCTGTAATAAAATTTAAAATGCTATTTATACCTTTTATGGCAAAGCAAAATTTTCCTCATCGTTTATTTATTCCACATTTTGCCAAGGCATTGGTATGCATTTTAAAACAGTTCAATATTACATTTTGCCACTCTTAGGCCTTCTCAGCTCGAGACCCCTGGTAGGGCAAAGGCCCCAGGACACCGGCCCCATCCTTGGTGCTTGCGTCAGCCAACTGAGACATCAATAGGTTCAAACATCAAATGTCCTGTGACATTAATGAAGTATTTCTCCTATGATAAGTGAGGGCATCATCAGTCATTAAAAGTTCTTAAAACGCTCATTGATCAGCGTAATGGCGTAATAACCCCATTAACATTTCTCACTGTTGATTCATGCTTTCACGGCTTATCCATCTCGCCACATCACCCGTGCTGCTCACCAGCTCCTATTGTGTGCACAGTCTCACGTCTGTGTTGTGGCTTCCAGTTACAAAGCGTGTGTTGGGGATGGGAGAGAGGTGTTTTCTCTGTCCTGGAATGCACCGTTCCCCCACACCCCAGTCCACGTCGGGTCGCCGGCTGGCAGTCCAGCCATGGACGCTGAACTGTGGGTGACACCGGAGCAGGAGAACCTCTGTGGAGGTGAGCAGGGGGTGCAGATACACGCTTGTTTTATTGCCTGAACAGAGCGGGGGGAAGAGCACAAATGGCACTGAGGTGAAGAGGTCAGGAACATAATTCTGAAATGCACAGATAAATCAGCGTGTGCAAGCACAGACAGCTATTTCAAACACCTGATGTTTCCTTTACAAACAGATCAGCCCGCTGCCCCCCACCAGAGCTGGCACCTACTGCCAGCTTTCTCCATTTATGCCTCTCCAAACTTGCCTCACGTAACCCTAAAACACAGAGTTGGTCAGAAAATACACACATTCCAAAAACAGCAAACAGGCCGGTGTTATGCATCACATGGGTAAGGGCAACATGGGGACATTCACAGCTTGTTAAGTTTTACTACTTGTGCATTTGTTTGCCCCCTTTGATGTAAACTGCGGCTGCTGTAGCCACAGGGAAACGAACAGAAGATCAGTAGTGCCGACTACATTACGACAAGACAAAGAGGAATGTACTGCAAAAGACTCCATTTGAAGATAATATACTGTCCGGGATACACTAGGCTGTGTGCCAATTACAATTATAGTTCCTGGATTTGAATTGAGGTTGCAACAGGCTACAGGATTTGAATTTAAATAAATAAAGTAAAAAATAATTGAAATTATATTAAATTCCCATAAATATGTATTTAAATGTATGTACAGTGCCCTCCACTAATATTGGCACCCTTGGTAAATATGACCAAAGGCGGTTGTGAAAATAAATCTGCATTGTTTATCCTTTTTATCTTTCATTCAAAAAATTCACAAAATTCCAACCTATCATTGAAGTAAAACAATTGAAAGTGGGGAGAAAATCTCATGATGAAATAAATGCTTTCACTATTTCATGTTGGCCACAATTATTGGCACCCAATTATTGCAACGTCCTTTTCCCAGGGTAACAGCTCTGAGTTTTCTCCTATAATGACTGAAGAGTTTGGAGAACACCTGACAAGAGATCAGAGACCATTTTCTGCATACAGAATCTCTCCAGATCCTTCAGATTCACAGCTCCATGACGGTGCTTCTTCTCTTCAGTTCAGGGTTCAGGTCAGAGGAAAGAGACAGCAATGGTAAAAGATTAATTTTGTGCTCAGTGACCCATTTTTGTGTTTATTTTGATGTTTGTTTTGGATTGTTGTCCTGCTGGAAGATCAAAACATGGCCCATTATAAGATTTCTAACAGAGGGAGTCAGATTTTGATTTTTTTTATCTGTTGGTATTTGATAGAATCCATGATGCCACGTGTCTAAACAAGATGTCCAGGACCTCCAGCAGAAAAACAGGCCCACAACATTAAAGATCCAGCAGTATATTTAACCGTGGACATGGGGTACTTTTTTAGCCCTGTTTGTACTAAACTCATCTGGTGGCGTTGCTGCCAAAAAGCTATTTTTTTCAGTTTCATCTGACAATAGAAGCCAGTGCCATTTGAAGTTCCAGTCGTGTCTGACAACTGAATTTGCTGGAGTTTGTTTTTGGATGAGTGAGGATCATTTTTCTTGAAACCCTCCCGAACAACATGTGGTGATTTAGGGGATGTTTGATTTTTTTTTTTTAGGTTTCTGACCCCAAGACTCAACTAATCTCTGCAATTCTCCAGCTGTGATCATTGGAGAGTCTTTGGCTACTCAAACTCTCCTCCTCAGCATTCATTAGGATGATATAGACACACGTCCTCTTTCAGGCATTTTTTACATTTTTAGTTGATTGGAACCTCTTAATTATTACCCTGATGGTGGGAATGGAGATTTTCAATGTTTTAACTCTTTTCTTACAGCCACTTTCTATTTTGTGATGCTCAACAATCTTGTTCTTCACATCAGAAATATATTTTTAGTTTTTTCTCATTGTGATGGATGATAAAGGGAATTTGACCTTTGTGTTCCTCATATTTATAATCATGTGGAACAGAAAGTCATGGCTGGACAATTTCATGCTCCTAGTCACCCTGGTGTGCTAAAAAATGTAAATATGAATGGAAATATACTTCAGAGATATTTTACTCATAAGAATTTCTAGGGGTGCCAATAATTGTGGCCAACATTCATTGGAGAAAAACATTTATTTCATCATGAGATTTTCTCCCCACTTTCAATTGTTTTACTTCAATGATAGGTTGGAATTTTGTGAATTTATTGAGTGAAAGATTAAAAGGATAAACAATGCAGATTTATTTTCACAGCTGCCTTTGCTCATATTTATCAAGGGTGCCAATATTAGTGGAGGGCACTGTGTGTGCTATACCTGTTTTAACTCATTTTGAATTATACATTAGATTGTAATAATGACAATCCATCAATCAATGAAATAACATCTATATACAATATATATATACAGGTACATCTACCCATAAATTATATAGATTCATTATATATAGAGTGAACAATTCAAAGCCTTTATTTCTTGAAATTTTGATGATTATGGCTTACAGATAATGAAAACCCAAAATTCAGTGTCTCAGAAAATTTGAATATTACATAAGATCAATAAAAAAAGGATATTTTAAACAGAAATGTCAGGCTTCTGTAAAGTATGTTAATTTCTATGCACTCAATACTTGGTTGGGCCTCCTTTTGCATGAATTACTGCATCAATGCAGCGTGGCATTGATGCAGCACTGCTCAGGTGTAATGAAGCCCAGGTTGCTTTGATAGCGGCCTTCAGGTCATCTGCATTGTTGTCTGGTGTCTCTCATCTTCCTCTTGACAATATCCCTAAGTTCTCTATGGGGTTCAGGTCTGGTGAGTTTTCTGGCCAATCAAGCACAGTAACACCATGGTCATTGAACCAGCTTTTGGTACCTTTGGCAGTGTGGGCAGGTGCCAAGTCCTGCTGGAAAATTAAATCAGCATCTCCATAAAGCTTGTCAGCAGAAGGAAGCATGAAGTGCTCCAAAATGTCCTGGTAGATGGCTGCGTTGACTGTGGACTTCAGAAAACACAGTGGACCAACACCAGCAGATGACATGTCACCCCAAATCATCACTGACTGTGGAAACTTCACACTGGACTTCAAGCAACATGGATTCTGTGCCTGTCCACACTTCCTCCAGACTCTGGGACCTTGATTTCCAAATTAAATGCTAAATTTACTTTCATCTGGAAAGATTACTTTGGACCACTATGAGCAACAGTCCAGTTCTTTTCTCCTAAGCCCAGGTAAGATGCTTCTGACGATGTTTCTGTTTCAGAAGTGGCTTTGTAGCCCTTTACCTAAAGATGTCTGAGCGTGGTGACTCTTGATGCACTGACTCCAGCTTCAGTTCACTCCTTGTGAAGCTCTTCCAAGTGTTTTAATCGGCTTTACTTGACAGTATTCTCAAGCATGCAGTCATCCCTGTTTCTTGTGCACATTTTCCTACCCAAATTTCTTCCTTCCAGTCTTTGCATTTAATATGCTTTGATACAGCACTATTTGAACAGCCACCCCTTTTAGTAATGACCCTCTGTGATTTACCCTCTTTGTGGAGGGTGTCAATGATCGTCTTCTGGACCATTGCCTAGTCAGCAGTGTTCCCCATTATTGTAGTTTCAAAGAACAAGAGATATCCAGAATTTATACTGTATGGATGGTCATTTATTGAAACTCAAATGGAAATATTATAATATTTTGAGATAATGATTTTTGACTTTCATTAGCAGTAAGCTCTAATCATCAAAGTTATATATATATGTATACGCTTTTATTCAGCAGGGACACATTAAACTGATCAAAAGTGACAGTAAATACCTTTTTCTATTTCTATTTCTTCTATTTTTCTATTTCTACTTTCTATTTCTTTCTCATTTTTTTTCTAATAAATGGGGTTTATTAAAAATGTCTTAGGAATAAATAGAAAAATGTATCACCATTTCTATAAAAAAATGTGCATAAAAAAAGCATAGCTGTTTTCAATATTGATAACAATAATAAATGTTTCTTGAGCAGCAAATCAGCATATTAGGATGATTTCTGAAGGATTATGACAGTGAAGACTGTAATAATATTTCACAGTATTACTGCTTTACTGTATTTTTTATCAAATAAATGCATAAAAAAATATTGAAAAACATTGTAATTATTCCCAGTAGTGTAACCAGATCAGTCGTATACATTTATCACAATAAAAAAATGTCTCGGTTACGTATGTAACCCTCGTTCCCTGAAGGAGGGAACGGAGACGTCACGTCGGATGACCGACGAATTGGGATCTCGCCAGAGAGACCTACCCACTTCGAGTGTAACTAAACGAGCCAATGGACATTGGCATGCGATCATTGCATCCAGCTGCCGCTGATCACAGCGTGAGTATAAGAGGCAGCCGGTGCACCGCATTAATCATGTTTTCGCTGAGGAGCCGAGCCGGAGACCCGGCTGCCCAGCGGTGGTACAGCAACTGTGGCGACGGGACGTGACGTCTCCGTTCCCTCCTTCAGGGAACGAGGGTTACATACGTAACCGAGACGTTCCCTTTCAGTCGGTCACTCCGAGTCACGTCGGATGACCGACGAATTGGGATCCCTACCAAAGCGCCACAGGAGCTGCCCCTTCCAGCGCCCTGTGTAGGCCTTCTGATCCTTCCTATAAGGCAGACGATAGGACCGGGCTACACAGAGAAGGTGTCCCTAGCTTAGCAACCCAAACAGTAGGACTGAATACACTGGGGAAGTGTGCCCTTCCCTTGGAAGAGGCACACTGCGGAGTCATCTCCTCCCAGAGGGGTTTAAGTGACATTACTCACGTGAAGTAACCCCGTAGGGCCCTAATGCACATGGAAGTCTCTGTGATGGCTCAGGCTGCATCATTAGAGACGGCAGAACATGGTCTGCCTGGGGAAACACGGTTCTAATAAGAATACCGTGGAAACACATATGGGATCCTAACAGGGTCACTCATATGGGCACTAGCCTCACACCAGATTTCAAGAATTCATTGGCTGAAAGGCCCGGCGTCGTACGTTCCGCCACGTCTGGACGCCGGAGTGCTGGAGGACTCGACAGGATTTGCCCGGTTAGGGAACTCTCTGGAGAATAAGGCGTTTAAGGACGCCGCAAGCCGACTCTGAACAGGGCCTCTCAGTGCCACTACCCGTTTGAGGTGAGAACACAGGAGGAAACCGGTTTGACACGTAAGCTATAGAACCTAGCGAACGTGTTGGGAGTCGCCCAACCCGCAGCTCTGCAGATGTCTGCTAGCGAGGCGCCACAACGATACAACACCCCTAGTGGAGTGAGCACGCAACCTGAGCGGGCAGGGCACACCTTGTGCTTCATAGGCCAAGGTGATAGCATCCACTATCCAGTGGGCCATCCTCTGCTTGGAAACAGCCTTCCCCTTCTGCTGTCCTCCGTAACAGACAAAGAGCTGCTCTGAGGTCCTAAAGCTCTGAGTTCTATCCGTGTACTGTCGCAGTGCGCGTACCGGACAGAGCAAAGCTAGGGTTGGGTCTGCCTCCTCCAGGGGCAGCGCTTGCAGGTTCACTACCTGGTCCCTGAAGGGAGTGGTAGGAACCTTGGGCACATAGCCAGGCCGGGGCCTCAGTGTTGCACTGGAGTCAGCCGGCCCAAACTCAAGGCACGAATCGTCGACCGAAAATGCCTGCAGGTCCCCCACCCTCTTGATCGAGGCCAATGCAGTCAGGAGTAGGGTTTTCATAGACAGAAACTTCAACTTGACTGACTGCAAAGACTCAAAGGGGGCAGTTATTAGGGCTCTTAGCACCAAAGCCAAATCCCAAGAGGGTAGAGAGGGGGGCCTAGGAGGGTTCAACCTCCTGGCCCCCCTAAGAAACCTGACAACCAGATTGTGCTTCCCCACCGACTTCCCCTCTACGGGGTCGTGGTGTGTGGAAATAGCGGCCACATAAACCTTAAGGGTGGAAGGGGACAGCCTACGCTCCAACCCTTGCTGTAAAAAGGAAAGCACAGCTCTGATCGAACATCTCCGGGGGTCCTCCTGGTGGGAGGAACACCATTCGACGAACAGGTTCCACTTCAGAGTATAGGCCCGTCTCGTGGACGGTGCCCGTGCTGAAGCGATAGTGAGTGCTACCTCCTGGGGTAGGTCACCTAGAACCTAGCGGGTGCCATAGGGTGCCCCGTCTCTGAGAAAGCAGATCCTTCCTCAGAGGAATTGGCCAGGGAGGGGCTGTCGCGAGAAGCATGAGTTCCGGGAACCAGGTCCTGTTGGGCCAATATGGAGCCACTAACAAGACCTGCTCCTCGTCCTCCCTGATCTTGCACAGTGTCTGTGCTAGTAGGCTCACTGGGGGGAACGCATATTTACGTAGGCCCCGGGGCCAGCTGTGTGCCAGTGCATCCGTGCCGAGCGTTGCCTCGGTTACGAGGGAGGGTGGTTTCTGGAGATGCAAACAGGTCGACCTGAGCAGCTCCGAACCGTCCCCAAATCAGCTGAACCGCTTGGGGATGGAGTCTCCACTCACCTGGAAGTGCTGCTCGAGACAGCTCGTCGGCTGCCCGATTGAACACTCCTGGGATGTGGATGGCACGACGGGACCTCAGATGCTTCTGACTCCAGAGGAGGAGGTGGCGGGCGAGTTGCGACATGCGACGGGGGTGTAAACCGCCTTGCCGGTTGATATACGCAACGGTCGCAGTGTTGTCCGTACGGACCAGAACGTCCTTGCGCTGAAGGCGCCCTCTGAGACGGCTCAGGGCAAGGCGTACTGCTAGCAACTCGAGGCAATTGATATGCCAATGCAGTTGGGGACCCGTCCAAACCCCTGATACTGCGTGCCCGTTGTACGTGGCTCCCCAGCCTGTGGTCGAGGCATCTGTGAATACCACAGCATGTCTGGATACCTGCTCCAGGGGGACTCCTGCCCGAAGGAACGAGGGATCTGACGACGGCCTGAAGGTCTTGCGGCAGGCCGGTGTAATCTGAACCCGGTAAGTGCCGCGTTTCCACGCCCACCTCGGGATTCGGCCATAGAGCCAGTGCTGAAGCGGTCTCATATGGAGCAGACCGAGCGGGACTGTCACCGCAGCTGCAGCCATATGCCCCGGGAGCCTCTGAAAGAGTTTCAGTGGAACCGCCGTCCTGCCTGATAAGGTCTTGAAGCAGTTCAGCACTGAATGAGCACGTTCCTGGGTGAGGTGTGCTGTTTGGTTGACCGAATCGAACTCCATGCCGAGAAAAGAGATCCTCTGCGTTTGCACGAGTTTGCTCTTTTCCCAGTTGACCCGAAGGCCCAGCAGGCTGAGGTGCTTGAGCACCAGGTCCCTGTGTGCAGACAACTGCCTGCGAGACTGTGCGAGTATGAGCCAGTCGTCGAGGTAGTTGAGAATGCGCACACCTTGTTCTCTCAGGGGGACAAGGGCCGCCTCCACGACTTTGGTGAAGACGCGAGGCGACAGGGACAGCCCGAAGGGCAGGACTTTGTTCTGATACGCCCAACCCTCGAACGCGAATCGCAGGAATGGCCTGTGTCGCGGGAGGATCGAGACATGAAAGTACGCGACCTTCAGGTCGATCGCTGCAAACCAATCTAGGGGACGGACGCACCCAAAAATGCGTTTCTGCGACAACATCTTGAACGGCAGCTTGTGAAGTGCACGGTTCAAAACTCGCAGATCCAAGATCGGTCGTAACCCACCACCTTTCTTGGGCACAATGAAGTAGGGGCTGAACAACCCCGACCCCATATCGGCTGGAGGGACTGGCTCTATCGCTCTATAGTAGGACTGCGATTTCCGCACGCAAGACAGGAGCATCGGCGGCCTTGACTGAAGTGAACCGGATGCCCCTGAACTTGGGGGGACGCCGGGCGAACTGAATCGTATAGCCGAGTCTGATGGTCCGTAGGAGCCACCGAGACGGACTGGGGAGCGCTAGCCAGGCTCCGAGAGACCGTGCCAGCGGCACCAACGGGGTCACTGACGTACCCGTGGTGGGGCAGTGATGTGGAACACAGGGACCCGGTCCGGGGCCTGTGACGGCCTGGCCTGTGATGGCAGGGGGCGGGGTCTGGGTGTGTAGTGTAACACTCACCTGATTCCTCCTCGTGTAGGGGGAAACACAGGAGCCCGGCTTGCGTGTGACGACTTATAGCGGGGGCTTGAGTGCTACTGCCCTTACCCGGTTCCACAGATGGACAGGAGGGGTGCTCTTGGGCAACCCCCCACTGCCTGGCGAGAGAGGAGGAGGGAAGTGATCCCGTGATGCACGGTACACCACTCTCCTCCTCTTGAGACCCAGAGACTGAGGAAACTGCTCCTTTATTGAAGTTTTGGGTACCGCTGGCTGCTGGGCCAGCGGCGAAACAAAAACAAAACGAAACAAAGGATTCTCCACCCGGCCCTCCTCCGGGGGAGGGAGTGGTGCGGTCACCATCTCCCGACGAGCAGTTCCCTCCATCTCTGGGTCGCCCGTCTCAGGGCCTCTTGCACTTGCGCTTGCCGCCAGGTTTGGCGGGGGCCTGGACGGGCTGGCGTCCTGCCTGTGACTGGCTCCACGACGCCGCATGGTGGAAGGCTGCGAGCAGGCTGAGGGGCTGCAGCCGGAGTGGAAGCAGCAGCGGGTTTCCTCCGGCGCATGATGTGTTTGATCGCCTCAGTCTGCTTCTGTGCTGCCGAAAACTGCTGGGCACAGCTCTCCACAGCGTCGCCGAAGAGGCCGGTCTGTGACACGGGAGCATTCAGGAACTGTACCTTCTCCTGCTCCTTCATGTCAGTGAGACACAGCCAGAGATGGTGCTCCTGGACCACAAGCGTGGACATCGCACGACCCAGAGACTGTGCGGTCACCTTTGTCGCTCAGAGTGCGAAGTCCGTCGCAGCACGCAGCTAATGTAGAACCGCCAGGTCTTGCCCACCCTCGTGCAGGTCTCTCAGTGCTTTGGCCTGATGGACCTGCAGTAACGCCATGGCGTGTAGGGTAGAAGCCGCCTCCCCACAGGCTCTATAAGCACCGCCAGTGAGGCCTGACGAATACTTACAGGCCCGTGAGGGGAGACACGGTTCACCCCGCAGAGTGGAAGCGACTGTCGGACACAGTTGCATGGCCACAGACCGCTCCACAGAGGGGATGCCCGTGTACCCCAAAGCGGCTCCACCATCGAGGGTGGTGAGGGGAGAGGAGCCACAAGATTTATTTCGGACAGTAAAAGGTGCCTTCCATGATCTTGTAAGCTCCTCTTGCACTTCCGGAAAGAATGGCACCGGAGGGGGTTAGCGCGACCCGCGACTCCCAGCGGTCACCCGTGTTATGCAGAGAAATTTTGCTCTTTCAGTGCTGGAGCACGCAGGGGAGCTGGCCACCGCAAACTCCTGGTGTGACTGTCTTCACGGACCGTTGATTCTCCCGTGAGACCGCGAACACCACTGCTGTGCCGTAACGCCCGCACTCGCTCAAGCTTCTCACTCGCAGTTTACAGGAGAGCAGTAGTAAGCACCACCGCTCGGCTCCGAAGCGAAAGGATGATTAATGCGGTGCACCGGCTGCCTCTTATACTCACGCTGTGATCAGCGGCAGCTGGATGCAATGATCGCATGCCAATGTCCATTGGCTCGTTTAGTTACACTCGAAGTGGATAGGTCTCTCTGGCGAGATCCCAATTCGTCGGTCATCCGACGTGACTCGGAGTGACCGACTGAAACGGAACATGTACTTTTTTTAAATCTTACAATAACTTATTTGTTTCTTATATTTGAAATTCACTTTCTTGTTGTGTCTTGTTATTTGGACACATTGCAAATTAAATATTAACCCAAAAATGTACCTTCTGACTTTCCTCTGACTTGGATTTTTTTTTTTGTCCATACAATTGATAGTTGTCCATCAAGAGTCCATCATTGTTTTGTTCTTCAAAATATCATGTCCCAAAGAAAAAAGGGTGAGTAAATAATGGAGAATTACATTTTTAGATCACAAACTGTAGACCCTGATTAGAGATGTTTCAGCACTTGACATTTGCATTAGTTAAATTGTTCTGTCCAATAAGCTACACTCAGGTTCTTGTGGTGGCCTAGAGCCATCCTTTCCAAGGGTCTGTGAGGTTTCATGACTGAGCTTCCCAAATACTTGTCCTATTGAGCCCCAAATTACCTCAGAGTGACAGCACACACCCCATGCGCACACGCTGACCCCTGCAGAGAGTATAAACACGCTCACCAGGATCACACTCAGCCCACATCAAAGAGAGGTGCCGTCTGTCTCAATACATGAAAACAAAATGAGTAAAACAACTGTAAGGCTGATGATACATGGGGAAATTTTCTGAGCAATTTTGCCGGGAAACTTTTTTGGAGAACTGTTGCTTGGGCACTTTCCCATTGAGAATGGGAAATAAATTTATATCTGGATATTTTAGATCGATCATGGGCCCTGTGTCTCACTTGGTTGCCTAAAGTTGCCCAGCAACATTGCTACAAAAGTTGCCCCATGTATCTTCAGCCAAAAACTCTTTAGCCATCAGCCATTTTTGCACTGGCATTACCTTGTAATGTTCTTAGATTTGAGAAAAGTCACAGTTTACAAATATAAAAATATTTTTTATATTTTTATATTAAAAATCTTCATTTGTGTTTTACTGAAGAAACAAAGTCACCATGGCAACAAAAAATGCACACATATTCACTTAACTGAACCTGGGTGTTCATTATATGTCACTTAGGGACTTCCTGAGTTGAAAGTGAGGGATAATGCTTTAAAAACACATTTCCAGATAATCATCAGTGTTTGTGACACCCATGTTACCGTGGGTTCTTTAGGTCAGCCGGAACCGGCAACACTTCCCATAACACACAATGTACTTGTTACATCGTAAGTAGATTGACATCTATGCTAATATTAGTCTGTTTCTTTCTTATTCCGAGGTCACCGTAGCCCCCCCAATCTTGTCCGTATCCAGCCCAGATAGTCACCGCAGTCACCAGACCAATCCGTATCCAGATCAGATGGTCACTGCAGTCACCAGACCAATCCGTATCCAGATCAGATGGTGGATCAGCACCTAGAGACGACCTCTATAGCCCCTAAAGCCATGAGCGTCAGCGCAGTCCAGGACACCTAGATGAGCCCCAGAGACAGATCTCCAGTGAGGACCCCATCACCTAGACAGCCATCAGGAAAAGACCACTGCAACCAGTTGAGCCCTTACAATCTGACTTTGCTGCAGTTGGAACAAACTGCTGTTTTTTTCCCCCGACTGATCCTGGTTTCTCCCAAGGTTTTTTCTTCTGTCACCGATGGAGTTTTGGTTCCTTGCCGCTGTCACCTCTGGCTTGCTTAGTTGGGGACACTTCATTTACAGCAATATCGTTGACTTGATTGCACAGATATTATTTAAACTGAACTGAGCTGGACGATGCATCACTGAATTCAATAATAAAATGCCTTCAACTGAAAATTGAGTGTTTAATCTTGTCATTTTACATTATTGACAAACTATTTTCCTATTTTGATATTGTGCAGTTGCTTTGACACAATTTGTAATTGTTAAAGGCACTATATAAATAAAGGTGACTTGACATTAATATTACAATCTGTTATAGAGCTCAGACTAATTGTATTCATATGTGGTTGTAAATAAAACAAGGGTCATAATGAGGATTGGTTTCTGTCTCATGTCAACCAAGAGTAAGATGTAAAGAGAGCAGTTGTTCAGCAATGGCCTCTTGTGGACAGATCATACATTGCAACCTAAAAGATTATAAAAACTGTTCCAGGGTCAGTAACATAATTTGAACACAAAATCAAGTGCAATTCCTTTCTACATTCTTCAGGCTCATGGTGCATTATATTATATATTATATTATATTATATTATATTATATTATATTATATTATATTATATTATATTAATAGGCCTTTATTTATAGGCTTACCTGTCGTGTTATATGTAGTGTCCACCAGATATAACTACATTAAATTCCTTATACTGATCTTTTACTTTACTAGATACTTACACTCTGTTCAACCATTGCTTAGTAGCCAATTTCCACTAGCTACTTCCTGTGAGTGTGCAAGACTTCCGGTTCAGTAGTCGGTAAAACTATTGCACTACAAACGAGTGTTTATGATTACGATAATAGATTAAAACAATACGAAAACAAATACCAGTTTGCAATACTAAGCAGCATAACGGTCTGTTTTGGTACAGCTAAAATAACTGGAAACAAATGACACCACTAGTCAGCTTTATTAACTTGCTTTTAGTTTGATGCTTTATTCTTTTATATATTTTAAATAAATAATATTAGGCCGCTATATTTCATTGAAGGCAAGATATGTACGTAGTGTTGCACTGCACTGAGTGTCCACAAGGTGCCAGTGTGTGTCAGAAGGGTGCTGTGGACTAGCTTCCAAATGAAAATGCAAGGTATTCTTTATACAATTATTTTGTGTGTGTGTACATGTATATCTATATAATGTATATGTATATAATGAAAACCTGTCAATTTTAAGAAATTGTTTTTAAAAAAATATATTTAATTTAATTTAAGATAATACATTCAGATTTTTCTCTTTATATTGGAATACAGGAGATACACACCGAAGCCATTCCAGCGCATCCCATCAAACATGTGTCCTCCCACTGGCTCATTATACAATACAATATAATTTTATTTATATAGCACAGTTTAAAAACAATCGGAGGTGACCAGAGTGCTTTACAACACTATATAAACAATAGGCAAACTAAAACACAGCAACAGGGAGAGAGAGGAAGAGAAAAAAAACACATTTTTAAAATAATATTATAATTAATTATTCACAGGATATAGACAAGCTGTAAAAATGTGTGGCGTTCCAAAAACAAGGGCAGAGACAATTTGTCATGGAATATCAAACGCCAACGATAAAAAAGGTCTTTAGAGTGGATTTAAAAAAGGCAAGTTTGGAGCAGTTCTGATGCGAGAGGGGAGACTATACTTAACTTAACAACGGAATTTATCTGCTTGTCAGATTTGAGGTTATTGTCAAACCAAACACCCAAGTTTCTGACTCAAGTGGTACTGTATGGTGACAGATGTAGTTCAAATCATGTACACATTGATCATTGGGACCAAACATAATGCATTCACTCTCATAACTTTTACTCTCATTGAGGCATAAAAAAATGTGTTGCAAGCCAAAGTTTCAGTTCTTCCATGCAATCCAAAATGTGCTTAATGGCATGCTTATTGCCACGCTTTAAGGGATGTAAATTAGGGCATCATCTGCATATAGATAGAAAGAGACCCCATGCTTGTTAAGAATAAGCCCTAAAGGAAGCATATGAAGTGAGAACAATACTGGACCAATAATCGATCCTTGAGGTACACCAGATCTTCAATGTATCTCAAGGAGGAATGATGCCCAATGTTGACAACTTATCTCCTATTAATAAGATATGACCTAAACCACTGTAATACTGTGCCCCGTAAACCAACACATGCCTCAAGACGAGATTATGAGGGTCTAAAGTCTGGGGTCAGTTAGGACAAAATGGTCATGTGACCATTCAAACCCAGCACACCTAACAGTCAGTGTTTTCTGATTGGTCCAGGTTTTTTTTTTTTTTGTCTCTCACACCGCTTTGTTTTGCCACTGACACCCTCGGCATTTATGGCAGACCTTCTAAAAGAGCGTCTCTATGGTGATTTGTTGGCCGTCAGAGGGCTGGACTGATGGTCGAGAGTAAAGACGATCATAAAGCGTGTCTGCTGTGGTCAGATAGGCCTTGACAAACATGCTGCACACAAAGTGTCTGATAGGAATGTTTGTACATGAGAGAACATTCCATTATTTTATATTCAAAAAATGTTCACGTCAGACTTATCAAATAATACAGGGCTGTTTTTGGTCAGAGTTTGTCTAAAAGTGAGGATAGTTTGTGTTGTCTACTGTCTCTCCTGAGGAGTTTTACGACACCAGAGGTTTCAATTGCTTGTAAATCTGTAAAATTACACTCCTAATAGTTGTTTCACCATGTACACACAGGGCTAGGATTTTAACTTGTTCAGTGACGCTACGGGTAATATGGCTAAGTGTACTGATATCAACTTTTTTGTACAATATGTAAAAACATGGCATTGTTGCACTACTGGTGCACATGGCCAAGAAAAAACAAGACAAAAATATATTCAATTTATTAAATTAAAGACTAATTATTAAATAAAAATAACTAAATCAAAAAATGTCCTTATTATATTGAATGAACTATGGCATTATTAAGTTGCACCACTTGTCTGAACCACTTTATTTAAATAAATAAATAAATAATATTGATTAAAGTATGGCATTGATTGATGATTTGATGATTTCTAAGTTGCACCACTGGTCCGCTTAAAAAAAGAAAATAATAATAATACACATTAAAATATCAATATTAATAACTAAATTATATTAATGAGTAAATGGTCTTAATAAGACTGAATAAAATATGGCTTTATTATTTGTAGGTTGCATAATCATTGTATTATTATCTCTAATGAATGAATGAATGAGTAATATATATTATAATATTGCATTATTATTTTAACATTATACATAAAAAGTAGTTTAAATAACAAATTTGATTAGATTGAATAAACTATAGCATTATTATTAGCATTTATTAGTATAATATTTTAAGTTGCACCAAATAAAAAAATAAAAGATGAAAAATAAAATAAAAACATTAAAAACATTGTAATAAATATATATAGGCCTAATAAATACATTTGATTGAATAAACTGTGGCATTATTGTTTGTAAGTTGTACCTATTCGGTCCAACTAGAAAAATCATCTTGCTGCTCCCTAAAATGTTACATATAAATATATATATATTTATATATATAATATTTGCATTATATAATATTAAGAAGATCAGGCCCTTTCTCTCGGAACATGCAACACAACTCCTTGTTCAGGCTCTTGTTCTGTCCAGACTTGACTATTGCAAAGCTCTCTAGGCAGGTCTTCCAGCCAGTTCCATCAAATCTCTAATAATTAATCCAAAATGCTGCTGCAAGATTAATCTTTAATGAGCCGAAAAGAACGCACATCACACATCTGTTCATCAATTTGCACTGGCTACCAATAGCTGCTCGCATTAAATTCAAGGTATTAATGTTTGCCTTCAGAACCACCTCTGGCTCTGCACCCCTTTACCTAAATTCATTACTTCAGACGTATATGCCCTCTAGAAGCTTGCGTTCTGCAAGTGAACGACGCATTACTGTACCATCCCAAAGAGGCACAAAATCACTTTCACTGACTTTTTCATTAACTGTTCCCATCTGGTGGAATGACCTGCCTAACTCAATCCGAGCAGCTGAATCCTTACCCATCTTCAAGAATCGGCTAAAACCACATTTCCCCTTCATGGGAACTTCGAACTGCGTCCCCTAGGAGTCGCTATGGGGAACGCCGTCAGCGTGACCCATGCCTGAAGCATACATATGAAAACACCACCTGTTGGTCGGCGACAGCCTTTGACGTCACTACCGGCACGAACACAGTATAAGGGGCGCCGGGAGAATACATCATCCACTTCTTTCGTCTTCACTGACTGGTTTGTTTGAAGCGTGCAATCTGGTAAGAGTACAGTTTTCTCTCTATTATCATGGCGAGCACTAGCAAGGCGTTTAAGAAGTGTGTGGATCCGTGTCCATGTTATTTGACACCCGATGAAACATCAAACTTTCTGTCTTTTGTTTGGGCGAGGAGCACGCACGCGATGTCCTTGAGGGGAAAATCTGCGTGCACTGTGAGCTTTTTTCTATGAAAAAGCTCCGCTCTCGTCTGTCCCTCTTTTCGAGGAAAGAGGGGCAGCCATCTGCTTCCCGCGATTCGGGACCCACCGCTGCCGAGGCACGGAGGCAAATTAAATCGTGGGGTTCGCAGTTGGATCTGGCGCATCGGCCGAGAACGAGAGTGAGCTGCTAATTGTGATGATGCGATCTTTCTGACATCATCAGATTCAGCGACTAGTGCTCTGCTGGGTTATGCCCAGGAAGAGCAGGAGATGTTTGAGGGTGAGGAAGTTGAGACCGAACCCTCTCAATCCTCCTGCACTGCATGTGACGAGTTATTGGAGGTTATGGAGCATAAAAATAAAAATAAATCTTTCTGGCCATAAACCCCCAGCTCGAGCGAGTCTTCCTTTCTTCCTAAATCTCCATGTGGAGTTTGAGAAGGAGTGGAAAAAGCTATTTTTTCTCGTATTCATAGGTTTCAACATACTAGTTATGCTGACATTGAGGGGATGCGTGAAAATGTCTATGAGGGGATGCCCCTTGTTGGCGAGACATCCTCTCTCAAGGCTCCCTCCTTGCCATCTAAGCCCCTGAATCTTGCTTAAATGGCAGGGCAGGCTTCGGGACTGATCTCATGCGCAGGAACCAATGGGCTATCGCAGTGATTACCCCTGGATCATATGGCATAAGTCATAAGTCTCTGTGAGAGCTTCCTTGGTCATCAGGTCCCCAGCACAGTGGTAGAGCTAGCATTGCTCCCCTCACCTTAGAGGGTCACGTATGAGCATGCCGCTCCCTTCTGAGCATCTGAGTTCCCTCTCATTCTAAGGAATGAGTTCTCCACTCCCCAGAGCTCTGTGATAGGTTGCTCTCCTTGTTGGTCGAGCTAGCATTGCTCCCCTCACCATAGAGGGTCACCTATGAGCATGCCGCTCCCTTCTGAGCGTCTAAGTTCCCTCTCAGTCTGAGGAATGAGTTCTTCGCTCTCCAGAGCTCCTTGCTGGTCGAGCTAGCACTGCTCCCTGTACCATAGAGGGTCACCTATGAGCATGCCGCTCCCCTCTGAGCGTCTGAGTTTCTCCGCTCCCCAGAGCTCTGTGATAGGTCGCTCTCCTGGTTGGTTGAGCTAGCATTGCTCCCCTCACCATAGAGGGTCACCTATGAGCATACCGCTCTCTTCTGGGCATCTGAGTTCCCTCTCATTCTGAGGAATGAGTTCTCCGTTCTTCAGAGCTCCTTCTTGGTAGAGCTAGCATTGCTCCCCTCACATAGAGGGTCACCTATGAGCATGCTGCTCCCTTCTGAGCATCTGAGTTCCCTCTCATTCTGAGGAATGAGTAGTTCTCCGCTGTCCAGGGCTGTCATAGAACGTTGCAAAATCCATATTATGGTAAGTGCACATGCTAAGGCTCTGTGCACTTTCTAAAAATCCACTCGGTGGTAAGATCGCACATCAAGTGTTTTGCATTCTTTCAAAAAACCTGTAAGGTAGGGTTACGCGCTGTAGCTTCGCGCCCTTTCTTTGAGTTGGTCAGGCCCCGGTTTGTGCCTTGCGCCCCACTCTACTTTTTTGTCCCAATATTTTGGGTTTGAACAGTGTGTCGCTACCAAAGGGTCTGTTAAAACAGTCCCCTCAGCGAGCTCGTGCAGAGCAAGCGGTAGCCCCTGGGTGACCGGCCAGGACCTAGTTACTACCACTAGGTGCTTGGTCATATCCCCTTAAAGGAATCTTTCTCTGATTCCAAGCCATTGAGCTCTACCCTGGGTAGGCTATGCAGCTCGGGTCTTTGGCCGAAGGGGATAATGTCACTAACAGCCGTCAACCGTCCCAGGGACAACTCCCTTAGCCTGGTAGAGTTGGCTTAGTGCTCGCCTTTTGCATGAAATTGGCTTGCGCTCCCCTCAGCATGGTGGCATGGGTATATCGTTCCCCCATAGCGACCCCTAGGGGACGCAGTTCGAAGTTCCCATGAAGGGGAACGTCTCAGGTTACATATGTAACCATGGTTGCCTGAGTGGGGCACGAGACACTGCGTCCCCTAGGCTGTGTGCCATGCTTCGAACGCAAGCTTCAGACGAAGAAGTGGATGATGTATTCTCCCGGCGCCCCTTATACTGTGGTCGCGCCAGGTAGTGACGTCATAGGCTGTCGCCGGCCAACAGGTAGTGTTTTCATATGTATGCTTCAGGCATGGGTCACGCTGACGGCATTCCCCATAGCGACCCCTAGGGGACGCAGTGTCTCGTTCCCCACTCGGGGAACCATGGTTACATACGTAACCTGAGACGTTCTTCTATCTTTATTTGACTCTAACTCCCTCTAACTCTAGCACTCTCTATTCTAATTTTATTTTATCTAATCTTTCTTCTTTTTATTTAAAAAAACAGACAAACAGTCTGACCCTCTGTCAACTACATATTTATTCTCTAACTGCTAGTGTAGCATGTCTGGACCCATCAATCGTCGCACAATAACCACACAACTCCTCAGTGATGAGATCCAGTGACTTTTAATCTGAGAAAAATGAAGAGAGATCATCAGTGAATCAATAGTGCATCGGCTTCTCTCTCTGGTCACACTCAGAGATATTCACGGAGAGAAGCGAGCAACCCACGTGCTCGTCAGCTTCACAGTTATCAGACTGACGACATCGCCCGCACGCACGCACGCAAGAGGAAACTCCGGAAGTGTTCCACTAATGATGCTCCCTCAGGAAACCAAACATCCGAAGAAAAGTTCGGCTACATTAATACTTCTAACCCGTGAACAGGAAAAAAAAATCGTGAAGATCATTACTTCACTCTTATTACAAAATACAATATAATTAGAACATAATATAAACAGTAAAACAATATGTAAATAATAATAAAATATAAAAGAAAAAACAAAACAAGTCAGATTAAATCAATGCAATTTTCACACCAGTTACATCAGCTTTTCTTATAAAACTAACATTAAGTGTCTTTTTTCTATATTCTATATACTCGTTTTCTTAAAAAAAACCTTCCTACGTGTACTGCGTAAGGCTAACCAGGACTTGTAATAGCACTTGCATGTTGCTGCTCTTTTGTTGGTTTTGATTGCTTCTATAATGTCCTTATTTGTAAGTCGCTTTGGATAAAAGCGTCTGCTAAATGACTAAATAAATCAATATAAATATATATATATATATATATAAATCACTTCCAGTCAGCATCAGTCAGCTTTATATGATGGACCGTTTCTAATTGGGTTATGTGACCCAAATCATGCAGGGTTTGCTAAATTATGACACACAGTTTACCCACTGACACATGTAAGCTTGAGTCTCCTTTCATTTATTAGCTTCCAGGTATCATCAATCCTTTTCACAGTTTAGAAGTCAAACCAAACGGGTTAAGAATGCATTAAACAATTAGTAAGACAAAGAAGTAAATGTTTCCACAAGCTTCTGTTCATATCAGGGTACTCTCAAGTTTTATGTCTGTCTTTCCATAAGCTTAAAAGCTTGTTTCATTCACCACAGATCACATGGCAGGGGTGTGAAACCAAAAAACATCCCGTAGATTCCGGTGGGTTCTTCTGGGAAGATCTGCTTCCTCTCTCTACATGTAGGTCATGGTTTCTTTGTCTCTCCTGTTCTAGGCCGGGATTCTATTTGACGTTGTCATGCCATTGATAGAAAGCTAATGTTGCCATGGAAATGTGCAACAAGTGATGGCGGTGGTGGGCTACAGTGGATGTGAAGGCTTGTCAGTGAATTTAAGTGTAATGTTGAGGGAAGGAAGATAAATGCCTGTATGCTTTTGTTCGCTCTGGATGCATGATGGGTCAAGGCAGATTAAAAGGAGCAGCTGGCTGCATTCGGCATGTAGATGGAGCCAAACTGGAAAAGAGGGAGGGACTTACTGGAAGATGAGATGTGATTTGTTGTTCTATTGTTTTAGGTCCCACTCAAACCTCTTGATGTAAGGCATATATCAAAGGTTTGTCTGCTAATTGCAAATATGTACGGAAATGCAGATACTTATCACTCTCACTCTCAATGCATTTTTTAAGTCAATGCCCAGAGATGCTTAACTTTCTTTTTATTTTTTCCTTTTTTTAAGATTTGTTGCTATATGTGTTGTTTATAAAGTTAATAAATCTGAATTCCCAGCGTTGAAACTTCCCAATTCTTCATTTGAACCCCATTAGCTAGTATTAATTAATTCAGTCATTTTAGAAAAGCTAATAAAACCAAAAACCAAAAATTAACTTTTCATGAATTTTCATATTTTTATAAATTATTTTCCATGTATTTTTCTCTCCAGTATTCTTTCACATTCAAGAGAGCATTATTTTCTAATTACAACAAATACACAGATAACTTGCCAGAGATTAATATTTAGATTTGTCCAATATTTTTTTCCTATTTTTTGTCCTTCACATTTAGGAGGGCTTTTTTGTAATTACATAAAAATATACATTCAAAAACATAAACAAGTTTTTTCAGTATTTGATGTTCTGGTGTGTTTTTTAACACAATTAGGAGGGATATATATAAAAATGTATGCCTTTTTTGTGCCTTGTTTTGTAACTACTAATAAATATTTTATCATATATATACACATTAACAAGAAATTAGACAATTTTCTCCAGCATTTAAGCTTCCCAATTTTGAACCATTTGTACCACTTTAGTTAGCATGGGTGCACTAATCAGCTGTTTAGCGAGTGATTGAGCATCTGCCATGACAAAGCGACTCTTTAAAAGGTACTTCTCCACTTTTATTCACACTGCGGTTGTCTGTTGCTCTGGGTTTCCTTTTGAAAATGCCTGAACTTCTCCTCCTTCTTCTAAGGCAGTAATACTAATTTAAGCCCAAAGCAGTGCTGTGTTTTATGACACAGGATTCATTGCTATGACTTAAATTACTCTATCCAGTATGGCTGCCATCTGTAGGTGTTACAGGAGGGTCCTCGTAAAGGTCAACTGAATGGTGGAACAATAATGACAACCAAACTTAGCAGAGTTCTCTAGTAAATAGCATTTGTATTGTTCTAGATTACCCTGACTGCATTAGCAACTAGTCCTCTTGTTTTCTCTCTGGTACCCCAGTCCCCTGTTTAGCAAACAAGTCAAACTGCTGTGTGGGAGCCAATATGGCGAGGACGGCTGAGGCACGGAGCCCACCTTTAGTGTGTGGCCGCTGCGGTCTGGGAGCTTTTGTTGAGGCCCGGGGGAATCAGGCATTATGTGGAGAGGGGAATTCTGCTGGCTTTCTGAATGACTGTTCCAAGAGATCCTGAAGCTGTTTTACAGGAAACAACTTCAAATGATAATAAATAAACTGATTTTCTAAGAATTTTGAAAAGAAGGGTCAAAAGCTAAAAAGTAAACTAGATAAAGATGAATGAATAAAATAAAAAGCAATACACTTTCGTTATTCACCTTATAACGATGAAGATTTAATGCATTTCATTTTTCACTATATATTTTCATATGGTGTTTATGAATGTGTTTTCCAAAATTAAATTTTGAGAGGTATTCTTTTGCATTTAGAAGAACATGCCATTTTTTGTAATCAGAAATATACAGATTGTGGTATAACATAGTTAGCTTACCAGAAATAAACATGTACATTAAAAAAAACTGAAAATCAAATATTTGAAAAAACACAGTTTTTTCCAATATTTGATTTTCTGTTTTTTTTTTCCTCCACATTAAGGAGGGCATATTTTACAAACAAGTATGCCAGAAATTGTGCTATAACATAATCGTCCTGCCTTATATTAGCACTTTAGATTATATATATATTTTCTTATTCATTATTTGATTCCCGCTCACACACACACACACACATTTAGGAGGGCATATTTCGTAAATATACAGATTTGTAAATCAGTGCCAGAAATTAACTTTTACATAAAGGGGCAATATTTAATTTAATTTATACTAATATCCTTAAGGACAACAGACATTTTACAGAATCGTAAACATTCATTGTAAAACAATGAATTAATTACATTTTATAAGAGAATATTAATTCACTCTTTCTACTTCAAAAATGTTACTTGCCCTTTTTGTGTAATTATTTGAATTTACTTGCAATTTCTGAGCAAAAATTGTTTCTACACCAGATGTTTTTAGTATAGGTCTGGAATAAAAATATATCAGATGTTACAAATAAAACAAGGGTATTTTGCATTTTGAAGGCATTGATCTTGAGTTTTGCCTTGATCTTGTTTGAAATGCATTACGAGGCCATTCATTAGATCGTTCGTTAGTCGTAATCTGAGATCTCTTGCTGGTGTTGATGCTGCACTTAACAGTCTTGCATGAGCTCCTGCCTACAGTGCATACTAATAGCAGGTTTTCTTTGGCCCACTGGTGTACACTGCATTAGTGATGTCACTGCTTTTGTTGTCCTGCAGGATACTAAACCTTTAGCCTACACAAAACAATCCAGCTTTATAAAGAGGCTTTCAATGCAAAAAAAAAAGGCTGAAAAAACATCATGGTGGAAATGACTTACACTAGTGCCAGTTTATGCATGCAGCTTACAGTGTGTGATCATCTTACTGTTTAAACAAGTGTTGTAGTACTTTACAGTGTGTGTGTGTGTGTGTGTGTGTGTGTGTGTGTGTGTGTGTGTGTGTGTGTGTGTGTGTGTGTGTGTGTGTGTGTGTGTGTGTGTGTGTGTGTGAGTGTGAGTGTGAGTGAAGTTTGGCCACTAATGGACAGAAACAAATGCCATTCTTCATTGGTAGGTGTCCCGCAGCTCTTGATGAACTCTGAGTGCCAAATTTCACACTGCTTGCGCAAGAAGTCTACTTTAATAAATGACATCCATTAGCATTACAAAGCGCAGTACTAAAATGACGGCTGAGCCGGTGGGCTGGACATCTGCGAGGGGGTCTGCGCTCACCTCCTTCCCAGAGCCAGAGACGCACACACACTGGGATCGGGGAGGAGGACAGTCTGGCTGAGATGGATATTATACTTGCAAGCTGAAGGTTGAAGACAGTGTAAGTGTATATAGATAATAGGAGATAGATATACAGATGCAATTCCTCAGCACAGTCCAAACAAGTGTATGGATGCTAGGACTCGAACTGTGGAAGATCATCACATGGCAAGCAGCACAAAGCAGCGCTACAAATACACCTGTAAGTCAAATCTTTTATATTCAATACAAAGTCTGATACCACTACCGAACCGCTTTTTTGCATTCTTTTCTATCTAATGTGTTCTAGTGTGATTATTTAAATTTCATTACAAGTAGCCTTTCCACAAACTGAGGTAAATAGTCATTTCTAGAAAGTCATTCACACAAACCCAAAACACCATCATGGAAAACACACATGCCTCTAAAATAATGCAATAAACATAAATTAAACAACATAAGATGTAACTTAAACCTTAATATGCATAACTAAGAACAAAAACTATTTAAAAAAATCCCAATTAAACTAAATACCATTACATGTGAAGTTTCACATCAGAAATGTAACTTCCACAAACTGTACATTTAACATTATTGTACTGTAAATGAACTAAACCATTAGATCTAAATAGCTTAACAGTAAAACAAAAATTAATTGTGGCATTTTTAAAGTCTTATACAGTTAAAATGGCAATCACTTATGGTGTAAATTTAATATGAAATTATTTTTTTAAATCTTAAAATGTTTATTTTGTTTATTAACAATTAATAATAATAATAATAATAATAATTAAAAAAAATATATATATCTGGTTGTGTGCTTCATACGGCTATGTCACGTGCTTTCAGAAATACATTCATGTTTTACAAAAGAATAAGGAACTTAAATTTGAGGAACAAAGTCAAAGTGACTAGCATATGGCCGTTTCCCCGATAGTTGAGATATCTGTTTTGGTTTGCATTCTTCATGTTGTTATTTAAAGTATATGTATTTATTTATTTTTTGTCCAGATGTGAAGATGTCCCCGGTGCTCTTGGGAGTGATTTTGGCTAATGCAGTGGTAATGTTGGAATCAGATTTGTTTATCTCATTTTTGAAATTCGTCAAGTACGATCTTATTTCGGTGTCTTTTTCTTTATGTGTTTAACAATGAAGTTTAACGGCATGTGTGAACCAACTCAATCATGGTCAGACAGGGACGAAAGAGGACTTCTGGGTGAGTAAACATTGTATTTGTGCTTCTCAGACAATGATTAAGCCTATAAACACAAAATGTCCATGTATTCTGTCATCTGATTGATAGTGTATACTTTTTAGCAAATAAAAGGCTTTTAGTTGTAAAAACATCCACCTTCAGGTTGTGGTTAATGTGACTTTTTGCTGTGAAATCTTTACTGATTTTTATAAAGTAAATGTAAAAATAACTATTTATTGTTATATGTTGTTAATATGATCAGTTACCGGACTGAAGCAGCTTATGCTTGATTATATACCATAGATCTCTTTTTTTAAATCATGTTTATTCAATACGATCCATTAGGCTGTTGAGGAATGTTAATTTCATTGTGTTGCATTGCATTATATGTTAAAGCTTTGATCAGAAGTCTATTCATTTAAACATCATAACTTAGGACTGATTGGGAGATATAGTGTGACATCTGACATTTACATGATATTTTATGTAACATTTGGCCATATATAACAACATCTGCACCAAACTGCATCATTTTGGTCTGTTTGTGCCTCTGGATGAAAGTGATTTCTCCCTATGTGGGCCATACAATCCTGATTCACAAGATCTCAACCTGTTGCAGATGTGCCAGACTCTAACCTTCTGATCCAGAAGGATGCAGTGTACCATCTTGTGAACACATTGTTCACTTTCAAACAAGCTCTGCGTTACTGCCGTGGTCAGTCCAGTGGCCTCACAACCTCAGGGGTCAAAGATGACGAGGAGGGGGCCCAGGACTTACTCTCTAAATCCAGCCTGCAGGGCCCAGTTTGGTTTGAAACCAACAAAAAACAAACCCAAAGAACTCATCTTTCTCTTCCCAAACAAAGTAAGTTTGTTTATCAAGTTGGTTATAAAATCAATATGCGACCCTGGACCACATAACCAGGCTTAAGCAGAGGTATATTTGAAGAAATCGCCAACAACAACAATACATAATTAGGCGTATCGATTTTTATTGTATGCCAGAAATCATTGGGATATGAAATAAAGAACATGCTCCATGAAGATGTTTTGTAAATTTACTAGCGTAAATATAGCAAAACCTTATTTTTGATTAGTAAAATGCATTGCTAAGAACTTCATTTGGACAACTTTACACCCTCAGTGTTTCAAAATTTCAGCTTTTCAAATAGGCCTAAAGTTGTATCTCAGCCTAATATTGTCCTATCCTAACAAACCACACATTAACGGAAAGCGTATTTATTCAGCTTTCAGATGATGCATGAATATCAATTCCGAAAAAAATTAACCTTATGACTGGCTTTATTGCGCAGGGTCACATATGTCTTAGAAATTAAGTCAATATCTCTGTAACTCCACAGAAACGATCCTCAGAGGAGTATCTTTCACGTCTAAAGACGGCTATGCGCGTGTGAACGCGTCTTTCCCGCCGCTGTCCGCGGTGAGCGTTTGCTTGCGCGTGCAGTGGGACCCGCGGCGCGATGACGTTTCCACGGTGTTCTCGTACGCAGCGCGCGCTTTCGTCAATGAATTCCAGCTGCGCGGAAAGACAGACGAGTCCAAACGAAGTCGTGACAGAAAAGTCCGCCTAGCGCTTCTCATTCAAGGACAACATCATGGCTACAAAGCCGAGTTTCCCGTTGATGGAGACTGGCACCATGTTTGCGTCACGTGGCGCTCGAGCGATGGATTTTGGGCCATTTACGTGGACGGGATAATGGGAGATTCAGAGAAAGGGAAAGCTCGGGGAAATGTTAAGAATATCCACGGAGACGGGATATTAATATTGGGCCAAGACCAGGATACGTTTGGTGGGAATTTCACGGAGCCGTTTTTTGGAAACTTGACTGATCTGAGTGTCTGGGGCTGAAGCTCTGGAATCAGAACAGGTGACGGCGCTGCGCACCTGCTCACAGCTGACCAATCACAGAGCTTTATTCAGATGGCAGGACTGGAGCCTCACTGTCCATCAATCTGTCCAGAATGTGTCTGCTACTCTCACCTGTGCAGGTTAGCTTCATTCATTTATCAAAATATCAGAATATCCTAGAAGCTGTAAACATAGCAACAACTATTTTTATTAGTATGTTTGTTGTTGTTATACAAACAAATACCAAAACGTATACTTAAAAAAATAATAATAATACTTATATATATTTTTTAGGGCTGTGCAATTAATCGAAATTCAGTTTCGATATCGGCCTCCAACGATTATGAAAATACAATATTTGAGATAAAACTATTATTGCGCCCCTTTCCAGCAGTGCTCATTTGTTCCTCCATAAAAGGCCAATTTCATGTGCAAATCAGTAAAACATGTAACCAGACTTTAGTAAAATGGGACGTGCTTGACTTATTTAAGTTGATTAGATGTATTTTTGTTTTTAAAAGCGTGACAGAGAACATGCGCTTCCTTATGAAGATTACTGTGTAACGTATGCGCTCAGAGACGACACAACACGGACACGTAACGTCATATTTTAGCGCCTAAACGCTCAAATACACGCAAAAATGTGTCAAAATGCGGCGCTTAGTGATTATTCATGTAAACCCTCGTCGGTTATGTAATAAATGAAGGTAAAGAGTTGAAAGTACTTGTGTAACAGTAAATTGGATCCGTGCGGCTCTTAAAGTGACAGCGCGCTTTATTCCTGCTGCGACTGTGTGCTTTATATTAATAATCAAACAACAAAAGACATTCAAAATCACTCTCTGCTCCTGGCTGAAGGACTTTTGTAGCTTTAATAAGAAACAAATGAAGTTTAATTCTTACATTGAAGACTATGCTGTTTTATTTTACATTAGGTTATTCAATTTTTCTAGTAGACTGTTAACTGAATAGCTACTTTAGACTTGCATTAAAACAACTTAAAGTAAAGTTTGTTTCATTTTGTGTATTTTTTATTCTATTGTATTCTTTAGCTTTTTTATTACTGGCATTGTATTCCTTTGCTTTTTTATTACTAGCAGTATAATTATTTAAAATAATTGTGAGGATTTTTGTTGTTGTTGTTTTTTTACTAATATTATTTACTCTGGTATTTTGCTGTGGTATTGAGAATCGTGACATTTCACTGTCTCTAAAATGTAGATGTCATAGCAACCTTATTTACAGAAAATATATATTTGATAAATATCACTATCTTTAAATAAATCTTTCATATAACGTTTTGGTCACTAATAATCATTTTAAATAATAATGATTACAATATTGACCAAAATAATCGTGATTATGATTTTTGTCATAATCGAGCAGCCCTATTTGACATTTTATATTTTAATATAATATTTAAAATATTTGCTACTTTTTGTTAAACATCAGAGGATCCAAGTAGGATCTGTAAACAAATAATAATAAATCGTTATAGTACATAGTCTTTAGTCTAATATTTAATAGATATAGAATTGTTATATTTAATATTTCAAACATACTTCTATATAAGTATTTGCTATATAATTTTATTCTAAGTGTTCTTAAGTGTAACTTTAAATGTCTTCTTTGAATTACAATTATTCTATATTTAATAAGATTATCATTTTGTATTGTATGATGATTATTATTATTATAACATATAGTTAAATTTGTCAATATTTACTATGTAATATTGTAAAAAGTGTATGTTAATAATAATAATAATAATAATAACAACAACAATTGTATTATTATAACAGATTCTTTAGTCTTTCAATGTTTACTTTTTTTCATTATATATGACCTTTAAAAAATAAAGTATATGATAATAATAATTAATATTATTATTATTATTATTATTTGTTTACAGATGCTACTTGGATTTTCTGCTATAATTACTTCAGTATTTACTTCAATATTTAGAACAAACTTATTTTTGTTAAATATTTTCCCTAAAAATAAAAAAGAATCATATCAAGGTTCTTTATTATTTGTCACATACACAATCATACAGGGTATAATAAGTAGTGAAATGTTAGTCAGGACAAGTCCGCTCAATGGAAAGTGCAAAAAAAAAATATATATTAAAAAAGCATAAAAATAACTTAAAAGCAATAAAACGATGAAACATAACACGAGAGAATATATATATAAATATGGTGAGAATGAAAATAGGAACAGATAATAAAATAAAATAAGGAGTAAGATGTCAATGAGATAAAGTGTGCAGTGCAAGAGAATGTGCAAATAGGTTGTACCGGGAATGTACACATAGCAGCAGTGTGGATGATGGGGAATAATGGATGTGTTACAGTTTATTAAATTGAGTCCTGTGAATGTTATGATGTTATGAGACTGAGTTTAGGAGCCTGATGGCCTGGGGGAAGAAACTCCTCCTCAGTCTCTCAGTTTTTGCCATATTTAGTATCATAAGTTTTTGTTGTTGTTGTTGTTGTTGTTGTTGTTGTTTCAGCTGAAACGTGAAAATTAATTAATTTGAACTTCCATCAAAGTTTCTGTTAACTTGTGGTGATATGCCTGTTTTTTCAGGGTCCCAGAAGACAACACAGAAAGAGGAAGAGGAATGTGAGGTTTTTAATGGCTGGTCTGACCGTCAGCCTCAGTACAACACTACCCCCTGCACACACACGTTCCCCTTCATCTGCAGAGTCAGCAAAGGTGTGTGTGAGAGAGAGCATGTATGTGGGAGCTACTATAGCTCAATGAAGTGTGTGAGTGTGTACAAAGTGACAGTGCAGCTCTCTGATCCACAGACCATTATCTGAAGATGAAGGACTTGAAAGAATCTCTGACGTCCAACCCAAGCTCCTTCATGCAAAGCCTCATGCAGTATGGCGTGGTACAGTCGATTTCTGAAAAATGCTTTCTTAGTATGAATATTTGATAACATTTTATTTTATAGTGTCCTTGTTACACATTACTTTGTAAATACTACTTAGTAAATAGTACTTGCTATTATAATAGCAATTAGTTATGCATAATTACATGCAAGTAACCCTAAGCCAAACCCTACTCATATAGTAAGTACATGTAGTTACTTAATCTTACTCGGTACTCAAATGTATAAATACACTGTAACAAGTACACTTTAAAATAAAGTTTAACCGAATATTTTGCATCCAGTATTAGCACACTATCATTATAAATTCCAAAAACAATGAAAATGTAAAAAAAAAAAAAATATTATATAATAAAAAATGTAAATAAAGTAAAAAAGAAACCAACCTGTGTTACCATCTAACTTGTATTGTATCCCGTTTCTCTCAGACCGCAGACGATGTGCTCTCTGATGCTGTAGATGGGCAGAGCTGGACCTCAGTGTCCCGTCTGTTGAACGTGTCTGAGCAGGTTGTTCTGAAGGAGCAGAAGCAGCTGGAGGACAGGGACATGCTCTCTCTGATGCATGTTCTCTCTCGGGCCGCTGACCTGCCCAGCACCGCTAACCGTAGCCGGCGTGATGCAGAGAGGCTCGGCCAGAGCTTCATCAATATTGCAGATTTACTCATCAGCCAAGACGATGTCAGTAAATGGAACAGCATTAAAGAGGTGAAAGAAGTGATCTATTCGCTAACTGTTTTGTGTTGATTATTTACTAATTATTAAAAAGGATTGTTGATGATTTCATAGATCTCATTTTTTAAGTGACAACATTTTTGCAAATGCCTTTTATGAATTAGAAATCATTTTGTATAATGATTATATATATTTATATATTTTGTAATAGATTAGAATTCTAATATATTGTTATGCGGTTTTATAAACAATTAGTTTAAAATGAAATACACATTTTAATTTTGTAATAAGTACTGCTTAAAAGTTTGGTATTAGTCAAGGTCAGTTTTTTTATGTATTAAATGATTAATATATTTTACTTTTAACCAGGATGGATGCATTGAATTGATCAAAACTGACAGTAAAGTCTTTCTATTCATCAAAGAATTGTGAAAAATCTATCACGGTTTCCACAAACAATATTAAGCAGCACACTTGTTGTTAACACTGATAATAATAAGAAATGTTTCTTGAGCATGTGACACAGATTAGTGTAATGATTCTGAAATTTAAATTTTGCCAACACAGTTATTTACTGTTCTTACTGTATTTTTGTATCAAATAAATGCAGCCTTTGGTGAGCATAAGAGACTTTACAAAAGTTTAAAAAAATCTCACTAACCACAAACCTTTGAACTGTAGTGTAAGTCATTATATTATACTTAGTAGTCAGTAATTAATGCACATTCAAAAATGTATTTTATAAATAAGCAATATCACAAGAGCAGTTCCACTAAATACCATCTCTACTGCATTTGGTCTGTGGTATTTTTATACAGCTCCTGAATAAGTGCAGTAAAAAAGTTGATATTTGCTTGCATTTTACATACAGTGGTTATTTCTCATTCGTTTGTTTGTTCATTCTTTCATTCATTTGTTCAATCATTCATTCATTCATTGGGTTTGCCATCAAAAATAGTTTCAAATGAAACCTTTAATTTCTTCACAAATCTGTGCTTTTAGGTAATAAAGGGCCCGATGGCAGTCATGCAGACTGTAGACCGCATGGTGAGCAACCTTAACTCTCTGCTGATAGACGACACAGACAGTGTGCAGATACATAGCGGCAATATCAGTAAGTCACACAGACATACAGAGTAACAAGACTGACGTTCACTGAAATTTCAACCAGATTCATAAAACTGTGGTCCTGTGTTGCAGAGCTGCAGGTCCAGCAGAAGCTGCTGTCTGAAGGTTCTCACGTTTCTGTGTTTTGTGGGTTGGATGTGGGAAATCGTGACTGCATCTCTGTCCCAGCTGAAAACATGAAGGAACTACAGAACAATGGTATGGATATTTAAAACCAGGACATAAAGTTTCACAGTGTATAACTTTTCGAATGTCACCAGGATGTGTTTTTCCTTCCCCTATTTTTTAAATGTTGTGCTTGTTTAGGCTTCAAAAAGGTGACTTTACTGAACACATGGTACAGCTCTGTGAAATGCTTCTCAGAGAGAGAGGAGAACATTACCCTTTTTCCTATAGTCAGTGATGGATCTCATAGGTAAGATATGAATACAGTATGCAAAGTCAGATCTGTGTCTGCGCTACATGAACACACTCTTAAAAATAAAGGTTCCATAATGGGTTTTCAGCGTCCACTTTTTGTTTTCCCAAAGAACCTTTCAGTGAACAGTTCCTAAAAGAACCATTGTTTTCGGATCTAAAGAACCTTTTGTGGAATGGAAAGATTCCACTGATGTTAAAGGTTCTTCGTGGAACTATAGATGCCATTAAAGAATAATGGCATTATTTGATCTCTGAATAATGGCATTATTTAATTTTTTTAATGTGTGTGATACTTCAAACTTAAATGGCTTTAATTGCAGAAAAATCCCTAATTACAGAATTTGCATATTTCTTGTTATTACATATTTCAGTGTAATTACAACATGAATGTGTTGTCATGTGTGTGATTGTGTGAATCAGGCATGTGCGAACAGTCTTGGGCTCTTCGGTCATCTCCAGTACAGTGCTGGCAGATGGACAGCCGATCAGCATGGCCATAAACTTCACACTACAGCACAAGATTCAGGTATAAAAATATAATGTATCATTTTTATCGTGATAGCATATTTTCTGAAACTATGAACTCACTTCTGAAATTAGCTTTGGCTAGAGTCAGTGTAGAGATGGGATGCCAGGGAAACTTTCAGAGTTTAATCATTTAACCACATGTGAGTTCATTACAGATGAGATGTCTTCCTGTTTTCCACGGAACAGGTGATTTTGCTGAATGTCAAAGCTGCTCTTTTGCATACAGTTTTGTCACGAGGCTAAACTGCTTAAAAACTGCTTAAAAGTACCTTAACAATATGCATGTTATAATCCAAGTCTTAGTTATATCCATGATATAATCCAAGACGTAGATTAACTTTAATTTACATTGCCGTTCAAACGTTTGGAAGCAAATAATTATCTTATGCTCACCACGGCTGCATTTGTTCAAAAATACACTAAAACTGTAATAATGTGAAATATTATTACAATTTAAAAGACCTGTTTTTTGTTGTAAAATGTATTTCTTTTACTTGAAAAAGAAATTAGTGTAATTTATATTCATGTGATGCAAAGCTGTATTTTAACATCATTATGACAGTCTTCAGAGTCACATGATCTTTCATAAATCATTTTAATATGCTGATTTGCTGCTCAAGAAATATGTCTGATTATCAGTTTTGAAAACCGTTTTTATGGCTTAATATCTTTGAGAAAACTGTTTTTTTGTTGTTGTTTTCTTGAAATAGAAATCTTTTGTAACATTATAAATATCTGCTGTCACCGGCTTTGATCTATTTAATGCATCCTTGCTGAATTAAAACCTTACTGCTTCTGTACAGCAGTATGACAGTCATGCCCTTCAACTACAATGTGTCTCTTTTTCACTCTCTAGAACAGTTCACTGAATTTGACACCTATCTGTTCTTTTTGGGATTTTGACCGGATGTAAGCAATTTTCATGTACTTATTATTTTTTCAAATTCTCAAATGCTCTCATTTATATTTTGTATAACTGATGAAATCTTGTTTTGTCTTGACTCCTCAGGCCAGAGGGGGGAGGGTGGTCAACAAAGGGTTGCACCTCTATTTTCACGAAGAATAACTCAACTTCCTGTTCCTGTAATCACACTACCAACTTTGCCTTGCTGTTACAGATCTCCGAAGTTCAGGTAACAAGGTTTTAAATAAGCAGTACCTGTAACAGATGAAAAAAAACATAGTAAAAAAACTGGAGACTGTAAATGAGTTTGCCCAATAATTATTTACTTTGCTTATGAAATAACAGGCTTATGCAATCACAAACAGTGTTATTTTAGTATTCTATTTGTAGTATGTGTTCACATTTTGTATTATCTTTTATTTTTATATTTTTGTATTAGCAAAATTATCTTAAATTATCTTATTATCTTTATTTCAGCTTCAGTTTTTATATTGTTTGTACATCACCTTAAAAATATTATGGCGCTTTTCCACTGCATGGTACGGCACGGTACGGTTCAGTACGGTTCAATTTTGGGGGGTTTTCCACTGGGTACTGTACCTGGTACCTGGTACGTTTTTAGGACCACCTCGGCCGAGGTTCCAAGCGATCCGTACCGTTACCAAAACGTGACGTGTAAACTCTGCTGATCACTGATTGGCCGGAGAGAATCATCATTACTGCGTCACTGAACTTGCGACATGAGACCCAACATATACCCGCTAGATTTAAATCAGCACAGCCAGCGAAGGATCGGACGCAACTTTTGTTTGAACAAGCGCACCTTTTAGTATCAACAAAAAAATGTCCGTTTCGTTGTCTGTTGAGGAAGTACAGACGTTCCTCTCGTTGATAGCCGAGGAGCGGATCCAGCGAGAGCTTGATGGCGCGACGCCGAAGGAAAAAGCCTTGTGTATATACTTTTGAACTTGCTATATTTTTCAGAGTATGTCTTCTGTTTATATTTTTACCTTTGTATCTGTGTTTTGCTTCAATTAAAAACAATCTGATCGAATAAGTGTATCTCCAGACTATATTAAATACGTGTTATTGTATGAAGCACGTAATGAACCTCTTGAAAAAGACAAATGATTAATGCCACGATTATAAAAACCATCACATAAATAAAAAAACAAGGGATACATTGTACATTTTGAAATATTCACACGTTTATTGATAAATCACAGAACACGCTACATGAATAGTTAACTAATCAAGTAACGCAGCACACCTGCACGAACATCCCTTCTCTCCTCATCTACAGCCCGTGTCACTGTCACCACAGTCTCTGCTGCTGGGGGTAAATCCCAAGCATTCTCATAGACCTCTCCATTGCTGTTAAAAACATCCACATGCCAAGAATGAAGAACACTATTCCATCTCCTTTGTTTGTGGCGCGTTTATGATGATGTCATGGCAGTAGAGGTGGCGCAGCTATAACGACGCGTGAATAATCCCGCCCACTCTATAGCGGTACTAAACTGCAGTGGAAACGCAAACCGACCCGAACTGAGCCGTACTGTACCGTACCGAGCCGTGCCGAACCGTACCGTACCATGCAGTGGAAAAGCGCCATAAGTTACACAGTTAGCTGCCAAGGCAGCATCTCTCATTTTCAATTACAGAAGGCATATTTATGTTATATTTAATCTTTTGTAGGTAATTCATATAAAAAAATACACTTATAGCACTTTTTTAAATCAAGTTCAAATCCTACTTAGATTCTTTGTGTGTTTTAGCCAAATCCCGATCATGAGACAGGCCTGCAGATCTTCAGTTTGATTGGCTCTGGTGTGTCTCTGTGTGGTCTCATCTTCACATTTATTCTCTTCGTGGCTGTTGGGTGAGTTTCTCTGGGTTTATAGGTGTGATTACACTAAACTAATCATATAACAGACCGTATAGTGCTCATACCAGTGTCTTAACTGGCATTGCATTGCTTGTTGCTCTCTGTCTCCCTCTAGCATTCCAAAGTCAGATCGGACTACAGTTCACAAAAACCTGATCGCTGCGCTGGCCGCCGCTCAGTTACTTCTTCTTCTCAGCGACTGGGCCGAGGGAAACCAGGTGTAACTTCTATATCTCTCTACATATTGCTTTTTTATTTATCAGAGTAAATTTATGAATCAGTATGTCACAACACATAATACTTGATAAAACAGGCTGTAGAACGACAAATGAATGCAGCAGCCATTGTGTGTGTGTGTGTGTGTGTGTGTGTGTGTGTGTGTGTGTGTGTGTGTGTGTGTGTGTGTGTGTGTGTGTGTGTGTGTGTGTGTGTGTGCGTGTGTGTGTAGTTTCAGGAAGTTATCTGCAATACAGTCAAACTATTTAGATTTTACCTTTTATCTTTCTTTCTTTTTTCTTTCTTTCTTTCTTTCTTTCTTTCTTTCTTTTTTCTTCTTTCATTCTTTCTTTCTTTCTTTCTTTTTTCTTCTTTCATTCTTTCTTTCTTTCTCACTAGTGGTTTCTTTAGATATAAATGACATACACTACCATTCAAAAGTGACTGTAGAAAGTCACTTTTATAAAGAGTACCTTTATAATTTATATTTATCAAAGTATTCTTATAAAATGTATAATGTTTTCCACAAAAATATGAAGCAGCACAACTGTTTTCAACATTGATCATTATAAGAAATGTTTCTTGAGCAGCAAATCAGCATATTAGAAAGATTTCTGAAGATCATGTGACACTGAAGACTGGAGTAATGATGCTGAAAATTCAGCTTTGATCACAGGAATAAATTACACTTTAAAATATATTACAATAGAAAACGTCTCAGGTTACGTATGTAACCATGGTTCCCCGAGTGGGGAACGAGACACTGCGTCCCCTAGGGGTCGCTATGGGGAACGCCTTCAGCGTGACTCGTGTCTAAAGATACATATGTAAAAACACCATCCGTTGGCCGGCGACAGCCCATGACGTCACTACCGGCGCGACCATAATATAAGGACCGCCGGGAGAATACATCATCCGCTTCTTCGTCTGAAGCTTGCGTCCGAAGCATGGCCCAAAGCCTAGGGGACGCAGTGTCTCGTTCCCCACTCGGGGAACCATGGTTACATACGTAACCTGAGACGTTCCCCTTCATGGGAACTTTGAACTGCGTCCCCTAGGGGTCGCTATGGGGAACGTTATACCCATGCCACCATGCTGAGGGGAGTGCAAGCCCAATTCACGCAGGAGGCGAGCACTAGTCAACTCTACCATTTGGCTCAGGGAGTTGCCCCTGTGGACGGTTGATGCTGTCAGTGACATTATCCCCTTTGGCCAAAAACCCGAGCTGCATACCGGAAATACTTACCTGCTAGGTGCCGGGATTACCGGACCCAAGGTAGAGCTTACAGGTTTGGAATCAGTCTTTATAGAAAGATTCCTTTAAGGGGATAGGGCCAAGTACCTAGTGGTAGCCACTAGGTCCTGGCCGGTCACCAGGGGCTACCGCTTGCTCTGCACGAGCTTGCTGAGGGAGCTGTCTCAACAGACCCCTTGGTAGCATTACCCTTTTTAAACCAAAATATTGGGTTACAGGGAGTGGGGCCCAAGGCACAAACCGAGGCTTGACCAACTCAAGTGAGGGCACGAAGCTGTGCGCGTAACCCTACCCTATGGGATTTTAGAAAGAACGCAGAACATACTATGTGCGGACTTACCACTGGGTGGATTTTAGAAAGTGCCCAAAGTCTAGCGTGTGCACTTACCATAACATGGATTTTAGAAAGAACGCAGAACACTTGATGTGCTTTAGCGTGTGCACTTATATATATTGTTTTATTTACGTTCTATGCTCGGGGGACTAGATACTCAGAAGGGAGCGGCATGCTCATAGATGACCCTCTACGATGAGGGGAGCAATGCTAGCTCAACCCACAAGGCGAGCGATCTACACCGAACTCTGGAAGTGGAGAAACTTCAGATGCTCAAACAGGAGCGGCATGCTCATAGGTGACCCTCTATGTGAGGGGAGCAATGCTAGCTCTACCAATAGCGAGCTCTGGAGAGCGAAGAACTCATTCTTGAGAGGGAACTCAAACACTCAGGAGTGGGGCCCAAGGCACAAACCGGGGCCTGACCAACTCAAATAAGGGCACGAAGCTGCGCGCGTAACCCTACCCTACGGGATATTTAGAAAGAAAGCAGAGCATTCGATGTGCTAACTTACCACTGGGTGGATTTTAGAAAAGTGCCCTAAGTCTAGCGTGTGCACTTACCATAGCATGGATTTTAGAAAGAACGCAAAACACTTGATGTGCGAACTTACCACTAAGTGGATTTTAGAAAGTGCCCAGAGTTTAGCGTGTGCACTTTTATATTGGTATTACGTTCTATGGCTCGGGAGCAGAGAACTACTCATCCCTTGGAGTGAGAGGGATCTCAGACGCTCAGTAGGGAGCGGCATGCTCATAGATGACCCCCTAGGTGAGGGGAGCAATGCTAGCTCTACCAATAGCTAGCTCTGGAGAGCGGAGAACTTAACATGGATTTTAGAAAGAACGCAAAACACTTGATGTGCGATCTCACCACTAATTGGATTTTAGAAAGTGCCCAGAGTTTTAGCGTGTGCACTTATATATATATATATATATTAGTTTAATGTTCTTATGGCTGTAGAGCAAAGAACTATCTCAATCCCTAGTGAGAGGAAACCCAAACGCTCCGAAGGGAGCGGCATGCTCATAGGTGACCCTCTAGGTGAGGGGAGCACTGCTAGCTCTACCGACAACGTGCTCTGGAGAGCGGAGAACTCATTCCTCAGAATGAGAGGGAACTCACCTTTTTTTTTATCATCTCTTGCACAGGGGGCATCCCCTCATAGCCATTTTCACGCATCCCCTCAGTGTCAGCATAACTAGTATGCTGAAACCGATGAATACGAGAAAAAATTGCTTTTTCCACTCCTTCTCAACCTCCACATCGAGATTTTATGAAGAAAGTAAGGCTCACTCGAGCTGGGGGTTTATGGCCAGAAAGATTTATTTTTATGATCCATAACCTCCAAAAAACTTGTTCATATGCAGTGCTGGAGGATTGAGAGGGTTCAGTCTCAACTTCCTCGCCCTCAAACATCTCCTGCTCTTCCTGGGGATAACCCAGCAGAGCACTAGCTGCTGAATCTGATGATGTCAGAAAGATCGCATCGTCACAATCCAGCAGCTCACTCTCGTTCTCGGCCGACGCGCGCGAAAAGGGGCGGTCCCTCTCTAACTCATCGGCCACATCCAACTGCTATTTTCATTCGCCTCCGTCCCCCGGCAGCGGTGGTTCCCGAATTGCGGGAAGCAGACAGCTGTCCCTCTTTCCTTGAAAAGAGGGACGAGAGCGGAGCTTTTTCATAGAAAAAGCTCACAGTGCACGCAGATTTTCCCCTCAAGGACATCGCGTGCGTGCTCCTCGCCCAAACAAAAGACACAAAGATTGTGTGTGTCATAGTGGATCCACACACAATCTTAAACGCCTTGCTAGATAGAGAGAAAACTGTACTTTTACCAGAATGCACGCTTCAAACAAAACAGTCAGTGAAGACGAAGAAGAGGATGATGTATTCTCCCGGCGGTCCTTATATTATGGTCGCGCCGGTAGTGACCTCATGGGCTGTCGCCGGCCAACGGATGGTGTTTTTACATATGTATCTTCAGACACGAGTCACGCTGAAGGCGTTCCCCATAGCGACCCCTAGGGGACGCAGTTCGAAGTTCCCATGAAGGGGAACATTCGTTTTAAACTGTAATATTTCACTGTAATACTGTTTTTATATATTTTGACCAAATAAATTTAGCCTTAGTGAGCTTAAGCGACCTATTTTGTAAAAAAAAAAAAAAAACAATCCTATTGAGCCCAAACTTTTGAAAAGCAGTTTACCTATTTCTACGTAACAATCTAACAATATACTGTATTTTTATTTGAATGGTATTTTTGCATTCTAGTAAAAATCTCTGAGGTAGTACTGATGAAGGTATGTTTGTTGTTGTGGAGCAGGAAGTCTGTTGGCTGGTGACGGTGCTCCTGCATCTGTTTTTCCTGTCGTCTTTCTGCTGGATGCTGGTGGAGGGCTTGCTGCTCTGGAGTAAAGTGGTCTCTGTGAACATCAGCGAGGAGAGGCGGATGAAGCTGTACTATGTGCTGGGCTGGGGTGAGAAAAATCATATGATTCATGTTCTGTTTGATTAACTTTCCTCTCATGCATTGTGTCTGCATTGGCTTTGTCTTTCTTAGGGCTGCCGGTTGTTATAGTCGCTGTAACCTTGGCAGCCACTTTGGATCAGTACAAAGCACAGCAGTACTGCTGGCTGAACATTCAGTCGCACGTTATTTGGGCTTTTGCAGGGCCTGTGCTCTTTGTTTTGGCTGTAAGTATGTCACAAGTGTGCAGTTCCTTGAGTGAGTGTGTGAGTGTTTGTGTCAGAATAATTGTCCCGATGGAGCTCGTATTTGCTTTTGAGTGTATGAGTATATGCAGTACAGTTCTAAAGGGTTTAAAGACAGCGTGAAATCTATTTCCTAAATGCATTTTATAGATCTTTTTGTGAACGATTAATCAAAATGTAATAACTGGATCTTCTGGTGAAACAACAGACGTTTCTCTGGTGATGTATACTAGACTTCTCCAATCATTTAGTCAGTCTTCCTCCATTTACATTTACGCATTTAGCAGACACTTTTATCCAAAGCGACTTATTCAGGTTACATATTTTCATTAGTATCAACAGTTGGATAGAATCAAGTCCCACCCTTTTTTTGACAATACATAGCTAAATGCTTAAAGTATGAATGAAATGTGGATATTAAATGCTAATGATCAGATAAAAAAAAAATGTAATTCAAATTTACAGTTTTTTGCACATTAAACTAATTTAAGGGATCATATCACCAGGAAGCATATTTTCTGCAAGCATAAAATACATATTGCACATTTCTGTAAATTATAAACTCCAGATTTTCTTGAGCCTAAAAAGATTGTTTATTGAAACTATCTCATTCTGATGTGTGTTTCTGTCCTATGCAGTATAGTGTTGAGGTGAACACATATTTTTGTAGGCAAACAGAAGTTTGCCCAATAGGATTTTTCCATTGGCTTTTGGATTGCTGCAGAAAAAAAGCTGTGTGATCAAAAAAAGTTTCTAATTGCTGCATGTTTGGCATATCATTATAATATTCACAAATTTGATTAAATTCGAAGCCTAAATACAGTAGCCAGATGTAAAAAGCTAAACATGCTATAAATGAACTACACAGGACTTCATCATTAAGCTTTTAACAACTCTTTCAGTCTTTATTTAAAAAACATGTTTCCCTAAAATATTGAGATAGAATAATTTACAACCGTGTGATCATTACAAGGCTGTAAAAAAATCCTGTTTTCAGAACAACAAAAGCATTTAAAAAATAAAACATGAGGTGAGGTATTACTGATGTATATCATAAAATAAAACGCAAATATTTTGAGCTTGTATTCATCACAGACATTATTTTAGGCATTTAACCAAAAGCCAATTAAAATAACCCGTTTACTTTGGGGCTATGTAACTAAAATACTAACTCATTTCTGGGCCTACAAAAATACATCATCCCTGCTGCTATGAACATGACAGAGTTGTTTCTTAAAAGCACAGCATATAAAAAACTTCACTACTATTATAAGTACATCTATTAATTGGATACGGTTCTGTTTTTAGGTCAATGCTGTGGTGCTTTTTCGGGTTGTAATGGTGACAGTGGCCAGTGCACGTCGCAGAGCCAAAATGCTGACCCCCAGTTCTGATTCGAAACTTCGCACGCTGGATCTTACCTGGTGAATGTTGTTTCACTTTTCAACTTCCTTTGAAATAAAAACAGGCCAGAGTTAAGAGATAGAGAGCAGTTTCAGCCAGTTAGTTCTCATTATTGTACACGTTTCTAGTTTTGTACACCAGTTTCTAGTCTTCTCTTATCTTGTTGAACAGAGAAAGCATCTGTCCGCCAGTAACCCATTTATTCCTATCAGCCACCTGGACTTGAGAAGATACCATACAAATAACCACAGAAACTCGTTTGTCCAGTTATATGGATACTTTCTACATTGAATGAGCAGAAATGAATCAGAAGTGTCTGTATAATTAGCTAGTTAAGCAAAGACCCGGAGTGTCCTTGAAGAAGAGTTTCAGTCATACTGAAGTAAAGCTGTGCAGCCGAGCCAATGCTTTCAGCTTTCCTGGCGGTCAGTAATATGAAGGATTAATATTGTGTTTGTGCAGGGCAGCGACGAGGCCAGTATTGATCCTGTTACCAGTGTTAGGTCTGACCTGGCTGTGTGGAGTGCTGGTGCATTTATCTGTTGGCGTGGCCTATCTGTTCATCACACTCAATGCTTTTCAGGTAACACACGACACTTATACTATGTTCATACATAATACATTTATTTTCAATTACCATGTTCGCTTCCCGTGATGATGAAATCAAAATTCTGTTGTCACATGAACTGTTGTTTTGTCTTTTACTATAAGTTCTTTCCGTTGCGGTGGTGCAGTGATATAAACATTTGCAAAAAACAAATATTAACTGAAATAAAAATAAATAAAACTTAACTAGTTTCCAAGGCAACATTTATCATTTTAATTTAGTTTAATCTAAAGTACTAAAATAATTCAACTATACAAATTATTTAAATATATATACACATATTTTAAAACACAAACTTTTAAAATGACAAAAATAGCTATAAAATGAAAACTAAATATAAAGATAAAAACCGATTCAAAATATCAATAAAAACTACAATATTATCCCAATGATGCTAAAATAACACTGCAATGGTGTGCTTCCCCAATATTTTTTTTATTCGTTTTAATGTGTGTATATATTAGCTGTAATATATGGCTTATTATATGTTACCTGCTATGAACTTTTGAAAATAAAACTTTTTCAAGATTTGAGGTAAACCTCCCATCTTTTTTCAAAAATTGTATTTTCAGGTTTTTTTGTAGCAGTTATAGTTTCTTCTGGTTATTAAAGATGTATTACTTTAAACCTATGGACATGACGCATTTTTTTCAGTTGAATTATTTTTAAAGTTCAAGGAAATATACTGTTGAAAATGAGTTTGCAGTTCAATAAATGCATGATGTTTCCAAAGTCTATGAGTAATAATTTTAATGACTGTGATCTCAGTATTGACAAAAAATAAAGATTGTCCAAATCGGCCAGCTCCGATTTCCATGCACTTTAATCAGACTCCAGTCTGTCAACACATTTGAAATGAACTTCCTTTCTCTGTTTTCAGTTTCATGTAGCTCTCTTTCTTCCTCCCATGTCTATAATGAATGAGAGCTGAATTCCCTCCCAGAGCTTGTTAATGTAGATTTACTGTGTGCGTCTGGGAAAAAGATAAAAGAAGCAGAAGACCGATAGAGAAAATGGGGGAGAAGAGGAGACACATGAGCAGAGTCTATCACTGGAAGCAAACTCTTCTGATATAATTAGCCGGTGCAGATCTGTGTTGAATGTTTTATGTAGCAGAGGTCTCTGAGAACAGCGAGTGCAAAGATGCAGGAAGTATATGGATCATTCCTGTTAGCTGTAGTATAACGCTAACTGCTAACAAGAGAATTCAACTTTTAAGATTTGAGCGAAATGTCCAAAAACAAAAAGTTTCTCCTGCTTATTTATAATAATATATTATAAATATGAATATATTTGTAATAAATGTTAATTACACCACAGACGCTGAATCTTCTGATTGTACAATTTTTTTGTTTAAATGTGTTTATTAATATATAATTAGTAAATAATATTTTAAACATTATAAAAGTGTAATTTATAGTTTATTATACTATAATAGGAATTACAATTATTTCATTTATTTTCTGTTGCTTAATAAAATAATTATAATTACAATTAAAAAACAGTTATTGATTGAAACTCACAAAATTTGTTCTGATCTTCTGTCATTTTATACCCCAAAATTTAAAATATAAAAACAAGAAATATATTTTTATATACACATTATTTTCATTGCAATTCAACACTTTTCCACCTCTCCAAATTCACGTTACTGCGATGCCAAAAAATATGAAAAATGTTAAACTGTTATTATCATTATGATTATTATTTGTATGGTATAGAATTTGTTACATTGAATTAGAATTTTATTTTAATATAATCCTTTGCGCCCAGAGAATGATTAATGAGCCAAAATAAGCTTCATTTTCCGTAATTTTATTTTAAATAATTTGTAGATTTGGCGATGAAATATAATCCATAAATTGACACTATCAATTATTTACATTTTATTTGTATTCATGTATTAGTGCTTTGACATGGTTGCAATACATACATACAGTAGAATGACCCATATACAGCATGATAAATGAACAGTACATGTAAACATCTTTTAGTGACTTTTACAAAGTGTTTTGCTCAGTTTTAACATTATAATCACTAGCACGAGTGTTAATGTTGTTTTATTAACCGTCTCCTCTCATTCTAGGGCCTGTATATTTTTCTGGTGTATGCGGTTTACAACAGTGAGGTATGACTTCTACAATATTTATCTATCAGTTTGTATTTCTGATACTGATTTCTGAGGAGTTGTGTGATTTTAATTTCTAAATTTCAACATAATACTGTTTCTGAATGTTTTATGATAATGTAGGTGCGAAACGCTATAAGAAGAATCCAGGACAAGCGAAAAGCTTTGTCATTTACAGTAAGACCGTATTTTTGCTCATTTTAATAGTTTAAATATGTTTTTCTGTTACTTACTCGCTTTTAACATAATTTCCTCTTGCAGAACTGCTCACAGCCTATCAGCTTCTTGCCCTCCCAGAAATCTCCCAGTGCTTCATGGGTACACAGCCTGCCGACTCATTCCAGCCCAGAGAGCAGCGAGAGCTCGACTCCCATCACCACTTCCACAGCCAACTTGCTCGTCTTTAAGAACGGTACGTGAAACACATGCATATCCACCATCTGCAGCTCAGGTTACTGTTGCTTTTAGTCAACATGAACTTTAGAAAAGCTTACATGTAACGTCTCTGTGCTTTTCTCTTTATTTGTTAGAACGGTTTAAAGAGGACCATATTGTGAATTTCCCATTAAAACCAGCCAACAGAAGTCAGGTAACCTGCAAACCACACATATTTTATACTGATATTATAAATGCTTAACTTAACCATCATCAAATACTAATTAGGCTTGTCACAAGAACCAGTTGTTATAAATAGAAACAGTGTGTATTGTGAAAAGCGCTATACTATTGATCTTACAGCGTAATCTTGTGTTTCAGGTGGTTCAGCTGACAGCCTTTAAGCCTTCAGGTAAAGAACTGTTTCACTTGAACCTGTTGCTGTAAGATAATGTGTGTCCACACTGAATCTCTGGGGGGCGCTCTAGTTCTTCACTAGCACAGGACTGATGCACTTTTCAACCATTTGAATCCATCGGAATATGAGCTTGAAATTTGTCAAAACAGAATCACAGTATGAAGTGTTGGTATTTTTAAGTGATGCCATCTAAACTCGTTCTGCTTCACCACAGGCTGTTGAGAAGAAAACGACACTACAGTTCTGCATGGACTCTGTGGAGGAGCGAACACCGCCTCCTCCGCAATCCTGCAAACCGTCTCATTCCCAGAGCTCAGTCTGTGTTGAGTGAGTAAAGGTTTTCTGATAAACATGAAACGACTCTTTCAGCAAGTGTTCAATGAGACTGCGCTCAGCACGGAGCGTAAAGAATTCTCAACGTTGTGTATATGGTCATCATTTTATAATGTATAGATGTTGTCAGAGCACTAAAAATGGACCATCATCACACCATTAACCGTGACCAGACAACAGAATGAGTTGTTAGTGATTTTCGACTTCGGTTGGGAACGAGCAGCCCATTCGTAGAGATTTACATTCAGTATTTTGGCGAAAAAGAAAACCGTGGACGATGAAACCGATCAGCTTTTTGATCTTTCTGAAGAGACTGTATCTATATATCATTTCAATAACACATTATTTAATTTTTTATATAAAAAAAAACTTTAGTGCTCAAAACAGTAAGCATGTGACGATTAGTTTATCATGACAGCATTTATTTTTAATGTTTTTTTTGTTTGGTTTATTCATGCTGTAATTCTACTACCCCATTGAAATAACGCAAAACTGTAAAAAAGGTATTTTATTATAATAGGCATTCCCTATTTTTATACAAAGCATTATGTATGACTTTTTTACTCCCACTATTAAAACTAATTTGTTTTTTTTGATGTGGAAAGTGTATAGTCATTCATGAATACAGCATTTTTTCAAACGTTACACTTGATTAGAATAAAAATGAATAGAAAAATAATTGGTTCAAATGGATTTCAAAAGAAGCACTCTCTCTTTATACGCTCACAAAGGTGGCAACATGTGTGAATGTTTTCTGACCTTCCCATAACCTCTTTTTATTGGCCCGCTGAAGAGACACTCAGAGCGGAGCAGCGTGTCTGTCTTTAGAAACAGACCCATTCAAAGTAAGACCGCCACACAGTCTTCAAACAACTGCAGCGTGCCGTTTATTTGATTGGATTTTATTGCAACCAATTTATTTCAGTTAAAGGGAAAGACAAATAAATGTTATCTATGTAAAAATGTGCTTTAAATACTTTAAGTGATACTGTAATTACATTATTTCAATAAATACCTTCTTCTGTTTCATTCGGTTCATTTTTGGACAGGCCCTTTGGAATGTTTTTTAAATACCAACTAAATAAAGAAATAAAAAACTCATCCATTCAAAAGCACAGAAGCATTAAGATAAAATAACAGAGATACATAAATAAGCGTTCAAATGAAACCTCGCTCTTAGACTACAGAGATCACACTTAGCCAAGAATATAACTGGCACGAAGAAGAAAACATTACTATAAAAACACCTTCGTGTCCACCAATGATTGTCATGCTCAAATGATTTAAAAAGAACACGAATGAAACAATTCTTTACATTCATCACATAAGGTAAGAAAGAATTGCCTTTGGAAACTGTTCACCATCCATTTTGTGCATAGGGCTTAAACTCTTAAACCAATGTGGACCTCTTGGCGTGAAGCATTTCTATGAGCAGATTGTTGCACGGCACTTCTCCGCACAGGTGCTTGTAGCACAGGAAGTCCTCGGCCTGCGCGCTGAGCGACCGGACCTCAGGCACCCGCAGTATGAGCTGACTGAAGCGGTCCAGACACTGAGGGTAAGAGTAGAGTGTGTACTCAAGCAGAGCGCTGTTCACCTGCTCCTGAATGCTCTCCACGTACTGCTGGTTCTCCAGGAGCTTCACATCTGCAGACGAGAGACAAATCATTACACATGCACCATGCAAGTCTTGGTGCTCAATTCTGATTTATTGCTCAGATATGATTTTTATGAGATTTGAATGCAATTGAGACTTGTGTGCAAAGAACAATAAGATGGCAGTGCAGGAAGCTGTCATGTAGACGTACACACGTTAACCCTGATGTGCCAAGGAAGCCTGCAAATCTGTGCGCAGGTGGTGAGGATGAAGACAAGTATGAGGAAAAGGACAGTTTTTCTAGTTTTCCCTCAAGCTTTGTTTGTATAGAGCTGTCACTATAGTGATGAGAGAAATGTACCTTTTTGAAGCTTTGAATCAATTCAATATTATTTTGCTTGAGTCACGCTCGAAACACTTCACACTGTTAACGCCTGCTGGTAAGGAAGCCACCAATGTAGTTTCCACCACTGAATAAAAAATGTAAAAAGGTAATTGGGACTTTTTATCTCACAAATCTGACTTTTATTTGTCGCAATTTTGACTTTACATCTCGCAATTCTGACTTTTTCAGAATTGCCTGATATAAACTTGCAAATGACTTTTTTCCTCAGACTTGCGTGATATAAACCCTTGCGAGTTTATTCGCAAGTTTAACTCGCACTTGCGATAAATCAGAATTGTGAGATATAAACTAGCTTAAGTCAGAATTGTGTAATATAATATCGCAATTTTTACTTTATTTCTTGCCATTGTGAGTTTATATCCCACAATTCTAAGAAAAAAAAGTCAGAATTGTGAGTTTATATGATGCAGTTGCCAGAAGAAATTCAGAAATGTGAGATAAAAAGTCGCAATTATCTTTTTTATTTTTTATTCAGTGGTGGAAATGGGCTTCCATAAACTGTGTGAATGCAACAAAATATTATGCCAAACTTGCATAAAAACAGCTTTTAAAACCCTTTTTGTTGTTTTATTGAAAGAATAATCTAACAAATGCAACAACTAATTATGTAATACAATTAAATACGAAGTGTCCGTGTTCTTTTATTAAATAAAAATGTTTTTGTTCTATTAAGGCTTAGCTAAACATGACAGTAAATGGCTATTAACTACTACTGACCCTTCACAAATGATTTAAAGCTTTCTAAGCGGTGTTTTTTTAAATGCCCATCACTGCTGTCACCATAATGCTTACTCCTCACTGTCCTTCCACTGACTGACTACCATCATGGCTGCCTTTAATATTAACCGTGACAAAAGTCAAATCTTTGACTAACATTGATCTAAAGTGGCGTAAAAGTTTCATGAATGACTGTTCAGAATGAGCTCACATTGCAAAACGTCTGACCAGTATCTAGTTTTGTATCAAATATAAGTGGCCCAAAACCATAATAAAAAAAAAAAATCTGATTTCATGTTGGTTGTGCTGTTATGAAAACACAAATCTGGGTCACATGTGAGAGAAGAAATCTGATTTGGGCAGTCTGAACATAGCCATTTAATCCAAGTAGAGGTGTGTGTGTGTGTGTTTTATGCTGTAGTGTCTTTGTGTGTGTGTGTGCGTGGTGCGTGCATGTTTATGTGGTTTATAAGGACACAAATTTGTATAATGACATGGATATTACAAGGAGAAGGTGATTTTATGAGGACATTTTCAGTGTCCCCATAATTCAAAATGCTTATAAATCATACAGAGTAAGTTTTTTTGGGGGAAAGTAGAAATGCACAGTCTCCTATGAGGGCTAAGTTTAGGAGTAGGGTAGGTGTAGGGCAATAGCACATACAGTTTGTACAGTATAAAAACCATTACGCCTATGGAGAGTCCCCGTAAACTATAAAAAACAACATATGTGTGTGTGTGTGTGTGTGCGTGTGCTCGCGCGCGTGTGTGTGTGTGTCTGGGCGACAATACCTGGACCCATTAATGGAGCACTTTAAAGCATTAGCAGAGCTCATCAGAAGAGCCATTCACACAGTAATTAACAAGTTGAATCATCTTTTCAATACATTTGAAGGACACAAATTACTCAATAAAGCTGCTTCCATTTAGGCAAAGAATGAAAAAATCAATGTAACCGAGTGAGAGGAGATGACAAATTCTTTCGCTTTCAAATCCAGTTTTCTCTTTTCAGCTGTTTGTTTATTGTGCCAAATGAAATTGAAATCGGACATTTCTAGGAAAAGGTTTGTTGCTAGGTACAAGTTAGAGCTGCTGTGTTTATTTAATTTGGTGTCCACTATATTTATTAAACATAGGATATAATGAGTACAAAAAGTGCCATCAAAATATGTAGAAAATATTGATTAAATAGTAAAAGTGAGACAAGGGCTTGTTTTCATTTAAGATCTGTAACTAGAAGGTCAAATTAACACACACACACACACACACACACGTTTAAAAGAGTCACTAAATAATGTAGGCCAGAAGACAAGGGTTTTTTTTGTGTGTTTTTTTTAAGAATGTCAGTTTGTAACATTTGTATCAAAGCAATACAAATGCTGTCACGTCTTTAAATACTGTAATTTTATACAATGTATTATTTAATTTTTTTGTCCAGTCAGTGGTTTGGCATTTTTGTGTTGTCTTTGACATTTCTTGCTGTTTCAGTTATTGTTTTGTTTAATAACTGTTCACATTTTTCCTTAATCTCTACTGGACTGTTTCATTACAGGTTCCCCTGTGACAACTTACCCCATCTAGCCTTAATGTTGTCACATAAACTCATCATATATTGAATCTTTTTTTTCTTTTAAGGCAGTGGTTTTCATCCTTTTTGCCTTCATGGCTCACTGTTCTCCACAGAAAGCCCCATAACTTCCCCAGTTGTTTGTGATCTACTGGATTATGGACTAACAATAAGAATATTTTTTATTTTATAATATTATATTTTATTAATATTTATTAAATATTTTTTATATGATATTATTTATTATATTTTGTTTATTAATATTTTTATTAATTTCTACAGGATTTAATATTTTGGAGCTTGGCACATTATATTTATAAAACATTTAATGAATGTTTAATAAATCTACTTTATATTCAGTGGAATAAAATGTGTAACAACTTGTCTAAAAATTCCTAGTGGAGTTTTTAAATGTACAATCACATCTGTGTTTGGCTCTTTGTGTTTTGCATCATTTTTCTTCAGTTCCACTCTGTAGAATGAGTCAGTAGCTGGGTTTCCATCCAAAGTTGCAAACTTAATTTATGCACAAAATTGGAAAATCGCATAAAATATTTGCGAACGAGCACCGTTTCCATCCAACCAGTCAAAGAGAACAAAATTGTAAATTCCTAGTAAACTGTCACTAACTAGCCTATAGAAAACTAGGATGAGCTACTGATTTTCATATATGAAAAATGACTTGCGCCTCAGAGAGAGCAGATGAAAAACCATAAATGCTGTCATTGCTTTCGGAGGTGAATGCTGCTGTTTGGGAACGCAGTTAAGACAATTATACAGAAACACTTTGATTACAGACTTTGCTCAGGCTTTTCAGAACGACCCTTACAACATTTCAGATGCTGTGGAACGAGATCGGTCCGCTGCTAGTCAAGTTATCCATCTCATAGCGTAAAGTCACGTGACTTTTTTGAAGCGAATGGAGGAATTTATTTGCAAAATAGATTTTCTATATCCCATTATTTGCATTAAACCTTTTTTGCACAAGTCAAAAACCACCTCAAGTGAGCGTAAAAACTTTTTTGCGTATTAAGGGATTTTTATTTGAAATTTGGTGTTTCCATCAGTCATTTCTCATTCGATACTTCAAAATGGGCATTAAAACAGGGTGATGGAAAGCCAGCTAGTATCAGTACAGAAGCATGTGAATAGGGATGCAGTCAAACTCACTGGGGTTGAAGAGGATGAGGAACTTCAGACAGGCCATCTCTCTTCCGTCCACCTGCAGCAGCTGCAGTCTCATGGCCAGCTCCTGTCCTCTCTGCACCATACTGGCCAGAGGAGGTCCTGCATCAGACACGGCCGACAGATCCACCTACAGCATACAGCACCTTCACTACACTCTCATACTAACAACATCTGCTTTTCTTCAAAAAATGATGGAAACACTCACCTCCTGTCCTGTGATGAGCAGCAGACTGTTGTCTCTCCCATGATGCACCTGTCTGCAGATATGATCCAGAAGCAGCAGCTCACTCCAGCAGTTATGCAGCAGTCGCATCTGATCTCCTACCTAAATCATAAAGAGAAATGAAGAGTTTATTGCATGCTTACAGTATTTTTTTTTTTGCATAATATTGTAATTTAAAGGGATACTCCACCCCAAAATGAAAATGTTGTAATTTTTCACTTACCCCATGTCGTTCCAAACCCGTAAAAGCTTCGTTAATCTTGAGAACACAATTTAAGATATTTTCGATGAAAACCGGGAGGCTTGTGACTGTCCGATTGACTGCCAAGTAAATTATACTGTCAAGGTCCAGAAAAGTATTAAAAGCATCGCCAGGATATTCCATCTGCTATCAGTGGCTCAATCTGACTGTTATGAAGCGAAGAGAATACTTTTTATATGGAAACAAACAAAAATAACGACTATATTCAACATTTCAGCACCGTAACATCTCATCTGCATCAGCTTATCACCATTTTGGAGTTTATCCCCTGGACAGTAAATGCGTACAGTCTTCTGTGTCAGCCTCTACACAGGGATGCGTCTTCTTCGTCGATTTACGCTCTGATTTGAACGCAAACAGCACTTCCTTGTGGCGCGGCTGACATAGAAGAGTGTACTTGTTTTGTGTCCAGAGGATAATCTCCAAAATGGCGCTACGCTGACTTAGAGGGGACGTTATGGTGCCGAAATGTTGAATGAAGTCGTTATTTTTATTTCCGTACAAAAAGTATTCTCGTTGCTTCATAAAATTCAGATTGAACCACTGATGGCAGATGGAGTATCCTGGCTATACTTTTCATACTTTTCTGGACCTTGACAGTATAATTTACTTGGCAGTCGATGGGACAGTCACAAGCCTCCCGGTTTATATACAAAATATCTTAAATTGTGTTCTGAAGACTAACAAAGCTTTTACGGGTTTGGAACGACATGTGGGTAAGTGAAAAACGAATTTAATGCTATAGTTTATTTTAGAAATTCTGTCATCATTTGTGACCCTGGACCACAAAACCAGTCATAATTTATACAGCTATATCATATATATATATATATATATACAAAAGCTGAATAAATAAGCTTTACATTGATGTATGGCTTGCTAATGATAGGACAACATTTGGCCGAGATACAACTGTTTGCAAATCTGAGGGTGCAAAAAAATCTGAATATTGAAATATCAAAATGAAGTTCTTAGCAATGCATATTACTAATCAAAATGTAAGTTTTGATATATGTACGGTAGAACATTTATAAAATATCTTAATGGAATATGATCTTTACTTAATATCCTAATGATTTTTGTCATACAAGAAAATTCTATAATTTTATGGGGTCAGTGTTGTTAAATTATATATTTAAACTATGAAGAATTGTTTTTTGTTTAGGTTTGGAATGAAACAAGGATTGTAAACAGAGCTGAGTGAATGGTTTGATTTGAGAATCTCAGAGCTTGCCTATAATTGTGCTAAAAGCTTCAGAAACTCTATACAGACTATATCATAGCTGAAAACAGAAAATTCAAAAGATATTACAAATATGATGTAAAAAAAGTAGTCAAAATATTTCATAGCCTTGTCAACAAGTCTCCTCTCAATAAAAAGTCTCAAAAGTCCTAAACAACCCTAAATGTGTGCCATTCAGGCGGTTTTACTCAAATCATAGTACACTGCACAAGCCAGAGCGTGTCATCTCAGTCTAAAACCCAAAGAAATACAACCCTTGTATACAGATGAACAGCTAGATCATAAAAGGAGGGAATGAGAGTCCTTGTGACGAGCAGCCGTCGAGCACACATTGAATGTGTTGTATTTATGAGCACCAAATGATGACCTCTGACACCTTCTCACCTCTCGTCCTTCATCGGGCTCTCGTCTTCCTCCCCCACTAATCCTCTGTCCATATAGTACGCAACGTTTTGAAGGCCACGTCGTGTCAGTATTACGCACAGTGGGCGGCAGTAAAGCCCTAATAGAAGCGTAGCTACATATATCAACCGCAGCCCAGACTAAATTACTCAAACCGTATATCCACATCTAATCCACAGCCTCGAGCCCCGGAAACTTGACCTCTCCTGTGTTTGTGGATACAAACCCTCACTAGTATGTACACAAACGTGCACTAAATAGAGTTTATTAAACCGCTTTTCAATCCAAATGCACATTTTCCACATCTCACGATACCTTTCAGCAGTCAGGAACAATTGCTAAGCTATTGCTGTACGGAATGTAATTAAGTGTTTCTGAAAGTGTTGTGTCTGCAGGAGTCGTCGCTGGCATGCGTTTTCAAACAGACACATTTTATGCAAGCAATCTCAGAACGCTAGTTGCCATGGCTGCAGAATGGAATGAACCGTACGAAAAATATGCGACATTCATGCAGGTGTGAATGTGCAAAAACAAAGTTAGAAATTCTACATTATTTGCTTGAATTCATTGGAACATGCAGTCATTTATCGAGCGAATATTCTGACTAATATGAGTCTAGACCAATGATCAAGACATTTATTAGAGGTGAGAGCTTTGAGAGGGCAAATTCTGTGTGTGTCAACAATGTGTCTGCTTCAGAATCACAGTAACAACGAATCTTATGTGATTTGCAACACTCCCTGATGTGAATATAGCAACTGAGTGTCCAAATGAGAGATGCCAAAATCACATCTGATGCCTTTTTGCCAAAATTCCTCACTGGATGTTAACATCCATCCAAAACTTTTTGGAAACTGAGCAAGAATTTGGACTTTGACACATATCAGTGATAACACTACAATCTAAACATTAAATGTAATCTTCATTTTTAAGACTGCTTGACAAACATGCTGCAACAAAACATTCACAATATCTGAATGCCTTGGCGTCCCTAAATGTTATCTTTTGGTAAGATACGTGGTTTGGCGACAAAATAGCCGACTTTCTCCAAAATAGTATTAGACAAAACACTGCAGAGAATCATTTGGATGATCAGAGATGTATAAACACACACACGCACATGCACTTTGTCTTATCTCAGAGCTGTACCTTTAGTTCCTTGAAGAAGACACAGCTTCTTGCCCACTCGACTATTGAGAACAATGTCTGATCTGCCATGACACACAGCAGGCTGAACGGCCGCGGTTTGTCCAGCTTCCCCTTGCCGCTTTGCTCCAGGTGAAGGTATGCACAGATCTTCCCTCTCACCTGGAAACATGAAGCAAAACACAGAACAGCTACGTCAAATTAAGAAGTCAATGTATACGAATGGTGTGTGATATTAAATACCTTTGCTTCTGTTTTTAACTTAAATACTGCATAATTGACAAAACAGTATAAAACGTGTCTTTTATTTTATTATGTTTTTTAAATAATATTGAAATAAATGTCACATAATTGAGAGGCAAATGTTGTTTAGTTCCCTTAAAATACAAAATACTACTGAGAAAGTGGTAACACTTTACAATAAGGTTATATTAGCTAATGCACTAACAATGAACAATACATTTATTTAAGTATTTATTCATTTTTGGTCATCTTAGTTAATAATCATACATCGATCATTGTAAATTCATGTTAGCTCAGGTCCATTAAATACTCTTAAGAGATACAACTTTTGAAAAATATATTTTTGTATTGTTTTATTTGTAATGGATTTTGTACTGTTATATTAGTAAATGTTTAAATGAACTAAGATTAATAAATGCAATGTTTTTGTACTGTTAGTTCATGTTAACTAACGAACAGTAGGTAACTAATGTTAACAAATGGAATCTCAAGTGATACCAAAAAATATTATATTATTAAACCATACAATTCATAAAAACATTAATAGTAATGAGTTAAATAAATTAATTTGAACACCTGTCTTTGGTCTGTTTTGACCAGCTAAGTTAGAAATGCCAAAGGTTTGAATTGAACAATGCAATTAAACTGAACAATTGAATAAAACCCCAACAATTCCACGTTATTCCAAACCGATGACGAAATTAAGTGGCAAAACTCAATGGGGTCCAATGTTTTTGTTTTGTTTAAATGTTTAAAATCTTCTTTTGCATTCAGGACAAGTTTGAAAGACCTGTATTCTATATAAACGTTGTAAAGACACAGTATTTTAATTATTGTTCAAGTAGTGATATAATTTTTTTTCATAATTAGAAAAAGTATTTTTTCAGGTAAACAAAATTGTGCTTAGTTTAGTAACATCTATGTTAACTGATTTTGTTCAAGTCATTTAATCTGACTAAATCAACCTGAAAAAACATGGTCACAGCAATTTAAAGTGAGAAGAGATAATGCCAACCCCTCGGACAATATACAGAATTAACTACATTTTGTCATAAGCTAAATATATTAAGTTTCTGCAATTTATAAATCTATTGTAGAAACTTAATTTCCTGTAAAGCTGCTTTGCAACGATTGTATCGTGAAAAGCGCTATACAAATAATCTTGAATTTAATAAAGTAATTTTTATAGGCTAAATATAAAGCAGATTTTCCTGCTTTTTACTGTGAATTGATTCATCTCCAGATGATTGAACTCATACCTGCTCCTCATCTGGATCACAGCTGACCAGCTCGAGCACCAGCGGGGGCAAGCCGGGGTTCATGGGGCTGGTGTGAGGGGACGCGAGCATGCACCCGTCAGGGTATGGGTACCCTAGTGAAGAGTCTGGTGAACTGGAGTATGCTTCTGTGTATTCAGCTTTAATCAATCTGCTGGGTAGGGAGGGAGCAGTGTATTGGTACTGAGCCGGGAATGAGCCATAGCTCTGCAGCGCTACACCCAGGGCCGGGGGGCAGAGAGGAGGGCAGTCGTACTCCGGAGAGGACAGAGAAGTGGGATGGAGACCTGAGAGCGATCCGGGAAGCGGGTATTCTGTCTGGGTGCTGGACAGGAGGGATGGGTTGACCTCTATTTTATAGCCGCTGGCTCTGATTAAAGCTCTCTTCTGCTGTTTCAGGGCACGGTCCCGCTTGTACATGGGACCGAACTTGTTCCTTCCTCCTCTCATTCGATCTGAACGGACAGCTGGGAGGAAAGAGGGTGAGAGTGTTACAGGAGCCAAATCAAACCTATCAAATATTACATTTTGTAGACGTGCTGTTTGTCTGATACAATAGGAAGTGTACGCCTATTTTAGGAGCACAGTGAATAAAAAGCCAAATAAAGCAAGGAATGCTTGGCACGGTTTTGCTTAAGTAAGTCAGGGCACAAGCAAATGGATATTTCTCTTCATATGGACATTTTCCGGGCTGGTTTTTGTGAACTCTCAACATGAATCCGCGAGTCTTATCAGCGCGTGAGGAATGTGTCACAGGCGCGCGCGGAAACAGGTGCTTCTCTGCACTCAGCCTGGGAATCGCGCGCACAGAGAGCAAAATAAGACACTGACAAGGAAACTTTCCATCCCTCAAACTGTAAAAAATAAAGAAATGATTTAATAATAATTCAAATTCATTTGGAAGAAAATAAGCTTGGGTCACTTGTTCATAAATGGCTATGAAATATTAAAATATTTTTTAATCAAATGTTAACTGGTTTAACATGTTTCCCAATGTGTCAAAAGACATTTTTTGACACATTGACAAACGTTTTTATTACTTTTAAGAAAATCTAGGCTTATATATATATATATATATATATATATATAAAACTCCATAATGAGCGTCATTATATATGACATTAATTTAATCATGTTTTTGCATTAAATGTTTTCCGTTTTCTCCAGATATATTTTATATTTTACTAAAATGTCTTTAATGACAAGCGATGCTTGTCGAAATATAACATAAACACATTTAATACATGATGTAATGTCATATAATAAGCAGTATATTCTCTCAAGCCACATAAATATAATCATGGCATTCAGGGCACATTTGATTTGGCGTCTGTACAGCAAAGGTGTTTCTGTTTTCTTCACAGTGAACTTTTCTAAGGCAAAGCACGGCTCACCCTCGAGTCTCATGCCGACGCCGAGGCACTTCTGGAAGCGACAGAAGGGGCATCTCTTCCTCTGGGTTTTATCAATGCCACAGTCCTGGTTCTGTGTGCACGTGTATCTCTTGTTATTCTGAACCGTCCTCTTGAAAAAACCCTGTCATGATCATGCACACAATAAGGATTATATTCTGTCAACTGTTTAAAACAACAGCAATATAGCCTGTGATCATACTTCTAAATTAACAGACCATCTGAAAAACGAGTTTTGGCTTTCTAACAGGAATATGGTTGTAAATATGAATAGACTGTCTGATGACAGTCAAATTCAGTATGTATTTGCAATTAAACCCAAAAAAGATATTGGGTTACACTTTATTTCAAGGTGTCCTTGTTACAATGCAATACATTTAAGTATACTTAATTGTTAATATATTAACAACATGTGCTTAGGGTTTGGTTTAGGGTTATTTGCATGCATTTATTCATAATATACTAGTATTACTAAATAGCATGCGATATGCGTAACAAGGACACCGTAAAATAAAGCTTTACCAAATGCTGTTATTACTTAAAAAATACTAAATAATAGTTCATAGCCGACTAAATAAATTCCATTAAAATGAACAAAGGCTGTTACATATAATGTTTTGACATCATGGAATCCTTCGCTGTTAATAAAGTTTTTGGTTTATAGCCTAATTATTAAGCGTTTCCGAAATATTTACGATAAAAAGCGCGACACGCACACGAGTTCGTAACAAACGAGAAGTTGTCTCGTAGCCTACCTTACAGCTTTCGCAGGTGAGAAGGCCGTAGTGATACCCGGACACTTTATCTCCACACACCGGACACAACTCCTCCAGCTCCGCGTCTGCTGTGAAGTCCATCACCCTCACAGATGCGTCTGTGACTGGGGCAACAAAGCACGGGCTCTGTTAGAGATGATCGTTTGAAGAAAAAAACTAATATTTTATACAACTATAATATGTTTTCAAAAATTTAGTTAGCATTGAAAAACTAACTTAGAAATAGCCTACATTATTCTCTTTTCAAGACCGTTTATTTGTGCATGCATTCCGACCACAGTATAATAGCCCTGTTATAATTGTTTAAACACTGCATACATTCCACAAGACAAATTTATCACACAAAATAAAGCATGTGCTATAAAATAAATACCTTAAATAAATAGCGTATCCCCGAACAGTGATCAAATAGCCTAAAACGAAGACTGTGTAAAAGTATCAAATCAAAAAAATGTTAATGACAAAAAATAATACTAATGTTGGAGATCTAGACTGAGCTCTCGGTGCATCTGTTTTCTCGTGTCTCTGGACACGCAGAGGAAAAGATGGATTTGATATTGACTCTTGTCATGTCTGCTAGGACTTTATGGACGTGACCACCCACCGACCGACTCCCACGCCCACTTCACGACACACACGCACACAGACGCGCACACACACACTCACACACACACACACAGACGCGCGCACACACACACACACACACTCACACACACACACACACACACACACACACACACACACACACACACAGACACACACACACGAGCTAAACTGAGCGGGCAAATATCGAAAGCAATTGTAATTAAAATAGGAACAATTATTTGATTGTATTATTAAGTATCATTTACTGACGAATGTATGAATATTTACTATGAATACCAACGATTCTTATATGGAAATTAAAACTGCAGACCAAATACCCAACGTGTTGAAATAATAATAAAATGAGTCGAATTAATGTTCTGAATGTTTTGGAATAACTAACGATAAAAAGGTCCTTGCTGATTTATGTTCATATATATATATATTTGATATAGCTATATTTAATATAAGAATATATAGCAATATTAAACTGATGCAAAAAGCTAAGCTTGCCAGAGTTTGACGGAAAGAAATGGCTGCTTGAGAAAAATTTCGCAGATTTTAATGGATGTCATAAATGTAAGATTTTCCTTTCAATAACCTTTTCAATGTCGGAGTCAGTTTAATTTAATATTTTGACCTATTTAACCACGCATTAACTATATTCTCTTACCTGCATAAACTAAAAAGAGATATTTGATATCTCAGTTTAACTACATATCTTTAGGCTAAGTAAAAATATCAAATCAAATGCAATCATTCCTAATTCACTGGCAGAAAAAAACAACAACATTTAAATAAAATATTTTAATGATATAGGCCTATTCCGTTTTTAGAGAAACGACGCGTCTGCGCAGTTTAAAATTATTTTAGCATATTATATACTCTCTTGTTCAGATTATCAGTAAGCTATTAATCTGTCTGTATTTCGATGTTTTGTAGCTATCACATAAAAACTCGGTTGTGCTTCACAGCGTGAGAACTCAAACTTAAAATGTGACGAGGGTGAATGAGGCAAAGCGACGCGCGTTTTCGAGAGTCTTTCTGAATGACTGTTTTCCAAACGAGACTCACCATTAATCAGCGCGTCAGCGTGCGTGAGCCGCTTCAAACGAGCGTCGTTCTCATTCAGCTCGCTCCAGTGATATAACGCGCTCCGTCCAGACCTTCGGAAACTTCAGGAGCGAATCAGACAGGTCTGAGGTCTTGCTCGGTGTCTGAGCGTCTTTCTCAGCACTGGATCACAGTATTAGAGAGGTCTTCATTGGATAACGCGCTCATGTGACAGCTCTCAGAAGATGATGCGCGCGCCTTATAGCCGCGGTATTTTATCAGTCCAGAAAAAAATAAAAAAAGGTTTGGCCATTCACGCTGACTGATTGGTATACATTACAGTATTTACATTGTGTTGTTATTTTATATATAGGCCTAGTTATTTTCATTGTTTTATTCTCTCTCGCTTCGTTGTTTTAAAATAAGTTTATTATTATCCAGTTATATGATTACCTTAATTATTAGCTGATTTAATTACCTTGGCATCTCGTAGCCTACAAGTCAAGGTTGTCTTCTTTAATATACACCAAGACTCAAAACAGTCATTGCCTTCTTTCTCTGAGATATACAAAAAGAAATGTAGGAGTCAGTGACGTGGCAAAGTCTGAATTTATGAAGACATTCAAAATATATATATTTTTTTAAAGATTGGTTAATTCACGTAACACTCGTTATTTTCCTTCCGTACGGATGTATTCACAAGAATACATTAAATGTTAGCTATTAATATTTTGTTAAGAAACCCATAAATCAGAGGTCCATTATAGACCCTGTTTGTTATCGTTATAGGCTAGATTTATTTATGTAGCTATTCATTGTGAAAAGGCACGCTTTATTGAAATAAAATAAATTTAAAAAACGTATTGCGACTCACAAAAAAAGTATGATTCAGCCTACCTTGAGAACTTCTTTAAAAAGGACTATTGCGTGAAAATGAAAGGAACATATTTCAGTTTTTCCCCTTGTGATTACACCACTAGACATTTCAGAGTCATTAGCACGTTTCACAAACCAATTTGATTACAAAGATTACATTTCAATGAACTCTCGTGTGTTTTGAAAATGATTTGTCAAATATTTCTTCATTTAACATCTCATGCGTCCTTCATGTGTCACAGACCCATCATGAGCAATAATGGGTTGCTCTCGGGAAAATATGAAGGGAACTAATGTATTATTGGTCTGTCGTGATGTAGGACTCTCTTAGTCAATGCACCTTTACAAAAGCATGCATATTATTTTATGCTACATGTTTATTCGCAATACATAATAAATAACGCTTACATTGATTTATAGGCTATTTAACTCAAAGGCTGCCTGTCTGGAGTGTCATCTCTAGTCTAAACTGTGTTAGTTGCATGTGAAGTGGCCGTCGCTTCATGCAGTTAAACTGTGTCGCGGTGAGAGTCGTGATAGTGTATCAGTTACCGCTGTCAAGGTTAGCAGTGTTATGCCGGGCTGCGGTGACTGCTGCTCGGGTTTGGCGTTCTGTTCCTGATATCAAGCGCTTCACCGCGATGCTTTGACTCCGGAGAGAATATTTGTGCTTGGCGAGCATTCCTCCGTCTTCTGCTGAAACATCAGTGTCTGATAGTGAATGAATTCAATGAGGACGAGGAGCCACAGCTCGTTCTTTGCATGGAAAGAAGCGCTGATTTTAAAGAGAAGAGCAAAGGGATAGCTGCTGGAAACCTTAATTGCATTGAGTGTGCACTTGTAGTGTAGGCTACTTCACATCTTAAAATTATATATATATATATATATATGTCATTTTGATGAAATAAAGGAAACATCAGAGCACTTAAAGAGAACACGCTTTCATGTTATTCCACTTAAAAATATGAACTTATAAGTGCAATAGTTTTAGATAATTATGTTTTAATAATCTTTTGTCGTGCTTTCAAGAAGTACACTTATTTTAATGTGTTTATTAACATAAGCACAGAGGCTACTCGGTTGTAATTTTAACTGTAGCGTATTGCTAAATTTTACATTTATTGCTAATATATTATAAATGTACTAAATTGCAACTTCATCGATGCAAATGTTAGATTTCAAGTATATTAAAATACATGACATAGCAATAGAAGTGATGATAAAAATGTAAATGCTTGCCAGTACAATCGGCACATATTTCTAAGACAATAGAAGTAGTTTTGATATCACATAGGCTATTAATATATACTTAAAGGGATAGTTCATCCAAAAAGAAAAAAATGTCTGTCATAATTTAGGCTATAGTCACTGCAAGTTGTTCCAAACCTGTATGAGTTTCTTTCTTCTGCTGAGCACAAAAGATGTTGGTACAAACAGATGACGCCAGCAATTGACTTCCAGATTAAATGGGTCATAAAGGGACTCTTAAGTGCAATTAATTGCATTTAATATAGGCCTATTATGCATTTTCATTTAACTGAAAATATAAATAATCACATAGGCCTATATAAAAATATCAGATCAAGTAGCATCCGCAAACAAACAACTAGAACTTCACTTTTCTGAGCCATTTTCCCAAAAACTTTTACTCAATTGATCCCAAGGAGGTTTTACAGATGTCAGTTCTGCTCAAGGTCACACAGGTGTCCTGTCAGAGAAACCACAGGTGTAGTTCATCACAAAATCCCCCAACGTTTGACATAAAGTGTCACAATACCTTTGTCTTCGTTTAAAAGAGTATTGCTGTTTCATTTAAGACCTAACAAAATGACAAGAACCGCCAATTACAATGATATTTTGTTGAATATTATTCAATTACATTCACACATTTTTGGCTTTAGTGTCCAAATATACCTTTTGGGGTATTATTTTATTTAGTTTATAGATGTGGATTTTTCTTCTAGTACAAGGGTTTCTAAGCCAATCCTAAATCTCCCAATGTAATTGGTTCTTAAGAATAATGCACAGTCTTGTATTAATAACTTGGTTTTAGCAGATGGACGCATGAATGCATGAATGTTTAGAATATAAAAGCAATAAGACAAGTACATGCAAGCCAGTTTTTAAGTCATGCCAAACTGTAGAACAGTCGCTCACACCTTGAAGAAAACCATTAAATAACACTTTTTTTGCATTGCAATAAACACAATTATTATTAATATTATTATGAAGAGTGTGCACATTTGCTGCCGTCCAGCTGTCACATCTTCAATCTTAAATGCCACACACGTCACCCTTTGTCCTTTGCAGGGCTGAAAACACCAAAATGTCCTCAACAATAGTTCACAACAGGCTGAGATGTTCTGAAAAGGGGTCGGGGTATTCTTGAGAAATGTCTTGCCCTTGAAGGGTTTCTAAAACTGCGACAGGCTCTTTTCCCGTTGGTGCCCGTTTGAGAGATTTACTTTGTCCATAAACAACAATACCGTGTGCACGTTCGGACAGTCACAAGGCCAATTCCATAGGCAGCCTTGGACACATACGGTATAAATATATTTACCGAAGTAGTAGGGCAGTCTATCTTGACAGGATGTTCATTTCAACAAGTCACATGGAGTATGTCTCAATATAGAAATAATCCTCGTCATACAGACTGAAATGCTGTTTTAGGAGCAATATCAGATTCTGGTAACAATGTTCTAATTAGCTATAAAACAGTTTAATTGTTGGCACTATTAGTGTAATATATAACACACTTTTGTCCTCAAAAGGAGCTTAGAAGTCCATGCATGTCAACCTTTGGATATGAATAGTATCTTAAACAGATGAACAAATGAGCAAAACTCAGTCTGCCTTTGGCCCTCTGCGGACAGTCTCCACACACGAGATATCTGGACTCCAGCAGCTGGTAAGATCCAGTGCCAGAAAAGTCTCCTCATCCCCCAGGTTGTCAAGGCCGCAGCGAGCCTGTAGGTACAGAACACACTCTCTATTTCTCTTCTCATTCATCTCAATGAGAGAGCTGACATGCCACATACGAGAAACGCTTTAATGGACAAATTAGTGCAGCCAGACAATACAAATATTTATTAGTGTTGGTGGTTGTGTTCAGTAGTTTAAAATGCTGCTTCTGTGTGAATTCTGTTCAGTCCAAAACTTCTGCGTTCGTTTTTTTTATTTGCCTTGACAAGTGTACAAATCCCACAGCTCACCACAACCCCAAATTACTCTCATAGGTCCATTACATGCATAAGATAATGAATTCTGGAAAATCACAAATACAGTCAAAACAGTAATATTGTAAAATGTTATTTCAATATCGGTTTTCAATTAGAATAAATGTAAAATGCAATTTATTCCTGTGATGCAAAGGTATATATATATATATATATATATATATATATATATATATATATATATATTGTAAATAACTAGGATAACAGGAGTATGTTTTACAAAAAAATCTTTCTAATTATTTCTAATAAAGTATATATTTAATTCAGCATGGTACTTGATGTTTCTTTTCTACTACTAGCAATTTCTGAGTGAAAATAGTTTCCACACCATTCTATTTTTTTTTCGTGTATGCTGATTTGGTGCTCAAAAACATTTTTTCTTATTATTATGATTTGCAAGGTTCTTTTCAGGATTTGATTTATTTTTTGAAAGCTTATTTCCTCAATTTTTTGTAACATTATAAATGTCTTAAAAAATGCAATGCATCCTTGCTATATAAAGATATATATTTAAAAAAAAACTGACATTTGAATAGTTTATAAAATAAAATAATTATTACTATAATTATTCAGAGGAAGATGTTGACTACTTATTTTTATACAATTTCTAAAACCAACACAGCACTTCAATTCTGTGTGTGTGTGTGTGTGTGTGTGTGTGTGTGTGTGTGTGTGTGTGTGTGTGTGTGTGTGTGTAGGTGTGTGTGTGTGTGTGTGTGTGTGTGTGTGCAATTATTATTGTTAATTATTATTAACCAGAGGGGAATGTTAAACTCTTTTCATACAACGTCTGAAATCAACAGACTGCAATAATATACAGCATAACCCTACTCATTTCCACCAGGGATGAGTTAAATCAAAACCAAAGAAAGATGACTCCTTTTTGGCCTACGGTAATGAAGTGTTTTCTGGCATCTAACAGACCTCTCACAGGCGACTGCTATGTCCTTACAGACACACTCCCGGAGTGCGCCGGCTACAGGTGTGGTCCTCTCCTCCTCTATATCTCTTATTTATCCCCTCTCATCTAATTCCCTTCAACCCTGACACACGCCGAACGCCTGCCATCTAACACGCCACACACACCGTTCACACACAGGCACGCTTGAAGTGAAGCCACACACACGCATGTCCTTACCCCTCGACCCTGACACACGCCAAACCGCCTAACTGATAGCAGCCAGCCACACCATTCCCCACCTAAATCCACCAGACCAACACACACACACACGCAGGCACACATGCACAAAACACACACACACACACACTTCATCAAGCTGACATGCATTCCGACAGATGCAACCTTGTACGCAAACATTCTTCTAACATCTCCTCCTTGCCTCACTATTGCTCCTCTCATTGCATAAATGACATAAAACTCCTTTACCTGATGTTTTATACAAAAAAAGTATTTAGACAGACAATTGTTTGAAAGTCATTGCATTAGAAACAAAATATATCAAAGAAATGATCCCAGAGTATTTTTCTAAGCCATTTTGTTGCAGTGATTTGATTGGATTCGTGAAGTCAGATGACATGAACAAGAGACACTAAATACTTTTTGTGAAATACTCTTTTTGTGGGATGTTTTTCTTGAAAAGTGACTTTCTTTAAAAGAACGGTCACTTGGTTTGATAAGTGTAATTTTTTAACTATCATCGGGTCAGTAATGTGACATCCATTAAGTTATATATAAAATGTGTTTCATGCATACATTGGTTTGAATAACTTCTTTGACAGAAGTAGTTTTTCTCAGTCTTTCATTGTTTGAAAAATCATCAATTTAAAAAACCTTTGTCCTCCATAATTCAGTGTGTACCAACATGCATGAGTTATGTGAAAAGGATGCATAAAAAAGGAAACGTTATCCCCATTACACCTACAAGGTCGTTAGCCTCAGTACATTTACATTTATACATTTAGCAGACGCTTTTATCCAAAGCGGCTTACAGTACATTCAGGCTTTACATTTGTATTGTCAGTATGTGTGTTCCCTGGGAATCGAACCCACAACCTTTACGCTGCTAACACAATGCTCTAACCACTGAGCCACAGGAACACCTTGGTCAGTAGGTCTTGTTTCTTTTTAAAATTATTATATATTTAACCTTGAAAATGCATGTTTTGTTCAAGTTACTGTAAATGCACTGTACAGTCAGATTTATTAAATAACACTCAAACATTGGTAAAAGTTAATTGCACATAATTAAAAAAGTTATGTGAACTCAAAACTGATTTCAGTAAACAGAACTCAAACTGCTTTGTTTTGTTGTAGTAGCACATATTTGTTTTAGCAAGCAGGTAACTTTAAAAGATTGCCATCAGTGTGGTTAAATGGTTTTCATGGCTTTAATTAACAGGTTAGTCATCATAAAATTGTATTTTAAGCACTTTAAGTTAACTTAAATGATGTACTTGGATCAAAGAGTCCTGACAAACATAATATACATATCAAGTTTTCCACAAAAATATTATAAAAAATGTTATGATAATAATGATCAACCTTTCTAATCATCCTACTACTTGTCCGCTTGATCCTATTCCATCTCATCTCCTTCAAGCTATTTCTCCTGCAGTTGTATCTGCACTCACTCACATCATTAACACATCCCTTCACATTGGCCCTTTTTCCCTCAGTATTTAGACACTCTCGTATAACCGCACAACTTAAGAAACCCACCCTTTTCTAGAGAACTACAGACTGGTTTCCCTTCTTCCTTTCATTCCAAAACACTTGAACGAGCTGTGTTCAACCTGCCTTGCTCTCAGTTGTTGAAGCCCTAAGACTGGCAAGAGCGGATTTCAAATCTTCATTACTTATATTGATGGATCTGTCTGCTGCTTTTGACACACCAGATCCTCCTGTCAACCCTATTGGCAAAGGACATCAGGAACGGCACTCCAGTGGTTTGAGTCTTCCTCTCAGATAGGTCCTTCTATTCAATTCAATTCAATTGCACTTTACACGACACAAATTGTTGCAAAGCAGCTTTACAGGAAATTAAGTTTCTATAATATATTTAGTAGTAGCTTATCAGCAGAGATGGCAAAAGTACACACATCCTTTACTCAAGTAGAAGTATAGATACTCGTGTTTAAAAATACTCTGGTAAAAGTAGAAGTACTGACTACACTTTTTTACTCAAGTAAAAGTAAAGAAGTATGGGCTCAGATATGTACTTAAGTAAAAAGTACCCATTACTACAACTGGTTTTAGTATCACGCTGGTAACTAGACCTTAATTAATATTGACACAGTAATACAAAACAACTTACATTTAATATTTAGTTTGCTAACGAATGTATCATGACTGAACAACCTCCATGTAGAACAGGGCAGGACTGGGACAAAATTGCAGGCAAGGAAATCTCACACTCATCCAAGCCATCCCATAAACCCACAACAAATTCTGAAACCACGGATAACCCTTTCCCCTTTTTTGTATTGCCATCACATTTAAAAAAGGTTTAAAACCTTAGGCTGGGGCCATTCAAAACAATTAAAGGTTCTCTATTGAACTGCTTCTTCACTTTCATTTTCAGTCTTTTAATTTTCCATTATATCTATCTACATCTCACTTTGTGTTTACTTTTTTCACTAATTTTCTTGTACCTGTCAATTTTCCCACCCATACTGTTATGAACAGAACTGTCTCTGCCTTGTTGAAAAACAACCACCTCATTGTATTCTGTTTGCAATAACATAACTTTATTTTAGTTCAGTTTAAAGTATCAAATTATGACCAAGTGCTGTTGTTCTATCTTATAATGACTTAAATACTATAGATTTAACGAAACTATACTCTTTAAATTGTCAAAATTAGTATATTAATAATTACATCATGACAATATTTTTAAAGAAAAATCCTAATATGTTATTGCATTATCATGAGTCATATTTTTCTCTTACTAAAATTAACCATGGTTTATTACATTAGAAGTTTATTTGTTTTATTTGTTTTAGATTGAATACAATCAGTTTTAATTTACAACCATAGTTTTACTACACATTTCATGGTTAGACTATGGTTTAGTGTAGCAAAACCATGTTTTTTGTTGTTACCATGGTTTAACTAGTAACCATGGTTTTTGGTTTTGCGCGAGCCCAATCGCGTTCCCAGTCAAGATTAACCGATTCATGATGTATTATATATTTGTTATTGAATGGTGATCCACCAAAACTAAAGTAACGAGCCTGGTTTGAAAAAGTAGAAAGTACAGATATTTTTGTAAAAATGTAAGGAGTAAAAGTAAAAAGTAGTCAGAAAAAGAAATAGTGAACTAAAGAACAGATCTTAGAAAAATCAACTTAAGTACAGTAACGAAGTATTTGTACTTCGTTACTTCCCATCTCTGCTTATCAGTGGTGACTATGTCAAGTTGATGTACATATGGCAGAAATGTATGGTAAAAATCAGTTAATGACGTAATCCAACAGACAATGAACACTATTAACAGCAGTGGTTATATGTTTTGCAATCAAACGCATAGCACAATTTTGTAGTTATATGTTGTTTCAGTTTTGGCATCATCTGAGGTCCTCTGAGGGGTTGCATCATCTCTTCTCAGGTGTTCGGTCATCTCAGATCATTTAAAGGTTGGATCCAGACTGAAGCTTGTGTAATCAAAAAGAGACATAATTAGCCTAGCTGTGGTTTTATTCAAGCAAAATACATTTTTCTTTCATTTTTTCAACCCAATCTAAAGAGTAAAAATCTGCATTTGATCAGATATAACTGCAGTACAAAATAATGAGATGCATTATATGAATGCTTGGCTAAAGAGATGCGTCTTTAATCTAGATTTAAATAGCGAAAGTGTGTCTGAACCCCAAACGTTGTCAGGAAGGCTATTTCAGAGTTTAGGAGCCAAATACGAAAAAGCTCTACCTCCTTTAGTGGACTTGGTACTACCAAAAGTCCAGAGTTTTGCGACCTTAGGGAGCGGGTTGGATTGTAGCGTGATAGATTAGTTAGGTACGCAGGAGCTAAACCATTAAGGACCTTATAGGTAAGTAATGTATTTTGTAATTGATACAGAACTTAATAGGTAGCCAGTGCAGAGACTGTAAAATTGCAGTAATATGATCATATTTTCTTGACCTGGTAAGGACTCTAGCCGCAGCATTTTGTACTATCTGTAGCTTGTTTATTGAAGATGCAGGACAACGACCTTGCAGTGCATTACAATAGTCCAGTCTAGAGGTCATGCTTTTCTGCATCAGAAACAGGTAACATGGTTCTAAGCTTGGCAATGTTTCTAAGATAAAGAATGCTGTTTTTGTAACATGGGAAATATGATTTTCAAAGGACAAGTTGCTGTCTAATATAACACCCAGATTTTTGACTGTAGAGGAAGTTACAGTACATCCGTTTAGTTGCAAATTGTAATCCAAGAGATTAGGTGTACTATTTTTTGGTCCAATAAGTAATATATTTGCCTTTTATTAGGAGAAATTATTGGTCATCCAATCTTTAAAAACATTTACACACTCTGTTAGCTTAGATAGTTTAGAAGTTTAATCTGGTCTTATTGAGATATATAGTTGAGTATCATCATCATGACAATGAACACTAATCCCGTATTTTCTAATAATATTACCAAGGGGCAACTTGCATATTGAAAATAGCAGAGGACCTAGGATAGATCCTTGTGGTACTCCATACTTTACTGGTGATAATTGAGATGCCTCCTCGTTTAAATAAACAAAGTGGTTGCGATCGGACAGGTAGGAACCAAACCACCTTAAAGCCTGCCCTTGAATACACGTATAGTTTTGTAATGGATCTATGAGTATTTTATGATCTATAGCAGGGGTCGCCAACCTTTTCGGCATGACGTGCCATTTTTAATTGATCTGGTTAACAATTAAACAATACATACTATAGTATTTATAGCTCCTAACAGGCTGTGTGACTATGATAAGTTATTTCATCAAAATGTACATCAAGCATGCATTTTTCCCTATTGCTCACGTGCCAGCGATTATCCCTCTGCGTGCCACTGTTGGCACGCGTGCCGGTCGGTTGCCGACCCCTGATCTATAGTGTCGAACGCAACACTAAGGTCAAGTAAATCTAGTAATGAGATGAAGCCTTGGTCTGATACAAGAAGCAAATCATTTGTAATTTTAACAAGTTTAGTTTCTGTGTTATGGTGGGGCCTGAAACCTGACTGAAATTAGTCATAAATATATATTTTTTGCAAGAAGGAGCACGATTGAGCATACAGGTTTTCTAAAATTGTAGACATAAACGGAAGATTTTAAATGGTCTGAAATGTCCCAGTTCACTAGGATCTAGTTGTGGTTTCTTAATGAGAGGCTTAATAACCGCCAGCTTGAATGTTTTTGGGACGTGACCTAAAGATAACGAGGAGTTAATAATATTGAGAAGCGGTTCTTCTACTACAGGTAACAACTCTTTCAGTTGGTTAGTAAGTACAGGATCTAATAAGCATGTTGTTAGATGCACTGCTAAGTTTATTTAGCTCATCCTGTCCTATAGTTGTAAAGCACTGTAGTTTTTCATTGGGTGCAATGAATGAAGCTGAAATACTTGACGCAGTAGTATCAATCAAAAGTATCTACATTTGTTATTGTATATCTGATTTATTTATTTTATCAGTAAATAAATTCATAAAGCATTACTATTAAACTGTGTGGGAATATTTAGATCGGGTGGCATCTGGTTATTTGTTAATCTAGCCACTGTGCTAAATAAAAACCTTGGATTGTTTTGGTTATTTTCAGCTCCTGTAATGTATCTTGGAAAGGTGAGGTGAAGTGTCCAAGTCGCAACATCTAACTACTGGGGTGCCTTGGGGCTCAGTTCTTGGACCACTTCTCTTCTCTGTCCACATGGCATCACTAGGTTCTGTCATTCAGAAACATGGCTTTTCATATCACTGCTATGCTGATGACACTCAACTCTACCTCTCATTCCATCCTGATGATCCGACGATAGCTGCTCGCATCTCAGCATGTCTAGCAGACATTTCTTGCTGGATGAAGGACCGACACTTTCACCTCAACCTTGCCAAGACAGAACTGCTTGTGGTTCCAGCAAACCCATCGTTTCATCACAATTTCACCATCCAGTTAGGCTCATCAAACATAACTCATTCAAAAACAGCCAGAAACCTTGGAGTTATGATTGAAGATCAGCTGACTCTCTCAAACCACATTGCTAAAACTACCCGGTCCTGCAGATTTGCTTTATTCAACACAAAGAAGATCAGGCCCTTTCTATCGGAACATGCAACACAACTCCTTGTTCAGGCTCTTGTTCTGTCCAGACTTGATGATTGCAATGCTCTCTTGGCAGATCTTCCAGCCAGTTCTATCAAACCTTTACAATTAATCCAGAATGCAAGATTAATTTTTGAATGAGCCGAAAAGAATGCACATCACATGAACTCTGTTCATCAAATTGTACTGGCTACCCATGGCTGCTTGCATAAAATTCAAGGCATTAATGTTTGACTACAACACCACCTCTGGCTCTGAACTCCTTTAACTAAATTCATTACTTCAGATTTATGTGCCCTCTTGAAGTTTGCATTCTGCAAGTGAATGTCGCTTTACTGTGCCATCCCAAAGAGGCACAAAATCACTTTCACAGATTTTATAATTAAATGTTCCCTCCTGGTGGAATGACCTGCCAAACTCAGTCCTTATCCATCTTCAAGAATCGCCTAAAAACACATATCTTCCATCTTTATTTGACCCTCTAACTCTAGAACTCTCTATTCTAATTCTATTCTTTAAAATAAAAACTATTGCTGTTTTTATTTTAAAACCAATCAAGCACAAACACCATGGTCATTGAACCAGCTTTTGGTATATTTGTTTGTGTGTGCAGGTGCCAAATCCTGCTGGAAAATGAAATCTGCATCTCCATAAAGCTTGTCATTAGAAGGAACCATGAAGTGCTCTATTTCTTGGTAGATGTCTGCATTGACGGTGGACTTCATAAAACACAGTGGACCAACACAAGCAGATGACATGGCAGCCCAAATCATCACTGACTGTGGAAACTTCACACTGGACTTCAAACAACATGGATTCTCTTCCTCTCCATAGAAATGTACTTTCATCTGAAAAGAGGACTTTGGACCACTGAGCAACAGTCCAGTTCTTTTTCTCCTTAGCCCAGGTAAGATGCTTCTGACGATGTTTCTGTTTCAGAAGTACTTGGTAGCCCTTTTCCTGAAGATGTCTGAGCGTGGTGACTCTTGATGAGACTCCAGCTTCAGTCCAGTCCTTGTGAAGCTCTCCCAAGTGTTTGAATCGGCTTTGCTTGACAGTATTCTCAAGCTTGCAGTCATCCCTGTTTCTTGTGCACATTTTCCTACCCAATTTCTTCCTTCCAGTCAACTTTGCATTCAATATGCTTTGATACAGCACTCCTTGAACAGCCACTCCTTTCAGTAATGACCCTCTGTGACTTACCCTCTTTGTGGAGGGTGTCAATAATCGTCTTGTGGACCATTGGCAAATCAGCAGTGTTCCCCATTATTGTGCTTTCAAAGAAAAAGAGATAACCAAAATGTATACTGTATAGATGGGCATTTATTGAAACTCAAATGTAAATATTCAAATATTTTGAGATACTGAATTTTGACTTTCATTAGCTGTAAGCTCTAATCATAAAAAAACTTTTGAAGTGTTTTACATTACATGTTACATTACATTACATGAAATTTCACTTTTTGAAATAAGTTACAAGAAAAAAAAAACTTTTTCATCATATTCTAATTTTTTTTAGATGTACCTGTATTAGAATGATTTCTGAAGATCATGTGATAGTGAAAACTGGAGTAATGGTGCTGAAAATTCAGCTTTACATCACAGGAATAAATTACATTTTAAAATTATTAAACACTTTGAAAACACATTTATTAGAAACATGAGATCTACTGTTAAACGTTTTAGGCACTTATGTAGCAATGCTGTAAAATAAGGATGCTGTCAAAAATAATGTCACAAACAGATTTCTTTATTAATTAACTTATTTTAAGTTTCTCTGAGCTCTGAAGAGCTCTGAAATCATGCAGACATGAATTTTTTTCTAATAATAAATTTGTGTTATGACAGATAAGGACCAGTGTAGGAACAGCTGTGACTGAGACCCCTGCAACCTGCAGCTCCCACCACAAGCTGAACCCACTAAACTTGTTCAAACTCGGTTTCAAGAACGCTTCATCTGCTTTAGGAGCACTCAGCTCTCAGACTCATATTTCTGAAGCTGACAACACAATATTCAGCAATAAATGGTAAATATATTGCAAATGCTCAGGTAATAGTGCTTTACGTTTTGCATAGTGTGATCTTAAACATGAAAAAATAAGACAAAATATAAAATCGCTTAATTCAAGTCCATTCTCAGCCACTCCCTTCCACACAGAATACACACTACAAAATTAGGACTGGATGAGCACCAGTACACACACTTAACAGTACATTATATATAGGAGCTGGAGGTGGGAGCTGAGAGCGGGCCGCACATCCTCAGCCTTGGGGAAGCGTGTAGTTGTGAAGGCCAGATATGAGAGGGGCTTATTTACAAAGCAGAGGAGGAGGGAGACGAAGGAAGAGGGATAGCGTTTGGCCGTAGCTTGTCAATTGGCCTTGAGAAACAAGTTCCATGCCCTGCACCCCCGACCACGAACACAAATGTGATGCAAATGCTGACAACCAAGAATTAGTCCCATGATAACCCAAACAGGACATGGTCAGAGAGGTCAGAAGTGAAAAACTCTCTTTAACTCTTGCTCTTACTGTCCTTGTCAAAGTAAGAGGATTCAGAGATAGATACTCTTAACCCTGTAAAAGACTGACATATGAAATAAGAGTCAGAAAAGAATAAAGTTTGTATATGAGTTTTTTGATGAGTATCACATTTGATAACCAGTTTTATCCAGAGACCCAAACTGAGCAGTAATATGGAATTTGATGCAGTTGCTGATATTTTTATGACTAAAAATAAGATGAAATTCTGATAGCTTGTGATGTTAATCAATGAGATCTTCATTCATAGCGGACTGCTTAGCACATCAAATATGATACATATTTAAGGCTTAATATAGGTTTTAAAATGTCCGTAATGATGCATGAAGCTATGTCTTTACAGGCATATATTAAAATTTAGTTCACCCAAAAATGAGAAGTCATTATATAAAAAATAATTTATATACTATATAAAAGATATTATTATTATTTTTCTTTCATCTCTGTTCATCCACTTGCAGAAAAAATAACTTTTACAGGTTTGGAATGACGGGAGAAAATGACCAATGTTTTATTTTTAGATGAGCTCTTGCTTTGAGTTCACCAGGGTGAACATGTGTTGGGACATTAAGGTTGTTTTGTCTTTACGGCAGGATGACTGTTGTGTCACGTCTCTCCTCAAATGATAAGATGCATTAGAAAAACACTTCTATCACAGCTCAGCACTACGTATGATTCAGAAACATACTCACACACTGAACAGAGTTGTCGTCAGAAAAGAAAACAACATCATGCACCAATCCGATCCAAACACCTTTCTGAGCATTTACTGGATATGATTAAAAAAAATGATTTCCAAATAATAATTATTTTTAAAGATTTAAATAAAAAGGTTATACTGTAACACTTCAGACCTGACAAGAAAATAAAGGGATAATAAATTATTTAATAATTTAATATTTAAAGGTGCCATAGAATGCATTGATACAATATTTTAAATTGTTCTCTGATATCTACATAGAAGGTATGTGGCTTAGGTAAGGACAAATAATCCATCTACAACCATTTACATGTTCATCTACAACCCTAGGATTTGTCCTTTGCATGAAATGGTCTGTTATTACCTCATTTGGAAGGTTCATGAATAATAATGTTGAGCTCTGCTCTGATTGGCTGTTTCACAGTGCGGCTCAATGTTAAGCTCTGCTCTGATTGGCTGTTTCACAGTGCAGCTAATTTCAGTAGCTCACACAGCAGGAAGGAAACACAGGGAATATATTTTTCAATAGCGCATTTATATCGTTGGGTAATTATACTGTAAATAAAATGCGGGCATCAGAGAGCCGCTATTAATATGCGGGGCATTGAAACCGCTTTCAAATGCATGATCACCATTTAGTTTCACTTTCTCTTTCAAGATTCGCTACTGCACAAACTCTGTTTATTACCACACATTTGACAAGATCAGATGATTGTCAGTGGTGCCCAGGATGATGTAAATAATTCACCATCATCCTTACTCTGTTTATGTGATAAGTGAAATCTTATGTACTGTAATGTAATAGCTAACCATGTCCATTTAGTGGCTCGGGTTATTTTATTAGTCTTTTGCATTCACAAGATTTACATGAGTAGGGGGAAACACTGGTGTTTGAAGCTCATGGTATGTCATTTCCATGAACTGTTATTATTCAACTATGCCAAGATAAATACGGTTTTACATTCTATGGCACCTTTAATTCTTACTTTTTCTTTCTCTGCTGTGTTGTGAAAAGACGCCTGGAGTAATATTACGGGAAATCAAACACCTGCTCTCTGCGTATTAGACCCGGCAGACAGTTGTTTCATGCCATATGTCTTCTATTCAGCTTCTCTGGAAAAAAACATCTGCTTTGTTGGAGACATCTCAGAAATCAAATAACAAATCTCTAATTGCCCTCTACCTTTGCAACAAAACTGTCCTTCAGAGTTGAAAACCATAATGCAATGGAGGAACTTCTCACGCAATATTCAGCATCTCACAAATCCTCATGCACCTACACAAGGGGCAGAAATTAACAAGGGTTTGGGGCACAAATGCCACCAGACTGAACCAAAATACCCCCCAAATTCAAGACGAGGGCAAAAAAGGCACAGTTAAATTAAATATGTTATTTCTGCATGAAGATTCTAATGCATCAAATACTATAGACTAATTTATAAATTGTTCTTAGCTTGTTTTGTGTGTGTAGCTAGAATCTGACATGCCTTTTCCCCAAACACAAAAATATTTTAATTTACTGTATTCTATTAACTGACATCAACAATCATTACAACATCAAGAGCAATAATCAAAAATAATGTTTCAGAATGTTTATATTATGAAATTGTTGTGTGAATACTTCCAACCTTTGAGCATCATTAAACATTTTGTCAGCCAAACCCATTTGACTATTTATTTTCTTGGAGTATTCCTGAAATTTCAAGTTGATTCAATAATTTAACAACACATTTTCACAGTTCTCTGATGTTGGTTAATGATCATGCAGGTAAAAATATACAATAAAATATTCCAACTTTTTAGTAAATGTGTTGTATTTGTATTTTTAATTTCTTATGATTTAATTGTTAGCTATCTTCAAATCACACACTGCAGTTTCAATGTGAATCCCAGTTTGCCAAACCCTGATCTAGAATATCAACTTAACCATAATCACTATATATCTGCGAAATGGGTATTATTTGCAAACTTAAAAATCAGCTGAGTCGGTGTTAGTCGTCTCTCTCTGTCAAATGTGTGTTTACACGACCTGGACAAGCTGTGCTCAGCGAGGCGGCACTATCAGTGCATAAATATTGTTCATTCTGGACTCTCTGTGCAACACATGCAGGGTTTAGTTTGGGCTGGATTGATGAAAACCCTTCATTGGTCTGTTTGTGTTTAAATGATGAAACTCCAGTGTCTTTGGCACATGCGAACTGGGGAAGCCGCTGACTGGATGGGGTCGAGCTCATCTCAATTAGTGAGGAACAGAATTTGCTGACTTGTAAGGACAGGTCAAAATGATATCAGTTCAACCTGAAGGGAGGAGATTAGAAAAATACAAAACAATCACATTATTGATGAAAAATTGCATATTGTTTTTAAAGTGGGCACAGAACAGGAATAGTGTCCAAAATAGGGCCTAAAATTAATAAATAAAAAAGCTCATGAAATACCATCATCGTCCATCTAAATAAGATTAAACTACACTTCATATGAACCGTTCTGCACTTCTTTATTATAATCATATAAAGTTTTGCAAGTCTGAAATCTAAACAGCATAAAACTCTCAGTTATATGATTTATTTTCCAGAAATAAACATTATAAATATTATTGAAATATCCATGTATCATCTAAATTAGCAATTTGATCAAAATTGTATCCAAATGTAATGTATACATTTAAAGAAATAAAATATAACAAAAACAAGATGTTTGAAAATTATGCATAAACTAAGTGGTCATTTGAGTTTATTTGGGGCCAAATTTTGGTTTATTAACAAAATGACATGTAAACAAAACAATTTATATTTTTTTATACAATGACTTGGAAACAGGTTTGAATTATAATGAATGTGATACAAGTCTTCCCATCATACCATATATAAGTACCAAATTATTATCATATTAAAATCATTATTAAATTTACTATTATAATGTTGGGTGGTTGTAACATTAAGAATGGCACAATGTGTAATGCGGAAAAGTTACAGCTTTTAGTTATTCATTTGGTAGCACTTTATTTGACAGTCCTGTTACTCATGCACATACTGTGTGTACTTATTATAGTAATCACAATTACTAGGTAGGTTCCCAACCCTGAATCTAACCCTAAACCTACACCCACCCCATGTAGTTACCTTATATTACCAGTACTTTCTTAGGTAGGCGCACTAGAAGTACACGTACTGTAAAATAAAGTGCAAACATTAATTTATTTATTAAAATGATCAAAATTAGGGTTATGCTATTTTAATGTTCCTTGTAATATGAATAAACTACATGTACTTACTATATGGTTAGGTTTAGGATTTGGTTAAGGTTACTTGCATGTAATTATGCATAATTCATTGTTTTTATAGTAGTAAGTACATAACGTGCGACAAGGACACCTTAAAATAAAGTGTTACCAAAATTTGTTATCTATATACATTGTAAAGTTTTTTGTATATAAAACATCTGTTCCGTTTTCCCTCATTCATTCTATATTCTTTATTTACACATTTATTGATAGTTTATTTTATAAAATGTATTATTATTATTATTGTGCATATTTAAGTTTTTAACGGTTAATTAATTACATATAAATGAAAAAGATAAATGTTAATTATAATGAAAATAAATTTATATTTGAATAAATTATGTTAAATTATGAAATACATCTATTTCAATCAATTAATATCAAGACCTGTGAGATGGGACAGGCCAAATTCACCGCCAATTTGATAAGCTGTTTTTCATTCTCAAGTAATTTTATTTAGTTACAAGTTGATCAAACATATCATTTAAACATTCCTCACCAACTTGCATATTTGTGATACATGAAATACTTTATGGTTCATACTGCAAAGCTGAAGATAAAAACGTAAAGAGAGAGGACAAGACACTGTTTCACAGTTGCATAAGATTCACATTTATTTGGTTTCAAGTCCTAAAACATTCTAAACATGCTTTATAACACATATGGGTCACATTCTTCACAGGTAGTAAAAGTCAGAGGAGCAGAAGAAGAGGTTTGTGACACAGGCTAGGAAAAGCACCTCAGACAACACTCCCAAAAACCACACGCCTGATGCCAATACAAACAGACAGAAGTTCATTTAGCACGTACCAGAGTTGTTTTGGGGTTTTCAGGAGCGTGTCTATTCCCTGAGATATCACCCATATTTAAAAACCTCTTGTCTGGCTCTGTATGGTTTGCTCAAGCCCCAACATTCACCATTGTTTCTTCTAATAAGATTCCCACCGGATCAAGAAGAATCCCAAAGAGAACTGGTACAAGACTGAAATAAGTTCCCTGGCTATGTAAAACTGACAGCACTATGATAGTCTTTCAATAGCCAATCAGCATACCCGTAACAATCAAGAAAGAAATCTGATTGGCTGAAAAGTGTCAAAGCATTAACATGATTACAATGAACTGACAAAAAAGCTTGTAAACAGTTGAGAAATAATAATAAAGTCATATAGACAAAAATACATTCTTCATGAAAACAATTCACAAACAGTGTTTATAACTAGGAATATAATACTGTTCATTTCACATGTTATAATTGCACTGAGAAATGGTCTTCATTGAAGAGTGAGGTACATATGCAGCATCTGATGTCTATCAGGCATTATTTTAAGACAATGACGGATTATGAATGATGAAAACTATTAACTCGGAAGTTTCCAGACATAGAAACATGGTCACTGGTGCTTTGAAACCAATAAATAATGATTCATTATTTTCCTTAATGAAAGCACGCTACATGATGATACACAAAAGAGGTAGTTTCAATGAAAAATGCATAAAAAGTAACAAAAGAGGACATATTGTAAAACACGAAGGAACGACAAAAAACTAAAAAGACCTAGATGGGGAGTGTGGCTTTTTTAAAGAATTCAAAAAGCTTCTGAGATTCAAAAGCTTCCCTTACAAGCCAGATTAACACAACTGTTAAAATAGAGGGATATTCTATAGAGTTATTTCCAGAGATGCTGGTCCGAGAAACTCAATTCAGGAGGGCTGGTGTTTATAGCAGCTTGGTTTGCGATAAATCTCCACCTTCGACTTTATTCTGATGTGGGTGATGGCTTACAAAATGCGTAGTATCGCAGAATAAGTCGGTGCGTTTGGATCTTTTAAACACTTCCACCATATCAAGAGTTTAGTCTGACATTTAGCTAGCTCACACTCCAAAACAAGCCCTCGCTAGAAAAGAAACATCACGATATCTACCACAGTTAACGAGGTACAAAATGAAACGACGACGAATGAAGGGACACAAACCAATGCGGTGTGGGATGGATGAAACATTTAAGATTAAGGACACGCAGAGCGGCATACAGACAGATGTGAAGCGTCCACCAAACAACACTACGCCAAATGTTGCCACCGAGGTTTAGCTGCACTTGAGATGGGCCGTTTACCAGGCTGAACATGCGCCTTTGGTACGAGCCTCTTTGTCATTGTCTGGTGCAAATATGTAAACATTACGACACATATCGAACATGTTTGGAATGTCTGAAATGATGAGTTACAGTGAACACAATGCACTGAAGCCTGGGTAAAAACCAACTGAGGAAACTAATCATAACCTAAACCTCCAAGGCATCAGATGGCTCGTTATAACCGGACTAGCTAGCGTCTGTCAGGTTTTTTTCTCTAATCGGGTTTACAGTAATACTCAAAACCAAAACAAAATAGTCTTTAAAACAACACTTCCCCCACCCCAAACTCATAAAAACAAAACATTAAAAAAAACGTCTAAAAGGACCTACAATGTCTAGAATACTACAAACTACTACAAACTATCAGCACTGAGATATCTGAGAGAGAGAGAGAGATGCGAGTGAATTATAAAAACAGTAACTTTACCCTGTTTAAAACATGAGGGAAGGAACCAGCCGCAGATCAGTGAAACTAGACTGTGAGGAAATCCACTTCTCTCCATCTGAACTCAAATAAATGCCCTTTATTTTCGTTTGAGAGAATTTGGTGGGATATATTTTAGAACATAGCAACCAAATCTGATGCTAATGCTAATCATTCATGGTGGAAAATATTGACAATGCGGATAAATACTTCATGGTCAAACTCTACATCCTTCAACGCCTATCCTTAATGCTCCAAATTAAGGAACCGATTGTTTTTACGAAATAAGAAAGCCGATACACCACATTTCACTGTCGGACTGAGTGCAAACCATGTGAAGTGTGCAGTTTGATGATGAAAACCGCTATTCTCCCCGGAAGTCTCTTGTATTTTCAATAAGGGCTTACTTCCCTCTAAATTTGCATAACACTTTGGTCAAAAAAAAAGAAAGAAATCAACAATATCAACACACATATTCTGTTGTCATTTCATCCCCAGCCTATGATTGTGAAACATTCCCGTACACCTCTCTTTTGTGTAAACAATCACGCTCTCCATCGCAGCCTTGTGTGGAAAGATAAAGTTACGTGACAACCGAGCGCATGTTTGAGAACTGCAGCACACCGCAAATGCGTAAGAAATGACAAGATGTTCTCAAACACCAGGCACAGTGTCGACGTTAACGGCCCGGAGCATCGCAAAACAGAGAAGGAGCACGTGAAATGTTTTCTTCCTGAGGTAGTCTTTCAATAAATGAATTCCTCTATCTGTCCCTATCAGCAGAAAGTGAACAGAGGTATAAAATAAAACCAAGTAGTAGATCTATCAGTGGTTACACGTCACATATCGCAGTTGGACTGAAGCGTGTGAAATCCACTGCGCTTTTTGTGCATTTTCATTTGAAAAGGAGCATGTGCACAGTGTGGATCAACATACATTCAGCTCTGTCTGGTAATAAATAGAGAGAAAAAACAACACTAATCTAAACAAATCGCATTAAAATCGTTTCTTGTCACATTCATGAGAGGAGGAGGATACCGGGAGCCCCACCCCCAGATAACACCCCGCCCCCGTGCAATAGATGGGGAGGGTGTTTTCAAAGGGGCAGGGCTAGTTGGCAGGGGCGGTACCCTTTGTCACACAGGGGGAGGAGCTTGTCCTGTAGTTGTTCAGACTTGATTTACAGGAGTGCAATACTGCCTTAAACACCAGGGGGAGCTGCTCCAAAGGGATGTTGACCAACTTTCCTGAAAAATGAAGGGAGAAGAGTGAAATCTGACTGCTAAATAGATGCAATATTTTATTAAAACACATTAAATGTGTTGTTTTTGGACTTGCCTGCAATGCAGCGAATTTCTGGCAGACATATCATGATCTCGGGAAAGCGTTTGGGCTGGTGAGGGTACTTGTACTCCGTATAATCCTGACAAACATACCAATAACGTTTGTTCAACTGCTCCAGCTGGGTCCCATTGGTCAGACCGCGGATATCTAGACATGTACAAAGAAACATTATGATGCTGGAAATATGTCACCATGGACCACTAAACCAGTTTTAAGTCGCTGGGGTATATTTGTAGCAATAGCAAAAAATACATTATATGGGCCAAAATTATCGATTTTTCTTTTATGCCAAAAACCAAGTAAAGATCATATTGTATGAAGATATTTGAAGAACAAACCACACATCAATGGAAAGCTTATTTATTCAGCTTTCAGATTATGTATAAATCTCAATAAAATTACACTTAAGACTGGTTTTGTGGTCCAGGGTCACATATATGAAAATGAAACATTTGCTTTTCATGTCGTTATAATATTATGGCTCTATTATTGTTGATTCTGAAGATCTGTTTAAGTGCTTATGCAGTGAGCAGTGATTATCATAAGATGATCAATAATCAGCCAGTCAGAAGAGCATCAGCACACATTATATAATGTTATATTGTATTATAATGGAAATTCAAGGTTCAAGGTCAAGGTTTCTTTATTTGTCACATAATAAATTATACAGGGTATAATTAGAAGTGAAATGTAATCGAATCAGGTCCGCTCAGTGGACAATTCCTGTTTTACCTTGATTAAGGAAGTTGATGGCCTTCATGCAGGCATATTCCTCATTGCTGACCTTCAGCTGATGGAACTTACGGAACAGATAGATCAGCTTCTCCATCACCTCCATCCCATCCTCACTGAAACTACACACACAAAAGACAACAGATCTAGCACCTGACCTCACACTTACGTCAACAAGATCCAGTTTGTATTGACAGCAATGATGTGATCAGAACAATATGTGGATCAGATTTGGACCAACATGACAGCTCAATCACTTCTAAATTTTTTACTAAAATCATAAATAATTTTTCTCGCATTATATGTGACATAGATCTGTTTTTATGACTGAGTGAACAGAATAAACCCAGACTGAAACTGAAATGTTCAATTCTAATCAGAACCACTTTCATACTGAAATAAAGCAGACACGTAGCTTACATTTTAGCAATGTGATGTTAGTGTAAATAGGAAATTAATAGACTTTTATGGTAACATAACATTTATAATAACTATGTCTGCATTATTCCATTTTTGAAAATGATTTTAATTTTATTACATAAATTAAATGTTATATGATGAAAACATATGAATGTAATTGTAATGGTTTAATTTAATGAAATATGAAACCATGCGAGTTTAATAAACCTGTGACAAATGTTGGTTTATCATCTGATTCCATTTCCTTTGTGGTTATATTTGTGTACATCAACTTAGCCATTAAACCAGAGTTTGAGAGATTAATTTATCAGAGTTTATGAGATTTATTTATGTTACTAATCAGATAATACGAATATGTTTGAGTGGGAGAGCACACGAATGGTGTAATAACAGAAATAAAATAAGAATTAAAGCAATAAAGCACAGCATGAGGCGTATCTTGGTGCTAAATTACTCCATAAACACATCACTAAAGAGTGAACTCATGCCACGACGTACCAGCACCATTCAGTCTAAGTGCTTTTCTCAGCCTTTGTCACTCTATTCTAAAACCGATCGGTCTCTACGTTTATCTGCTGCTCTCCTTTAATTACTCCAGACTCTTTGAACTCTCTCCCTAAAGGTAGGTCATGATCTTCAGCGTTAACCTGCACAGTAAATGGGAATGTTTCACTATCTCAGACCTGCATTTCCGCCCAGCATGCAACAGTAAATCTTCCCAGGAGATCAAGAAGAGATGGTTCAGAGGTCAGGTGACTGCGGACTAATTTACACACCACAAACCCTCCCCTCATCCATGTCAGCAATAGTATTTCCCTTGTCAGGCTACAGGTATATTAATCATAGCTCTAGAAATGTGCACGAGGGCCTGCCTGCAATTAGACCAAAATGCAAATCTAAACATCTATAATGTTACAAAAAATGTCTATGTAAAAATATTTATATCGATTTCCACAAAAATATTAAGCTGCACAAAGGTTTTCAACATTGATAATGGTAACACCTATTTATTGAGCAGCAAATCAGCTCAGATCATATGTCTCTAAAGACTGGAGTAATGATGCTGAAAATTCAGATATGTTCACGAATAAATTACATTTTGAAATATATTCAAATAGAAAAAAAGGTATTTAAATCTATAATATTATTTCATAATAATACTATTTTACTGTTTTTTATCAAATAAACGCAGCCTTGGTAGACTTTAGAGACTTCTTTTAAAAACACAAAAAACAAAAGCCTATAAAAAAAAATCGAATTAAACACTTATTGTGTTTAACTTATGTTACACAACATTTGCAAATATACATAATATAAAATGTAATTCATCCTTTCACTCAGATTATTGTATTGATTAAACTAATCTGTAAAAAAAAAAAATCTGAAAAAAATGCAACAGTGCATCTCGGTTTATTACAAACATAAAAGCCACATTTTTTTGAGGAGATAGAGAGAACACGGGGAGAGACAGACAGACATAACACGTCTGCTTTACTCTGCCTTTCTCCCACACACACACAGTGGTCTCCACCTCTGTACAGAGATGCCTGAGAGTACCTGAAGCATGGAGAACAGTCTAACTGCCATGATTTAACACTATTAGGGATCACAACAAGCCCTACATGCAAAGAAGAGCAGGAAGGAGATATTTCTCAGGCCCAGCCAGATTCTTATTAGTGATTTCCAATGAATCACTGTATTGGTTCTTATTAATGATCCAAACTGATCAGCTACATGTTTGAAAATCTAAATCAGATGAGCGAATAAAAGGTGAGTGACATAAGCTGTACATTCCTCACCTCTGCAGCTCATCGTCTGACGGGGTGTATTTGTCGGTGACGTTGGCGAGGTCGCCCAGCACCTGGGCGCTGTAGACCGTCAGGCAGGCCAGCAGAATGAGCTCCTGCCAGGTGGCGCTCAGGAGCCGTGTGTAGTCCTCGATGGACAGCTCGCAGAAGAAAGGAAGCTTTTTAATCCAGGAGATCTGTCTGAAGAGAAGTTCATCCGCCAGTCGACACAATAGTGCGAACAGCTCCACCTGAGTAACCCGATACCTGCGCAAGAGAAAGGATCATTGCATGAGGATTTGTACATTTTATGATTGTAAAAATTGTAAAATGATTTTGACAACCCGCGTGGCTTTTGAATGAATGTTTACCCGTCCTCAATGAGCATGGGTGTGCCCAGTGGGGCCAGTTCCTCTGCTGCCACCAGCTGGCTGATGAGGGTATGACTCTGGGGGTACAGACTCCGGGGCTGGGCAGTGTATCCAAACAGGTGAGGCAGGAACTGGTAATGCTGGGCCATTGCATTGCCAATGTACTGTTCCCTCAAAGCAGCGGTGTAGCCATTCAGCTCCACAGAGCGACTGTGTGGGAAAGGAAGAAGAAGAAGAAAAGAAAAATAGGTTACAATACATTGTACTTTTGTGCAGAACACTTTATTTAATGCATTTGAGGCAAATACAAAGGAATCCTGTTTTTTCGGTTCATGTTCATTGTAGCTAAAGCCTGTAATCTAAATTTGTAATCCAATATGTAATCTAAAAATCTAAATGTAATTAATCCGTAAATTTGTCCTTTTGCGTTTTGTGGCATATTCCCACAAACTGCAGCTTTTGCAGTGGAGGGATTTTTATTTTTTTTTCAGGGAATACTCACTTGGATGAAAGTGTGGATACAGGCGATGGCTGATTCCCATCGGAGACGCCATTGCCAGGGGAACTGTGGTCACTGTCGCCGTTGTTACCCCAAGTGTGTTCTGGGATGTTGGCATCATCCTTAAACTCCTGTCCAGACATAATCCGCTCGATCTCCTCATCAGAAATCTGCACAGAGGGATTTTTGAATGTATTTACATTAGTGCTGTCAAACGATTAATCGCATCCAAAATAAAAGTTTTTGGTTTACATAATATATGTGTGTGTGCTGTATATATTTATTGTGCCTGAACCATTGAGACAAGGCAGGATGGATCCATGCTTTCATGTTCTTTACGCCAAATTCTGACCCTATCATCTGAATGTCGCAGCAGAAATCGACTCATCAGACCAGGCAACGTTTTTCCAATCTTCTATTGTCCAATATTGGTGAGCCTGTGTGAATTGTAGCCTCCGTTTCCTGTTCTTAGCTGACAGGAGCGGCACTCAGAGTGCTTATCTGCTGCTGTAGCCCATCTGCTTCAGGGTTCGATGTGTTGTGCGTTCAGAGATGCTATTCTGCATACCTTGGTTGTATATTTTCTCTTTTTCGGACCATTCTCTGTAAACCCTAGAGATGGTTGTGTGTGAAAATCCCAGTAGATCAGCAAGTTTGTGAAATACTCAAACCAGCCCGTCTGGCACCAACAACCATTCCACGTTCAAAGTCACTTAAATCCCCTTTCTTCCCCATTCTGATGCTCGGTTTGAACTTCAGCAAGTCGTCTTCACCACATCTAGATGCCTAAATGCATTGAGTTGCTGACATGTGATTGGCTGATTAGCAATTTGTGTTACCAAGCAATTTAACAGGTGTACCTAATAAAGTGGCCAGTGAGTGTATGCATGCATGTATATATATATACACATATATATAAATAAATACACACACATGCATGTATATATTTAAGAAAAAATGTAATGTTTATATATTAAATTGATTTGTATATCCTATAAATTATATTAATATAATCATGTAAATATTAAAAAAAATATACGTATGTGTATTTATATATACATAATAAATATACACAGTACACACAGATATATTATATACACAAAATATTTTATTTTGGATGTGATTAATCACAATTAATTGTTGCCGAGCTCTAATCACAACCAATAAAAAGCGTGTGTGGGTGAAGAAAGACATTTTGCACGAACTGCGTAACAGCGCAATTCCGTGAGCCTTATTTTCACTCTTCATACAAATATGACAGAAAGAGCCAAACCAGCATTTAAGTCAAGGTCGTGCACTAAAAAGTCATTTTTCAATACAGTTGATGGGTTCAAGCCATCTTTAAAAGTGCTTTATTCTGTGTAAGGTGAAGCAACCAGCTATTGTGTGTTCCAGAGGCAATTAGTCCGAGTCAATAAGATGGTGGTCTCTAGTGCTGGGATCAGGTGCAAACAAGAGCGCTATATGGACCAACAAAGCTAAACATTTATACTGCTTTGTCTTGTCAAATACAACACAATAAATACAGCTCATCAGGGTAAACGCTTCAATATCGCTCACCGAATGTACTTAATGGGATCTTAAATCTAATAGTCTCAGCATGAAGTCAGAGAAACATGAGGCAAAGTTACATTTAACATATATAAAAACACAAACCTTCATATCAAAGGCCATGTTTTGGATCATTAGGCATGTCGAGGGTCACAAAACAACATATTTTCTAATTTGAGTATGAAATACATTCGCCTAACGCTGCTATTCACGCAAATTCAGAAAAGCAGCTAAACACAATGATTTTATGAGGTCAGCTGACAATGAATGAGAAGAATGACAAGGCAATCCAGTCACCGGTACTCTGGCCTTGAGAACAGCAGCTCCTCTAATGAAATTAACATCTTTAAATTACACTGAGGTCACAAGGCCATTAATGTATTTATCCCAAAACTCTATTCCGTTCGTCTTCATTTGCGCCAAAACTAATCAGCTCTATTTCCTCCATTCACACCTGGAGAGGGCATGAACGCAAACAGCACGGCTGCTTTAATACGCAGTGGACACGAGAGACATAAAAGACCGATGAGAAGCTTGAGATGAATGGCGGAGCAGGGACAGAGTAATTAATTTGTGACTTTTAATAAGTTCTAATGAAGAGAAATATATATATATAGACGAGCGGTAAGAACAGAGATCAGGGCATGGCAGGAGAAGTCAATTTTGTTTTGTAAGAAAAGTATTGTGTGATGAATGCGAATGAGGGGTTATTGTACCTGGACAGGACCGATGCTTTTATTCCTGCCTCCCGGCATGCCATCTTCTCTGATTGCTGAAAAACACAAAAACAAATAATGAGCTGAATGTCCATTCAAAAAGAAATCTACCTTCGAGATGAGACATCCTCAAATGCTTCGCCTCTTTTCAGCATTCAGATGGAAATGACAGATAAATTACTTTGTATATGCCTCATGTAAACGAATTAGATGTTAACCGCGGAAGAAGAAAACAACAATTATGGCATGCTTTCAATGACATAAAACTTTGGGGAAAGAATGCAGACGTTAAAAAAGAATCTAAGCTGAAGTACAGCTGAAGGTGGATTGGAAATGTGGCTCGATAATACATACTTTGACAACGTTCTTTGGTCAGAACATTAATTATTTGCTGAGTTTTGATGAGTAACCTATTATGTGAGTTTTCAAGCATCAATGTTTTGAGTCCAAAAATCTTTAGATAATGCAATAAGCCACTGAAAGATTTGTCCACAAATAAGGCTTGTTGCTGAGTACATAAACTGTGGTAAAATCACTGTACAGTGCCGTTTCTTTATCTTTTATAAACTGGCAACAACCGATTTAAAAGATGTATATTTAAATAGCTTATTAATAAGTATAATTTAGTTAATTAAGTTTCAATTTTTAAATGTGGCTTATCTAATGAGATTAAATCGCTTAAATGTGTTATGTTTAAAACAAACCAAAAGTGTGCTTACTTGTATTGAATGTGTACTTGTAGTATGCTTCAAATCATAAAGTATATATATTTATTAAAATGTATTTGTGGATAATATAATACTAATTAAACAAAAGGCCACTTAAGTACACTTAAAGAGACACTTTCATGACTATACTTCTTAACACACTTTGAAAAGTGCACTTTATAATAATGCTAAATAAAACATTTTACCTAAAGTACATATTGAATGATTTAGTTGTAATCATTTATCATGCTTTAAAGATGTACGCTAATTTTGATGTATTGACTAATATAGTAAAGCACATGTAAATACTTTTAAACTTAAAATGAATTTATCTAAATGTACTAAAATGCAACTTCATTACAAATATGCATTCACAAATATTATCAAATACATGACATACCAATTTTAATAGAAATGACAGTTAAGTATATTTTTGTTTACCATAAATGAAGTATATCCGGCAGTACTTTAACCATATTTCAAAGACATTTCTTATAATTAAGTTAATATGAAATTACAGATAAAGATATACTGAAGTCCTACTTAAGTATGATAAAAAACTGGTTTTGCTAGATGTATTTAATATAGATTTAAAAAAGTACGTAGTACATTTTATTTTAATTGTAATTAAAAGGCACTTGTACAAAAACACTACATGCGGTTTGCATATTAAATAGTATATTATTTCTGTTAAAAGTCCAAAACAGTAAAAAAATGTATGATCTGTGACTGTCATTATCTGTGTGCTTTGTTTCTTTAGAATTGTACTGTATCTAAATTACAAGCACATTGTTAGTTCGGCCCTTGTGTTTTATTGGTATGTTCACTAGAGGGCAGTGGTGATTCTTTTAATGTATTTTCCACAATTTGTTGTCGTTTCCAAACTACCTTTAAACAATGCAATGACTAATTACTGTCCCTGTTGAAAAGACCAAATCAGACAAGCTCGAATTTCCTTGCAGGTTCAGACTGGTCAGAGCTGGTTTGGCTAGTAAATGCTGATCAGCCAGTCATGCTGAGCTCTATTGTGGAGGAAAAAAAGACAGGTCATACTAGTTTAAGCTGTATTTTGCTTAACCAGCTCAAGCCAACCAGGTCAACTTTGTTTCCCACCATCTGATAATCCCGCTTGAATCAGCTTGCAAAACCACGTCAACATGCAATACCTCTTCAAGCTGCAATTAGTTGTATGTTTAAGCAAGACAACAGATATGACTGTATTGGCTCACCTTTGCGGTTCATTCCCATCTGCAGGCACTTGAGTAGCCTGCAGTACTGGCAGCGGTTGCGCTGTTTGCGTGACATCTCGCAGTTCTTGTCGCGGCTGCAGCGGTAGACACGCTTGTTGCAGATGCTGCGCTTGAAGAAGCCCTTGCAGCCCTCGCAGGAAATAATGCCATAGTGCAGTCCTGTGGCACGGTCTCCGCAAATAAGACAAGAGCGCTGCTCAGCCTGCTCATCTGAGAGAAACACACCAACAGACAGAGATTAAGATCACATGTAGACATACACATGTGCATACCAATGTATTCTGTATATTTTAGATCAATTATTTGGCCCCATTTACATCTATTGTACATTCATTCATACAATAAAAGTCATACTGACTGCAAACCTTTTAATAGTCATGTTTTTGAAAGACGTCTTCTTATATGCTAACCAAGGCTGCATTTATTTGATTAAAAGTACAGCAAAAACTGGGATATTGTGAAATATTATTACAATTTAAAATAGCAATTTTGTATTTAAATATGCATGCATGCATGTATGTATGTATGCATGTATGCATGTGTATATATATATATATATATATATATATATATATATATTCAAAACGTAATTTATTCCTGTGAATTTTCAGCATCATTACTCCAGTCTTTAGTCACCTGATCCTTCAGAAATCCTTCTAATATGCTGATTTGCTCTCAAGAAACATTTATTATTTTCATCAATGCTGATAATAAAAACAGTTGTGCATCTTAATATTTTACTGAAATCAGTGAAACTTAGTTTTCAGGATTAAAAATTATAAAGTTCAAAAGAACAGCATTTCTTTAAACTATAATATTTTTAACATAATACAAGTCTTTACTAGTCATATTTGAAGAATGTAATTCATCATTTCTGAATAAAAGTATTATCCATCACAGAAAAGAGAAATCAAATTACTTTTGTACATAAAAGCATCTCAAAACAAAGTAAAAAAAACGTTTCTGATGTTACTAAGGCTGTGTGGGTTAACCTATAACATTTCTTCACCTACTTTTCACCTTGCATTCAAAATCTGATGCATTATTTCACACTGAATATCCAATTTTACCCAGAAATGCGTCAGATAATTAAAGTTAAATGCATTTCAAAAGTCATGCAACATTACTTTCAAGAAACTTTCAACAAAATCATCAGGATTCATTTGTAGAAAGAAAAAAGTAGACAATTTAGAAATAATTGAGATTGAAGGACCCTATTCCCACAACTCCAATACAAACACTGCACACACACACACACACACACACACACACACACACCCTCCCCCGGCCAAAACAGGATCCTTGACCAGATGGGTTGGTTGCCATAGTAACGGTGAATGGCATGGCCGCGAGAGGAATGTGCTTGTTCACCGCGGCTGTGGCGTCACGGCTGACTTAACGAAGAACGGGTTCAAACCAAGAGCAGTGGAAACACTAACCCTCCCTTCCTCCTCCCCTTCTTCCCTCTGTCCCGCTCACTCGCTGTCAGGACTATGAGATCAGCTAACACTGAAGACAGACCCCGGTGTGCCGCCTAATGAAGCTGTACAATCAACACCGCTGCTCCTTCACAAGACCAAATAAACCCCACGGAGGAGAGACAGAGGCGGGGAATGAATCGATTCTTCTTAAAGTTTCAATCAAACCGATTGTTTGGGAGTCAAACTCAGAGGCAGAAAATAAAATCACTCAAATCAAAAAAAAAAAAAATGAATCGGATGCTATCAAGAATGCTTTAGTTTGTAAAACGTTGAGGAATCAAAAGTTTATCAAGTCAAAGGCCTTTTAGTGTAATTGTCGTGGTTCATGGGCAGAGGTGGAAAGAGTACAAAAATATTCTACTCAAGTAAAAGTACCATTACATTACTGACATTTTACTTAAGTACAAGTAAAAGTACCAGTCTAAAAATCTACTCAAGTAAAAGTAAAAAGTAGCTCATTTAAAATTTACTCAGAGTAAAAATTACTTAGTTACATTTTAACAATGGGAGGGAGGCAAAAATGGGGTAGACCGAAGGTGTCAAATTCAGTAGCTGGAGGGCCACAGCCCTACACAGTGTAGATATTACCCTAATTAAACACATCTGATACAGCTAAACTAATCATTTAGGCTTATTTGAAAACGACATGGTTTGTGTGTTCGAGCAGGGTTGGAAATAAACTCTTTAGGGCTGTGGCCCTCCAGGAACTGAGTTTGACACACCTGGGATATGGGCCTATACATCTCAAACTAGGTGTTTTTAATTAAAGAAATCGGTTAATTAGAATAATAACACATTTGGGCTTTACCAGGCAAATTAAATCAGTATCAACAAAATTCATCTTTGCAATGCAGAGGAAATGAAGAAGCTTCATCTGAAGTGGCATAGATGTATTTACACACTGACATGAATGCATTTAGCCTCAGTTACAAATGCAGAAATAATGTTTTGATAAATAAGACATAAAATGTGACCCTGAACCACAAAACTATAAGGGTCCATTTGACTAAATTGCGATTTATACATCATCTGATATATTTACAGTAGGACATTTACAAAATATATTAATGGAACATGATCTTAATATCTAATGATTTTTGGCATAAAAGAAAAATGTATAATTTTAACCCATACAATGTATTGTTGGCTATTGCTACAAATATACCCCAGCAACTTAAGACTGGTTTTGTGCTCCACGCCAGGGTCACAAATGTTAAATAGTCATTTGAAATTAAAAAATAAATAAATCAAAAGATACTTTAAATGTTAAATTAGAACCACCAGTAGGTGTCAGCAAGTCACTCATAAGAGAGTCATTGCGATTGAACAGAATCATTTAAACGGTTAATTCAAGGAATGAAACACCGTCATTGCTCAGAGTCAGAGACGCAAAACTGTGTTTGGTATTATTTTTGTTGTCGAAATAGAGCAAAAACAGGCAATATGGTGTCTAAAACGCAAGTCTCTTAATTAACTTCTTGTTTTTTGAACTGTGTAAAAAGAAAAACTACAGGCCTGTGTAATCATTGTGATTTTATGAAAAAAACGGCATTCTTCATGTGATGTTGACTTACTATATTAAATTATATAAATATATAAATGTTCTGCTTCTATATCTTCAATTTTGTGATCATTCTAAACGCATTTTAACAGACTGAATCACGCAGTGAAAGAAAGCACTCCAGATGCACACGGATTAGTCTAATCTAACTTTACTAGATTTCACGGCACACTGTTTAGAGTGATTTGTTTGGTTTTTGGCAAAATACTGATAGTCAAATCGCACATTGTTAAAACAACAATTACTATATTATCGCAGACGATATTGCACACCCTGCACCACTGTCTTTTTGGCTCATTTGTGCAAAACCTTTTGTTAAACTGTTAAAGCTTCATTTTAACCACCAATGCAACGATGCAAGTATTTACCTCTACATGCTTGCGAAGGGCGATGTCGAGATGTTATAAGCTGCTAGTTCGGTCTCCCGAGGCAAACACAGCTAACACTGCATAAAGGGGCCGTTCACATATCGCGCCTAAAAACGCGTGGAAAACGTGCTTTCTCCTTTTTTCCAAAGCGCTCGGGCGGTTGCGCTCCGGAGGCGATTGTCGTTGCTAAGCAACCATCAGCTGCGCTCCGTTACCAGAAGGAAATTTCGTCACATGACCTGCGGTGCGCTTGCGGCATTCTGAAAAGTTGAGATGTTTTTATCTCGATGCGGCGCGGACACGCCTGGAAAAAACGAGCGCGTCGCACCGCGACCGCGTCGCTTCCATTATGAGCGCGCATACCGCGCGTCTACATTTGAAATAACGAACTTGAGCGCGCAAAAGACGCGATATGTGAGCGGCCCCTAATAGAGCATGAATATATGGCCAGGGGTTCACTTCATTCCTTCGAGTTCAACTTCAGCAGAATACGACGGGGTTTGGTTTTCTGCTGGGTCTGCACCATTAACGCCTGTCGTGTCCATCTGCATCTTTCTTGTGATTTTAGCGCCAGTTTCTTCTTCTGCCCATTATTTACTGCAGTTGTATCCACGGAGCGATTTTTTTTTACTCAGTAACGAATGTGTTTTAAAATGTAGCGAAGTACAATACTTCACACAAAATATACTTAAGTAAAAGTAAAATTACAGATTAAAAAAATTACTTAAAAAAGTACAAGTACACAAAAAAGCTACTCAATTACAGTAACGCGAGTAAATGTAATTCGTTACTTTCCACCTCTGTTCATGGGTCTTTTTGCTTTTAAGTCTAAGTCGTAAAGTTAACAATAACAACTATATTGCTGGTCATTTTTCAATATAAAAAATTACTGGACTGAACCAACTTATTTTTAATTGATTATTCAAACATCAGTTTTAGAAAAATCGTGTTAAAACGTGAAAAGCAGAATTTCTGCTTTATTTATAGAATTTTATATTTTTTGATACAAACACCAGCAATTGCATCAAATTGCATATTTTTGTTCAGTTTGGGACCAAATAAAACGGAGGTCTTCCTCCATAGTCTTCAGTAAACTACACAATATGAGCCATAAAAGCCTCATGTATCAAATATACTTTTTCAAAAATATATGAAGAGTTTATTTGCAAGAACGGATAACTCGGATAACTAAAATGTGCAAAAATCATGTTTTTTATTTATTTGTATCAGGTTTAATAAATTGTTAATACAGCAGCATGTGATAAACATCAGCGAAATTCTAAACGATTCAGGCGTCTCCGCATCTTTAAATTTGTGTAAAGGCGATCGCATAACGTGGTGAAAGATCCACAGCTTATTGAAGTGGAAATGTCAGGATAAAGCGTCGCAGAAAGTCATAACGGATAAACACAAACAAGGATCGTTTCTGCGTGAAAGAGCGAGGGGAAAAAAAGGAAAAGCTCTGCTGCTGACAGAGAATGTGGCGTGGCCAAGGCTGTGGACCATTAACGGAGAGTTCAAGTCATAAAACAGGGTCATGGCCCAGCACCTTTTCTTTCTCAATATGAGAGGGAGTTCCACAGACCCGTCATAACAGCAGAGTCAAGAACAGGCCATTCATACCATCTGACATGCCTTTTACTCCTCTATAGGACAGTATGATTACAGTGCAAATGCTGCCTTTTCTTTCGGCTGCCTTTCTGTGGGCTTTCAAAGCGGTGACGCTTCAGTGTTTTCTGAGGGTCAACAGTGCAGGGATACAGTCGAGGGTTATACGAATGTTAAGTGTGGGGCTTTCAGTCTTACTTTACAGACAATGTTTAGTCTCCCAGAGGGTTTAAAGGTTCATATTTTGACTTGAGGCATGAGGGTTTGCGTACAAATATTTGAAATTATTTTCAAATTAACTGATAAAGGACTAATGAACCGAGCTTGGTAGATTACTTACAAATTGTAATCCGTTACTGATTCCAGATTGCATGACAAAAATTGTAGTCAGTAACGTAATCCGTTACATTATACATTTTAGGTAATATAATCAGATTACTTTTGGATTACTTTTAGATTACTTTTGATTTATCTCATTTATCACATTGAATTAAAAAGCTTATTTTTCAGGCTAGACCAGGCAAAGTGCATAACGTGCTTATACTGCATGTGCATTAGCTGGTCTAGTCAGGTTTCTACGGGAAATTTGGCTCTTTCATTTAGAAGGTGGGTCTATTCCTCCATATTGCGCGTTACAGTTTTTCTCATTCATAAATATAGAAGTGATCCATCTGTATTTCTATAGTCTTTGTTTTAAATAAAACACTTACAATTTTTTTTTAATATTAGCATTTACCTGCATGTCATGTAATCATTAATCAACATCAAAGAAACCTTGAACATGCAAATGTGATACTTAATTATTGAAACATTTATTTTTAAATCTAAGGGGTACATAAAGCAAATATATTTGGTGAATAAAGGTTTAGATGACAAAACGTTTTGGAATGCCTGCATTACATGTAACTAAGAAATAACGAGAATATGTTCATTTTAATTAATTATAATTAATAATACAAGGTTAAAAAAAACTACAGAGTAATAATTCAAATACAAATGAATGTGTTCATCAGTAGTTGATGCAATGTTGAAACCCGTCTTAAACCTGAAGTGATTTTTGTAAACAGTGTTCAAATGCTGTCGCCACCTGACTAACGACTGATCTCTGTGTGAATGTCCACAACACTGCACTATATGTAATACGTATATAATCAGTAGGCTATTTTAGAAAGGAAATTTTTAAAGATGAAAAAGAGAAATTAGTGAGAATCAATGAATTATGAATAATTTATAGCTATTGTTTGAATAATAGGCAATCATGTAATCCATAAAAATGTAACTGTAGTCTGATTAAGAGTATTTTAAAATGTAACTTACTCTAATTACAAGTACTTATTTTTTGGAATCCGATTACGTAATCTAGATTACATGTAATCAGTTATTACCCAGCTCTGCTAATGAATTTCAGACAGATGACTGCTGGGAAAGAATCTAATCAGCAAACATTTTTCTTGTATTCTGATTCATCAGTAAAAGCAAAAGGGCCACAAGAAAAGCAATCTGATATTAAACATTTAAAATATAGACTACTGTTCAAAAGTGGCCAGTAAGATATTTTTAAAGAAATTGATCCTTCAGCAAGGATGCATTCAGTCGACCGATAGATGACAGTAAAGACATGATTTTCTATTTCAAATCAACATTTTTCTTTTGAACTTTCTGTTTAACAAAGAATGCGAAAATAAATGCTTTTCCACAAAATATTAAGCAGCTCAACTCATGTTATCATTAATAATGTAAGAAATGTTTCTTGAGCAGCAAATCATCATATTAGAGTGATTTCTGGAGGATCGTGTAACACTGAAGAAATGAGGCTGAAATTCAGCTTTGATCACAGGAATAAATTACATTTTATAATATATTACAATAGGAAAACGTTATTGTAAATAATAATAATAATATTTCACAAAATTACTGCTTCAACACAAATAAATGCATTTATTTGAAAAAAACTATAATACAGCTTACCAACCACAAACAATTAAATGTGTATTTGTGATATAAAATGAAGAAACATTGTGAGGTTTTAATTGTTTAAAATATGTAAAATGTAAGTACAATTAGTTTCTGTGAATCATTTTAAACTGTCCATTTCAAAGAACTGATTCAATGAATATGCGATTTTCATTAGGAAAAAAAGTTTCATACATACAAAAATTAAATCTAAATGCTTCAAAATCATGGTCCCTCTGTCTGGCAAACTTGCATATGGCTAAATGTCAAGATGCATACGGAGTACCATCAAAAGGCTGAATAATATTGAACCACTATATTTTCAGCCCTATTTGGTGGGTCTCGTGTCCCTTTTTGTCTGTCTCCCATTCAGAGTCACTAGGTGAGAATATGCGACTCTCACCGATCTGTTAAATCTGGAGACTTCTAAAAGCTTGCGCTATTACCATCTGAATGACATTGGCATTGTGGGTCACCTGTGGTGATCTTTAACATACTGAGAGCTTTACTAAACTGGACCCCAGGAGTCACAAATTCAAGAGCTTACTGTCAGATAAAGCTTATGCAGACCTTTCAAAGCTACACAGTCACTCTTTTACTGTTTATCAGCTCTAAAACTGATGCATGTGATTGAGCACAAAAGTGAAATACTCTTTGGCTGTGACTTCAGACCTTGGTGACATTTGTCAAATGGAGAGGACGCCCATATGTGGTACTGTAACACTGACCCTTTCTTGTTACCCAAACCATTTGCCTGGAATTCCAGGCAGATGTTACGTTATGAAGGAGGCATTTGAAACCATAAATTATTGACCAGTGTATGTGAAATGACTGACTTCCTTTAATGAGAAAACACCGCTTCCAAAGTTGGCTTCCTTTATTCACACCTTGGCCCTCTTTGATTGGTTAAATTTGTCGCCCTCTCTTTCAAGTGCATGGCCACCCTATAAACCTGGAGTTCTCTCACACCTTCACACACGATCCCACAGCGTCACTTCACAGCCCTCCGCCCCGTCTCATTCTGCCCCGTCACTCACATGCACGCTCCAGAAAAGCTGCTACGACCAACTGCCAAACTTATTTGGGGAAAATGACTCACAGCTTCTGGAATTCTTTTACAATCGTTTTGAATTTGTCAGTAAAAAAAAAATTTTTTAGCTTTCGCTGTCTTTCCTTGTGGAAATTTCATGAAAATATGCCCAGGCCACAAAAAACAACATTTGATCAAAATATTTTTCTTATTTATTGCGTATTTATGACAAAATATGATACGATGTTCTTGACTAGTTAGTGAGATTAATTCTCTTTTGCAATTGTTTACCTCATCCATCCCAAGTGACTGATAAGCGTACCATGAGGGACAATAACTTTTTAACTTTCTATTTATTGTAATTAACAGTAATTTATCAACATTGGTAATAATAAGAAATGCTTCTTGAGCAGAAAATCCACATATGTGAATGATTTCTGAAGGATCATGTGACTGAAGACTGGAGTAATGATGCTGGAAATTCACCATTACATACAGGAATAAAGTACATTTGAACATTTATTCACTTAGAAAACGCTTATTTTAGACTAATATTATTTCAAAATATTACATTTTTTACTGTATTTTTGATCAAATAAACGCAGCTTAATAATTTAAAATTGACAATGAAATAATCAAAATATCATATGAACTCCACTACAGTTACTGTTTAAACAATAAATATGTAAACTTGATATCTGCCGCCAAAATTCCGAAAGATTTTTACACTAGACACTATTAACTGTCTATACTTTTAATGTATTTTTATGTACACTAATAAAAATGACAGCAAATCTGATTAAAGTAGTAAATGTTTCTAAGGGTGTGTATGTTTTCTGTAAAGCATCTCTGGCAGGCCAGTGGCCATGTGTCCGGGCAGGTGTGTGTCCCAGCAGCGGAGGATGGGAGGACAGAACAGATGAAGGCGAGCAGAGAGCGGAGGATGGGGAGAGAGAGAGAGAGAGAGAGAGAGAGAAAGACAGAGGTCTAACTCTCTACGAGGGCTTTGTCTTTCGTTTCCATTACAAATCAATCCAAGCTTAGTGGGCATGAGGTGGGGGGGGGGGGGGTGCTGTCCTGTACTTTTCCACTCTTAGCACTCAACTCTTCTTTCTACTTATGATCTATATGCACACCGTTAACTTTTTGCAAATGCTTAACCCTGTCAAATCTGTCTATACATAAACCAAATTATTTAAAAAAATCAATTGACATCTAATTTTTATTGACAAATGCCAAGCCAAACCGTGATCTGGGGCAAATCACAGACATGCTGGTTAAATTGAAGTTTGTTCTCTATCCCAACTGATTTCAAGTACCCACAGATCCCGTTCGGATCTCCTCACCACCTCCACAGCCCGGACAGTGTTATGTTAATCGTCTGTGCTCCACACTTCCACAGTCATGACTAGCTCAGCTTTTCTCAAACCCAAAGCCCGAAAGAAAGAATGAGAAGACTCTGCTCCCCTCCCCCTTTGACCTGCACACTGTAGTAATCTCATAACCATCACAAGAGGCCTGGAATTAGCATGTGGTAATTACACTGAGGCTCGGTCTTAGAGTAAAGCAAACCATTCTGCTTACATAGACTCAATTAATCCTGGAGCGCTAAGAAAAGCTTTGTGCTTCATGTAAATGTGTTTCTTAAAACAGTCCGTTCCATCAGTTGGAATTAAACCAGATTTTTGCATGTGAGCAAAAGAGACTTCTTTCAAAAAAAAAAAAAAAATTGTACTAATTCCAAGCTATTTAATAAATCACGCATATTATATCACCAGCTAATTAAACCATCGAGAGTCCAGTTATCTGAAACCTTGGCGAAACTAAAGTGAAATTTTGAACCTCACAGCCAAAAGGCATTAAGGAGGCACAGAAGAGTGAAGTTACGTCAGAGTATTGACGCGTTTATCCAAATCGCTGCGTTTCAACATCTTGGGCATTGTTTGGCTTCTCAGCAGCATCTATAGTTAGCTTAAAAAAATCAATAAAGGGCATCAGCAGATAAAACACATCAAAACCTGAAATATTTGCAAACATTACACAAGACACCAAGCCCTATTGATCCCTCATCACAAGGGCAGATGTTTTTCTTAGCTCACCATTTCTGAGATCTGCTATCTGGGTTTATGGGTTAACAAATGAATGCAGTCGAGGGCTCGGAAATGTGAATTATTTAATCTAAAGTGATTGACGTAAAAACCATTTAGATGAACAATAAGTCTAATAATAAGCTTCAAACTTGTGTGGCTCACCAAATTACATATGATTCTGGTCTATAATGGGGAGAGATTTTGTGTATTGTGAGGTAAAGATCTCATACAGAAGGTTTCCAGCTACAGTATGGCCCTCATTTGAGAATACAAAAAAATACAAATAATAATCGCAGCGATAAATCAATGAAAACAGACATCAATTATGTCAAAATAACCCATTTGTTTATCAGGCCTTCTGTGTGAAACAGTTTCACATCTCCTAATGATCTCAGCACACAATGAGCAGGATGGTTAGGTTTAGTGATGTACACTGCAAAATGATTTGTTTTGAAGTTATAAATACAGATTATAGGAGATTGTTTTACAAGAAAACACTGTTCGATCCTTCAACTTCAAAAATTCATATTGCATTCGAATGGGTTTTTCATACATCCATTGATGGTTCCATGAAGAACCTTTAGCATCCATGGGATCTTTCCATTGCAAATGTTCTTCAAACATGGTTCCTTTAAGAACTGTTTTTGAGGAACCAAAATGGTTCTTATATGGCTTTGCTGCAGTAACCCTTTATTTTTGAGCTGTAGATGTTGATAAGGGCTCATTTGTTGAAGAGCAGACAGGTTGCTTCCTGAACAGGTTTTAGCTAATAAATTTAGCCCAGAATGGCTGAACCTGTACTCCCTGATGTCCTCTGCCGCTATTGATCCTCACATCGCCTGAATCCCCATCCCCCGTGTGAATGAGCGCACACAAACACCCCTCCACCACAGAGGTGACTTCCTGCATGGAAGAGTGACGAATGGAGCCGAGGCAAAAATGCATTGAAAAATGGAGCAGCAGAGACAAGAGAAAGGAAAAAGAGGAAGAGGAGACAGAGGGATGAGTGAAGACCCTGAGAGATCACCCCCTTCTGTCGGAAACAATAACAGGGGAGATGGCGGCAGGAGAATAGGATTAAAGGGAGGAGGAGTCATGTACAGTGTCCTTTCAGCCCCCCCACACACACACAATAGTGTTTTCACATACCACCCTTGAACATATTCACCCTCCAGTACAATACTGTGGCATTTTCCAATCGAGTTTCCAATCCATTCAAATTCAACCACAAAGCCACAGTGCTCTCGAAGTGCCTCTGCGAACCTCTTGTTATCATAATCACTTGTTAAGAATGAATAACAACAGGCCAATATGGGTTTCAAATGGCCAACCATTAAAAATAGTGGATAATGTTATCATAATTGCAGAGGGATGAGAATTCAATGGGTATAATGGCACATAATATAATATAATAATATTTTAAATAATTGTATATATTTATATTTAATTATGTTTAATTTAATACTATTAGCATTATCAACGAGGAACTTTGAATTTATTTTAATATTTTTATTAATATTTATTAACTGCTGCTGTTAGAACAAACACATTTACTGTAACAGAGGGATTATTGGCTGACGCATTTGCTCAAACTGGCCTAAACTGGCTCGGCTGATATAATGGTCAGTCTATCACTAATCCCCTCTGCATGTAAAAGTGTGTGGATATTTAGATTATATATTTAAATTCTTATCCAAGCTGTTCAGATCATTGTTATATCAGTGTTCCTGTGGCTCAGTGGTAGAGCATTGTGTTAGCAGCGCAAAAGGTTGTGGGTTCAATTCCCAGGGAACACATATACTGAAAAAATAAAAAATAAAAAATAAAACAATAAATACAATTTTATATATATATATATATATATATATAGCCTAAATGCACTGTAAGGCGCTTTGGATAAAAGCGTGTGCTAAATGCATAAAAGTAAATGTAAGTGCTTAAATGTTATATGAAAGCATGTTATATGAAAAGCATCAGAAGTATTCAGTTCCTTCTGAAACATGCCATGAATCTTATTTGAAATATTTGCAATATATTAAACTAATTCGTAATCGCTTTTTGAATGCAATGTTTGTTTTTTAGATGATTATATACATCTGTGCATTTAGACTAAGAAAATGTGCAAAGATTTTCTTTAAACTGTTTCCATTAGCCTCAAAGCAAACTATATAAAACACGCAAGGTGTTGCGATTGATTAATTCCTAAACAAGCCTCCGGGTACTTTAACTGTTCGAAATAGTCGCCGAATTCTGAATGGTGTTTACTTTTCAAAAGGTGTTTGTTTTTTTATGAAAGCACCTAAAATAAGTAAATGAGACCGACACGAGAAGAGCCGTTTGCACCTAATGTCATCATGTGAATGCATTTTCACACCAGCCTTTGAGGACGGTCAATGGTGGGCTAAACATTCGACTTAAAACTAACACAGAGCAGACACAAAGCTAATATCACATTTATTCAGTAGCCAGCACATCTGCGTTTAACGTGCTTCACACTTCTTAACCCTGTGTTTTTGTTAACGAAACGAGCAGGAGAAACAATGGATGAGAAAAAAAATGATTGCATGCTGCCATTTTGGGATGCCTAGCGGTTGGAGGTATTGATTTTATAATAGTAGATTTGTTAAGGAGTTGCAAAAGGGTGTCAAGGTCCAAGGCCGCCCATTGACCGCTTTAAGACGCTCTACTTTTTGACCTAGTAGTGTGTGATGTCACAGCAAGTGCTATTGCTCTAGAAAGCTCTATCGTCATTACAGAGCAAACTGAGATACAATTATGTGGCCAACCAGATAAAATCTCAAGCACTGAGGGGTGAAGTTTGGGCTACAGTGATAAACCCAAGCGGGGAGCGTGCATGGGGGTTGTGTGAATGTATCGGGGGTTTAACCAGATGAGCGCGGAGCCTTGCTGACCCCCGCTCGCATCGCATGAAGACAGCTGCCTGCTCAGCACAGAAAACCTTTTCCAGATGGGCCACAGCCCGCATACCACAGAGCACACACACTATCGCCATAAACCCACTAAATACACAACCTGGGCGAGAGAGAAAAAATGAGCTGAACAGCGCAACACGGGTGGACGATGCTCTACAGAAAATAAAACAACATATCGTGTAAACTAAACCACTCATTGTATAATATGAATAAACTACACATTTATGTTCAGATCCATTAACATGACTTGAACACTCACACAGGCTCTGATTGCCAAATACAGCGTTTTCTAAAACCAAATCTGATTTAATGAGGTCAACTGAATAAACACACCTAGAAATTGGCTACTAGGCTTCAATGATCATAACATTTACATCCTACAGTAAATATGCTTCCGCTCTGTGGATATGAATTAAAATACGGTTTAAAAATGATGTACCGATGATGTAAATTATGTAAAAATGATTGTGCTTTGTTGTGAATATGCAAGACATATCACTAGAAGTAGAATAATAAAAAAGTGCTGTAAACGATGAAAATTTGTGCTACAGACCAGTTTATGATTAAGATAATAAATTAAATTAATGTGAGCGCAAATACCAGTTTGCAATATTAAGCAGCAAAACAGACTGTTTTTGTACAGCTAAAATAACTGGAAGTGACTGACATTCAAGTAAAAAAGGGCTTATATGCACTTATGTTGAAAATACAGTGGATAATTGAATTAAATAATCATAATATTGGCTTTACTGACATTCAATGAACAGATTTTGAGGTTTCAAGAGGAAATATCCTAAAAAAAGAGAAAATGCACAGTCCAGTTCTCTCTACAGCGGTTAGCTTTAGCAGATTTATCTTTCAGTAACATTAATAGAACTAGAATGAGACTTTAATCTGATTAATCTGATATGAGCACATGCCCCTTGCTAACAACCCCCATCTCTATGAAAGCTGCACTCTGCTCCCTTCTTGGTGTTTTCCTTACCTTCCCACGAATCCATCTCATGTCTCTCCAGGTCTCCCTGTCATCCATTCATACATGTATCCACCTCAGGAACAGCATAGGCCTCATGACTCTCTTTCCTTGTCCTCCTCTTCTTTCTCTTCGCTCCCTCCTCTCCTCTGCTCTGACTCTCACTGATCCGCCTCTCAGCCTCAGCCCTGCTGGTCAGTTTCAGCCCAGTCACATGACCACTGAGTTCAGGCCCCAGGGGTCACGGTGTGGCCGGAGGGCCAATGGCAATGAGGGGGTTATCTGAGTGGAACTGATAGTCCTATTTTACCCTCCTGCTGAACAATGCAATCCCCCTCCCTCGCTCTCGGACTCGCTTTACCTTTCTCTCGTTGGCTTCTTTCATAGTCAGCAGAAGTGCACGGATGGTCAAAGGCTGCAAACCTAAATGCACGGACAGATTAAATTGAGCTGTTTTGTTGTCAAAGCATGCTAAGCTTGAAGCACAACAGCTAACTGGAAGCCATGTTTTCCCATGTTGCCATTCTTTAAATTTAGTACTAATATACAGCCACATATCCTAGTGAGATTCAGTTATAGGCCTACATGTAATCTGCACAAGCTCCATATTTGTACATTTAATCACTAAAAAACAAAAAAGGCTGTTTAAAAAAAAAATTGCATTCAAAAATTGCATTCAACAGTTTAAAATAGCAGCAAACCACAAAATTAAATCATTGCTGGTTTGTTAAAAAAAACTACTATAGAATTTATGGTCTGCTTTGTTTAATTGTATTATTTGTAAGCAAGCAAGTCAAATTTCAAAATAAATAAAATAAAATATAATATATGGTCATACCCCATTTTTGGACACTATCATGATGGTAATACCATGATTTTCCATGGATTTTTACCATGGCATTATGGTATAGATCAAAATACAATATATATAAAATACCAAACGTTATAATTTTCTTCTTTTAAATGGTTTTTAATTTGTAATTATTTTTATACATACACTTATAATTTTAAGGCTCATATTTATTATAATAGTTTATTCTATATACACACACACACTCACACACATTTTTTTACTTTATATATATTTGTTCGTTTTTTCTTCTTTAAATAAAATATTTAAAATACCTAAATATTATAGAACATCCAGTGAAAGACAAAATCATTTTGTTGTACTTGCACAATGACAATAAGCTTGATTTCATAAAAAGAAGAAAAAAAAACAGTTTTACGATACCATAGTGCTGGCACAATATGCTCTAAAAGGGTCTGTACTTTCTGATATATTGTGCAATAGAAAATAAAATCTCAAATTAAAACAAAATAGGTCATATAACAGAAAAGGGGTTATTTTTTTGATATTTTTGGTCAAAACGTTTCTTAAAACTTCCATAGTTATAACCTGTACAATTAAATTGGGCTGAGGCATGTTTTTATTTTATAATCTAAATCAATTTTAAACTAAAACATTCTAAATTAATATTAAAGCATATATTATGGGCGCTTCTAGGACCCCAAGTCAAGAGATCACCCCAATCCAGTTCAAGCCCGTATGATAGCATTAGCCTCTGCTAACGCTAATGACGCCCCCCTCCCGAGCCACACATAAGAGGCTTTTCACATTCAAATGCAACAGGAGAGTCAGGAAGGGGGTGAGGGAGGAGGAGAGGGGCTGTGCTGGACTTTGTCATGTAGAGGTGAGGAGGGGCGGGTGTAGTCGAGTATGAAGTCGGAGGAGGTTCAAGTTTCTGCTGCAGCTGTTGCGGCACGGCTGGGTTTGACCCTAAGGCTACTGCTGACACATAAGCTAAATGCATTTAATTATCTTTGTGTGTCATGGAGAGCTGCGGACATTCAGCAATCAAAGTGACACAATCGTGCTTTTTGTTTACAAATGCCTTTCTTATCTCCAAACATGTCTCAGTAATATTAGATACACCCAAACATTAAATATTGACTTGGATTCAGACCTCAAACAAGCAAACGCACGATTTAGAAACCTTGACTGTTGCACGTGCTCTGTATGGGAGGTATGAAGGTATGGGAGGTACAACAGTGAAGGTATTTGATCTGGATAGATATTCTTACTATACTATATTTGATCTGGATAGATATTCTTACTTAAGGAATCCATCATCTCCGTCCGCTTACAGTACTATATTAACTCTGCCGCGCTCTGTTTCTGGCGGCTGAGGTAACGCGCAATGCATGCTTTTTTTTCTTCCACCATATTTCCCGCTCATGATTTTCTCATCATAATTTTACAAACTGCAAGTTACAAAAAACGCGCATGCTGACTGAGATAGACAGACAGACAGACAGACAGACAGACAGATAGACTAGACAGACAGACAGACAGACAGACAGACAGATATAGGCTAGTGGATGGGCGGGTGCGGTGTTCTCCAATGGACTCGGGTAATACACACAAAGTTAAAAAGACCCTGGACCCGAAGTAATAGACTGGGCCCGTCCCGGACCCGGCTGACCATTTAAAATAAAGATCCGAACCCGTTCCGGGTCCTCGGGTCTCGGGTCCTCCTTGAAGACCTATAACTCCCACTACAAAAAATAAAATAAAAAAATACTATGAAAAACACAGTTGCTTAGGGCCCTATGAGATTTTAATTCCCTTAATTTTAATAATAATATTTTTTTTCGTTAACATTTTTTTGGACTCCTTTTTAAATGGTCAAATTGAATTGTATTAATCAAAAAGCAAGTATAATTAATTAAAATCATGAAACATATACAGTTTAACATTAATTTATTAAAAGTGTAACAACAATGACATGTTTTATTGTTACCAAATTCTGTGTTTTAGCATGTCTAATTATTTGAATGCATACAAACAATTTTTATTTAATCTTACAGGAGCCTTATATAATCCCCCCCCCTCAGAAATTCTGTGTTGTGTACTCAAATTTTACTGGTTATCAGATGAAGGTATAAAACATTGATTTAATTTATATTTTAATTAATGAAAATTAAACATTTAGTTTTTTTACTATTAAAATAAAAATATTTTGTGATCATTTCTTTAAAAAATTAAGTATAATAATTTTTCAACAGTAGTAGTATGTAGTAGTATTAAGTACATTCTAATAAATAATAGTAATAAAGCCTATTTATGGCACAATGTCTTTAACAAGTTAAACAAAACTTTTTATTTTGATGGGTTGCTGTGAATACATTTAAAGTTCTGTGTGTATATGATATGATGCTAGTTTCACTCAAATGAAACGGTAAAATGCTCGTGAGGTGACTCTCAGATCAGTTTTGGAGATATAGTTCATGCATTTATGTCCACTTTGAGACTGCAGATGCTGAAATCACTGCGAGCGCCACGCGTGCTGTGTAGTGTAACTTAGTAAACAAAACCGCGCAGAACATGCAGGATTCATATTTAAATCGACTTTTGCGGCTTAATATTTACAGATATTAGTCCAGATCACGATTTGATTTACATGTAATTACATACTTTTGATTAATTCATCCAAACTTTGACAAATTTCGTGACAATCTACGTTAAACTGTAAATTCTGTTTTTATGACTGGATTCCACGATTCCGTCCGCGTTTTCTGCATCGCGGAAATCATAGGGCCCTAGATACTACAGTTACTGTATTAATCAATACCCCCACATCAATGAAACAAAACAAGAAAATACACACACACACACACACACACACACTTCAGCAAAACAAAAAACGCAAGACAGAATTCAACTAAACAACAAAAAAAAAAAAAAAAAAAAAAAAAGTTACAACTTAAAATAAATAAAAAAACACAAAAAACAAATTTCAACAAAACAAAACTAAACAAAAACACAAAGAAATGCAACAAAACCCAAAACAAAACACATGAATCCTAATACATAAAACACAAGTGAACTATTAACAATCAGCACACATAAAAACAACTAAATTGAATGAATCAACAACAATTTACACAACTAAATTCAATAAAACAAAACCCAAACTATTAACAATCAGCACACACACACACACACACACACACACACACACACACACACACACACACACACATATATAAAATAAAACAAAGCAAAATACACATAAAAATTCAACAAAACAAAAGACAAAACATAATTTAACAAAACAAAACCTAAAACACAAAAATAAACTTAATTAGCACACATCAAATAAAAAACTAAACAAATTAAAACAGTAAACAACAACAACAAAAATCTACAAAATTATAATAAAAAAAAAACATTAAACTAAACCAAAAAACAGAAAAACAGAAAATAGTATACTAAACACAAAACAAAACAAACAAAAACAAGTCAACAATTAAAAAGAGATTCTGGCATGGTTCAGAAGATCCCAATAATGATTTATTACGATTTTATTGTAACAATAATTGTAACTATGGCTTTTTTGTGAAACAGTGATTTCCATTTTAAATTAGTGTAAAGGAAGGAACAGTTTGGCAAAGAAACGCATTCTGTCGTTGGTCTTGATAACATAAACATGTTTCGTGTGAAGAAAAGAATAAAGGAAGTGATATTACAGCACAACAAATGTTCACAGCACACACAACCGCGATTCACAGACAGTGTCATTTCCCAGATTACCTCGCAGTAATGCCTCTAAGAGGGTCTTCACCATATGCTCCCAGACACAACCTGACCTAAAAAAAGTCCCTGTCAAGGAATTTCTCAGAAACCTCAACAGGCTTTTCTCCTTGACTTTGACAGGACCGATATCATCATCTAAAGTGGATAAATCTGCTACAAAAACTTCAGAAGGCCAACATTACGTTCAAAGCATAAGTTTTGGCGACGTGACTACAAATAATTCCCACTAAAGCTTTTAAAAGCAACAGAACTGGTACAATCAGCCAGACCAAAACCTTAATTAAAGATCATAGCAGCATTAGGGAAACCACACTTGAGTTTTGCCCAGCATGAAGCCAGATTGAATTAATACTAACCACGCTTGCACAAATACACTCGTATCTGAATGAAGCTTGAGACTTAACCTCCAGACATTTTAACCATTAATGAGATTATATACAAGATTACTTATATTTATGTATCAAATTTTATCAAATCAAATTCCCACACATGGCACACAAGTGCTGTTATAATGTACAAGCCATTTGTGAGATTTAAAACCTGGGGAAATAAAAAAAAATCATCCAATCAATACTTTTATGGCTTTATGAATTTTGATGGTGTTTATAATAGAAGCAATAAAGCAAAGTATCGTGTTTGAATATTATGACCTTGATGCATCTACTCGAACTCCCTGGTGTATAAAGTGCAACTGAAACATTCATATTCCCCTTATGAACCGCATAACAACAACAAAAGCATTTTCCGCCTCAATCGGCGGCATAACTCAGTCATGTGTTTAAAGAGAGACGGTTTACGTTACTCTCTTGAGTTTAAATCTAATTAGACTGGCTAGAATAATTAATCTTATTAAAATATTAACCTTGTGAGACTGTGCACAGAGTTAACAAGGGAACGGGGGGTAGAAACCGCATATCTGCGTGCATTGAGCCATCATTAAAGAGAGGATTAATAAAACACACCAGCTTGAGCCCGAAATGATCTGCTGTGTGGGTTTGACCTTGGCTTGTCATTTTTAATAGGTGATCAAACTTGATGAACAGGAGATTAGCCAATGGGAAGAGACCATATGTCACCCTTGACCTTGCCGTATCCTTCCTGACCCTTCTACTTAGCACGCGCAGGATGAATGGCATAATCAGCTGTTTTGACCCCAAGGTCAAAGTTGACCAAAGTATGTTGCATTTCCTGCTAGCTTGTGTACGAACGGAGGCACTAGCACGGGCTACGAGTGGGCCTAAGTGTAGGGTCACTGCTGGGTAATGGGCATGGCCCAGTTCCTATTCATACCAGCTAATAATCCTAAATAGAGCATAATTTTGATGAAGCACAAGAATCTGAAGACTTTCCTGTAGCTCAACTAGTAGAGCATGGCACTAGCAACGCCAAGATCATGGGTTCGATTCCCAGGGAAAGCAAGAGCTGATAAAATGTAGAAACTGTAACTTGAATGCAATGTAAGTCACTTGATAAAAGTGTCTGCTAAATGCATAAATGGAAATGGAAATGAAGACAGCAGTAGGGTTATGTTATGTACATCCGAACGATATGCACATGATGTTTTGATGATGGTATGGGTATTTTTAACATAAAATCATGAGGCAGTCAGAAATTAGGTTTTTTTTCTCCAATTTGTCTGTTTTAAGGTTGGAGATGTTTGTAGGCCAGTGGTTGAACAACACTGGCCTGTTCGAACCAAAAGTTCAGATTTATACTTGCCCAGCCACTATTTAGAAGTGCCCCATGTACAACCAAGACTGCATTCGTTAGATTTTTTAAAACAATACAAAAATGATTTAAAATTATTACAATTTGAAATCACTGTCTTCTATTTTAACACATTTTACAATGTAATTTATTCTTGTGGTCAAAGCTGAATTTTTTCAGTGTCACATGATCCTTCAGAAATCATGCTAATATTCTGATTTAATGCTTAATAAACATATCTGATATTTTTATCAGTGTTTAAAACAGTCATGCTGCTTAATATTTTTCAACATGATAAATCTGTCCCCAGGATTTGATGAATAGAAAGCTCAAAAGAACAGCATTTATTTGAAACTGAAATCTTTGTGACATTCTAAATGCATCTTTGCTGAATATAAATAATAATTTATATTCAGCAAATCTCACTGACCCCAAACTTTGATACGGAGACATTTTCACAACAACTAAGCACATTTTGACATTTAACATTTGGAATTGGAATTTTGTGGAATCGGATACTTAATAGAAAGTAAAGACGACCGCAATTTGAATTAGACGACAGTCTTTACTGTCAGTTTTGATCATCTTTGCCCAATAAAATAAGTATTCTTAATATTATTATTCTACAATAATATTATTTATTTAAAAAAAGGCACATCTCTATATGTTAACTTTAATGTATGCATATTTTCTAAAAATAAAGATTTTTATTAAATTTTTGTTAAATTGCTTTCAATTTTTTTACCTTTTCAACAAATACTTTTTATCTTGTCAACTTATTCTAAATGATTCTTCACAATTTTTGTTTTTTATCAAACCTCATTTATGTCAACCAGATGATGTTACCCTTGCTGACAAATTTGAATAATCAGAATTTGCAACAACAATGATTAATACAGGAGAGAAAGCCAAATGTTAGTGACCATGCAGAAATGGCCCATCGTTTTTCTAAATGTTTTTAAAACATTGTTGTCCCATGCCAGCATCTAGTGCTAGAGGTCATGCAGTATGGATTTACAAACAGCTTATGCCAATATTCACAGATCAGGGATGCACTCAAAACTGCTTAAACACTACTTAGTTAATGTAAAAACTGAATTTTTTATTACCTTGTAAAAACATTTTATTATCCCTTGACAAGGCTGTTGGTAAATCTTGAAATTTATTTACACAATGGAGAATTACCACTGATGATATTTTAGTCAAGTGTGATATTAGCCAACAACAATATCAAAATTAACAAACATTGAGAGATTAATTGATTAACAGCTAATATATTAATCTATCTCTATATAGAATTCACCAACACTTTCAGTCACTGTGCTCACATGTGAGACGGGTTTATCATTTCCTGATCCTGCCCAAACCCCCCCGTCCTTATTTCCTGTCCCCTCTCGAACGTTGCTGTCAAGTGGTCAAAAAAATATATATAGTTGATGACAACGTGGCACACACTGCTAAACCACCAGCCAAACTATCCACACTGACACACATTCAACAAATGCACCAACCCAGGATTGAAAAGAGGAAATGGATCTTTTTAAGACACTGCTAATTATTTCATAAGCTGTGATGTGAATGATGAATGAGTGACTTGAGTTATGTGGGGTCACGGCCACTCCAGACGAGATTGGATTGAGGACACAGCAGATTACATTACGAGCGAGCCTGCCTCTTCTCAAGGCTTTGGTTACTAATCAATCTCTGAAGCTCATCACATCGTAACGGTCACTCCTGACACTATTGTTCACAGTAGAGGAGAGATATGAGATGTTAAAAGTACAAATACAGCAGAGACATGAATAGCTGTGGATAGAATCTATATCTATATATATATATATATATATATATATATATAGCAATGTATGCATGGATTGGTTTATTGTAATAACAGGTCCATTAACTATTTGCATGAAGATTTTTGGTTAAAACGTATAAAGGAAAATATGTTTTTTATATTGTTTAGGTCATATATGTGTGTGTGTGTGTGTGTGTGAGAAATGTATGTTTTAGGTGGTTTTATAACATTTTAAAAATCACTTAAATGCACATAAATAGATTGGGGGGACAAATTAAGAGAAGTGACCATATATGTGACCTCTGTGAAAACCAGTCATTTTTTTTTGTGAGTTGCTGTTTTCTACAAAAAAACATCCTTCATATGGTAAAGAACATTCTGTAAAAATGTAATCTTTAATATTGACTGAGTACTGTCATGTCAAATGTTGAAATTATAGTGAAATTAATGATAGAAATCAAATTTTGATGCTCGTTATCTCATAATTAGATTTTGAGACTTTAGCCTGGATTTCACAGAGAGGGTCACATATGTTAAAAAAATGTTTATTATTAAAAGGTTTAAAATAAAGGATTATTATTTTGACAAAAAAAAATCATACAGGTAAGCATATACCGTAGGTCATATACCTTTCTAGACTTACGTTTCGTTGTGCTCATACAACAAGGTCAAATACATTTGACTAAAAAAGATTCCGTGATTTTTTTCTCTGCATTGTGTTCAGGGTAAACTCAATCATATATATTATATTCAATCAAATTCCATCTGTTATTAATTTGTTGCATTCAGAATAAAATGTAGCACTATTTCGTTTTATAGAAACAAACAAAAAACACTTTAATTAGAAAAGCAGAACAAAAAAAGTCCACGTTCCAAGTATCAAAGAAATAGGAAATGTTTTTTTATTGCAGTGTCCTCAAACATTGTGAAGTTTTATATTTATATTTAGTCATTTAGCAGATGTTTTTATCCAAAGCGACTAACAAATAATGACAATAGAAGCCATCAAACCAACAAAAGAGCAACAACATGCAAGTGCTATGACAAGACCCGGTTAGTTTAACACCGTACATGTAGCAAGGTTATATATATATATATATATATATAAATAAAATAAAAATAATAAAAAGTAAACAATAGAACAGACATTGCAAAGTGTAAAGGGTTTTGTTTTTTGTTGTTGTTTTTCTTCGTGTTTTTTAAAAGTTGGAACTCACTTTTCCAGCTCCTAATTTTCTTGAAGAAATATATTAGATATACAAAAAATTAGACCAATATATTTGTTTTCCTGAAATTGAAGGCAAAGTTCATTATCACAGTTAACTGGCAAAAATATCTAACAGTATTCCACATTAATTAAAAACAACATCAATATGCACGATCTATTGATCTATATTTGCTTTTAAACAAAAGTTATTTTGCATGCGGCGTAAAATTTAAAATAAATGTTAGCATAAAATTGCTTATTCCTTTTTCATGTGCATCTCATAACTCACAGGCAGCTGTATTATATGTGATGGTTTTATATATAGTGACATTACCAAATGTGTGCAATGTCCTGCATTAAGCGGCAAGAGCTTTCTGATTGACACATTTTACCCCACTCTCCCCTAAAGTTGTCTACAAATATCAAATATCTTCTTCAATATTGCTTTTTATACAACAAGAATTATTAATATGTCCTAAAATAACGATCTGATCAAATCTGTAAAGTGGATTTTGGTATAAAGTTACTAGAATATTCTGTGATAATAATCGAAAATACCCTATTCTAACTTATAGTAGCATATTAACTATTTTAAAAATGTTCAACTTAAATTTAACATAACACTCAAAATAGCTAAATTTGGACAAAAATAATGGAAGAGACATAATTTTATATATTAATTGTTTTACATTTGATATATTAAATATTAAAAAGCTATTATTATCTTGGACCTCTTCTCTGTCTAGGCATCACTAGGTTCTGTCAATCAGAAATTTGTTCTGTCCAGACTTGACTATTGCAATGCTCTCTTGGCAGGTCTTCCAGCCAGTTCCATCAAACCTCTACAATTAATCCAGAAGATAAATTTTTAATGAGCCAAAAAGAATGCACATCACACCTCTGTTCATCAATTTGCACTGGCGACCAATAGCTGCTTGCATTAAATTCAAGGCATTAATGTATGCCTACAAAACTACCTCTGGCTCTGCACCCCTTTACCTAAATTCAGTACTTCAGACGTATGTGCCCTCTAGAAACTTGCTTTCTGCAAGTGAACATCACTTTATTGTGCCATCCCAAAGAGACTTTCACAGACTTTTTCATTAACGGTTCCCACCTGGTGGAATGACCTGCCTAACCTATCTTCAAGAATTGGCTAAAACACATCTCTTTCATCATTATTTGACCCTCTAACTCTAGCACTCTCTATTCTAATATATAAAAACTTAAAACGTGCCCCTTTTAGACTTACACTCTATTCATATAATAACTGCTTGTTTTCTTTGAAAAAACAGAAAACAGTAACAGTTAGTGGCCTCTAACAGTAGTTTGCTCTATTCTTTTTCTATCCTATTTAATCTGTTTTCTTTTTATTTATTTTATTATAATAAAAAAACCTTGTTATGTGTACTGCGTTAAACTAACTGAGACTTGTCATAGCACTTGCCATTTTTTTTGATTGCTTACAATGTCCTCATTTTAAGTCGTTGTGGATAAAAGCATCTGCTAAATGACTAAATGACTAATCCTTCAAAATGTTATTTTAAAGAAAAGAAGTCGGCACTTGTTCAGTTGAGCCAGCAGAGTGCAGCAGTGAGCTGCAGAGAGAGGAGTGACACTCCCAGGTCTACACGTGTTCCACACAGACAGACATTGCTGAAATCTGTGCATTAATGCACTGAGACGTGAATAGAAATACTTTCAACACAGAGAAGAATACGGTTTAATTCTGGTTATGGGTTGGGCTTGTGTCTTGGAAGGAAGTGCTACCGTTAAATCAGGTGTTAGAAAATCAGGTGATCTGCCTCAGGGAACTTTCAAAAAGAAACCTAAATGTATTCACCAAAACCGTGACTCACCATAAGCATGATACATCAGAACAAAACTCAACTTAATGACCGAAACCAGAACGTGAATAACTTATTGCAGTGTTCTAAAGAACTGCGGTTTGTATCAACTCCTTGATTTGGTCTTCCTCATTTGTGGATTCTGCCTCTATAGAGGTTTTTGGAGCAGTTTTGGGAATTTTGTGACAATAGTTTAATGAGAGAGAATACAGGGATGCATATAACTGAGGCGGTGCATGGGTAACCTCTCCACCACAAACAGGAACAGCCCTGGGTCGCATTCCAATAAATCACTTCAGTCAGGATTCCTAAAGTAAAGGTCCATCCAGAAACAAACTTACTGACTTCAGGAGTCAAACAAACACCTGGGTGTGTGAATCTGTTCATTCAGCTGAGACGGAGTATGTTCAGGAAGTTGACGTGTACGGCAGTGTGACATGCTATAATGCATTAAACCATTTTTAAACTCTCATTTTAAACTGTCTTTAAACATTTTGCTTTTTCTTTTAGAATTATTATGCATAATGCTTCATGAGCTCATATTGATTGAGAGACTATTTGGAATATTCATATAAACATGCACTGTTGGATTTGTATTTATGAGTGATCTAAAAATATCATGTGGTGTAACCAAGTAATTTTACTTTATTTAAAAGAATTTTTTATATATAATTTTTACAGTAAATATATATACACATACATGCATACACACACATATATATATATATATATATATATATATATAAATAAAATATAGATATTACATTACAAGTAAGGAATAATTGACTCCGAGCCGTTTAATTATTAGAAAAATAATGCACACCCAAGGTGGTGATGCGGTCACAACGCGAAGCGGAGTGCATTATTTTTTCAATTATTGCAATTATTCTTCTGAGTCAATTATTCCGCTTATACTACGGTTGCCACACTTCAAGACATCGATCAGATGATATATTTCAAAGCATTCGTCCGGTTTTTATACTTCAATCGCTATTGTGAGTAGGATTATTTATTCCACACCTTATCTAACGCCTCCCTTGCTAATTCCAAAACGTAATTTTAAACCATAACGGATGCTTAGATTTGTCGATTTTATCATTTTGTTTACTGTATTTATTTGTTTGGCCAGTCTCGTTGTGGGTTTTGGTTATTTTTCTGCTGTAAGACCTTTGAAATAACAGAAATCATTTGGCGAAGTGATATAGTCATGTAATGCGGTCAAGAAAGCTGCCTGGAACTATGTTCGCCGTGCGTTTCCCTGAAAATAATTGCACACCTCAGAACATTCGTCAGCCAATCAGATTCAAGCATTCAACGACCCCTTAGTACAAGTAAAATTAATTCATTATGAATGAATGAATGAATGAATGAATGAATGAATATCATTACGGATTTAGGGAGTTGACATGACATTTTGCAGTCTAAACTATTTCTTCCTTGTCATAAAAAAATCTAATTATTTGATATTTTAGAGACTTTTTACATTGACATACCAGCATGAGGATCCTTTCTATCATTTTCGGTTTTCCATATTTATTTCCTGCATGTTGGTTGCACCACTTGACATTGTTGGTTGTACCATATGACATTTAGTGGATGAACAATTTTCAAATATAAATTAGTAGTAAAGCAGTTTTGTTATAATATTATTCTCTTTACTTTTTTATTTTATTTTGGAGAATGACGAACTCCCTAAGATTTTATTTCCAATAATTGTATGACTTTTTTCTCTTTAATATGAATTCAGGTCAAATTACCTTACATTTTTCCCCTTAAAAAATATTAAAATTAAATAACTAAATTACATTATTGATTTTAATGCAAAATTGAAAAATGATCATAGAAGACGTGTATTCAAGACATTATGTATTAATTACATTATGTATTTTTTATAAATTAATAAAATCGCAAAATAATAAGCATAGTTTTTTCCTCAGGCGTGCTTGCTCTAAATTCCCTAAAAGTTCATAAAATGTGTCTCATCTGGCTCCTTAAACATGCAAACTTTCCCCTATTTGAGCGTGGCAGTTAATGCCATACTGTTTAATTATTCCAAACAGTCTTTTTCATTACATAAATGCATAGTAAAGGGAGTTTCAGTTCTGCAGGTGTTGCTTGTTCTTGGCACGAGGCAGCAGGAGTGTTGAGAAGCTGCCAAGACTGCAGGATTTTGGGATGCGTCTCAACTACTCAGATTCACACCAACAGCCAACATCTGACTCAACAGTGTAAAACACAACTTTAAACTAACATGATAAATGTGATTATGACAATTCTGATGAATAATTCAAATGGCGAATCAAATATTTAATAACCTCTTCTGTCACTAATAGTAGTTAGAGGAAGTGTTTTCACCCTATTAAGTGTTGAAAAGTAGATTATTACTGGCATGGAAAATCTGCACTTGGCACTGGATATTAGAGCATGTTAAATTCAAATAACTCTATAACTCAAATATATTTTACTGTGGTTATGGTATCCATGCAATTATACATATTCTGCAATATACAATTTAAGATGATATAGTTAGTTTTTAAGGAAAAGCTCAGCCATTAAAATTGCATTTACTCTTTCAAAACCTACTTTTTGTCTTTCATGTTTAGAAATTAAGCAAAATGTTCAAGCTGCTCTTTTCCATACAATGAAAGTGAATGGTGACCCGGGATGGTCAAATATCTTGTATAAACAATTGTGCTTAGAAAGTATATTTTAAATCATTGTTCCAATTTTTTGTCATGTTTTAAACTTAAATTGATGCGTCGACTAACATGCTAAAGTACATGTAACATGATTATATTTTTAAACTGTAGTGTTATTGAATATTACAATAAAAATTAAATGTACTAAATTGCATCTTCATTGTTATATATCTCAATGTTAATAACTACAAATTGGCAAAGTTTTAATGGAAGTTAAAGTATATTTTTGTTTAACATGAATGCTTGTCAGTCCATTCTGTAGTAAACTTTAATATTTCAAAGACAATAAGTAATTATGAAATTACACAAATGTACTACAAGTTTTATTTAAGAGGGTTAAAAAGAAACATTCAACTAATTGCGTTTAATTTCAATTGAAAAAAAACTAAAACATTCTCATTTAGTTGCAATTAACGCATCAAAGTGTCTAAAAATACTACATTCAGTTCGCACTTGTCTCACTTTAGTTCTGTAACTTCAATAATTTTTAATATATAAATAAGATTTTCAGAGTGGCACTTGCATTAATACTGTATGACTTCAGAACACTTAAATATAACAAGACGTGTGGACTACATTTATGATATAACCTATTTTTTTTTGCATTTTTGGAGCTTGACAGCCCCTGGTCCTCATCTACTTTCATTGTAAGGAAAAGAGCAGCGTGAACATTCTTCTAAATTGATCATTTAGTGGTCAACAGAAGAAAGTCAGTCGTACGAGTTTAGAAATGACACAAAGGTTAAAACATGATATTACAATTCTGGCTAAACTCTAAATATTTCACAGCAGAGATTGAAATTGAATGATGTGCAAAAATTATTAAACGAATCTGACATGTTTTTATTTGTTGTACAAATTCGGAAACTAAGGAGGCAACAAGGGTTTCTTCTGTCAGATAAGCGTTTGCATCACTATGTCAAATGAAGTAAAAAATGTCAGATGATGTTGAACCTTTCATTCACGGTTCGATGCCGCCATTGACATTTCAACAAAGAACAAAGAGTCCTTAACAAATGAGCGAATATACAGCAAAAACATGTAAGGCATATCGCACTACGCCGATGTTTGCACACACTCGCTTTCACCGCGAGACCTCGTCACTCCGTGAACAAAGGGTTAATCACTTAAAGATAAAGAAAGGGACTCCAGAGGTCACAAAAGATCAAGCCTTCTGAATTTATGACCTCAATACATAACACTAATCCACATCATCCCCCATCTCTCCTGGACTCTCGCTGCCTTCCCTCCCCCTCTTTTTTCTCCTCATTGCCCCTCTTTTTCTCTCCTCCTTTATCTGTCCAGCCCTCCTCTACTTGCTCCAAAACTGTCAGATCACATTAGCGCGTTTCACGCTCCACGCCTGCGGAAAAAACAGCCGTGAACCTCGCCGCAATTCTCTTGCTCCAGTTCCCTCCTTGCACTCAACGCAGCAAAAATACCAACATTATTTTATTCATGATGAGGCCCACACGAAGCGCACAATCGCCCCACTAAAGGCCACAGTGTCACACACAAACTAATGCAGAGGAGGAGATGCTGATGATGCAGGCGTGTAATTGTATCTCTTCAAACCCTCTGTTCATCCTTAAGCCGGTCTATGATCTTTAACTCCCAAACACGGCATCAGCGACTCCAAACAAACTCGTTCTGTGATTTTCCCTGCGTCTGTGTATTCACTCGTGGAATTACACGCAGAAAATTGATTTTTGCTGCTCGATCAGTTTATTATTGTAATGATCTAGCGCAACGCAATTGTTGAACATTTTGTTACGAATTGATTTTTCTGTCAATTTCAATTTGTTAACTGGAATTTATTTACTTAATTCATTTGTTTTCTTTACTCTGAACGTGAAACATGACTAGTTTCATGGTGGTGCATGAGCGGCGACCTGAATCCAGCTCAGTTCTTTACTTTCCTTGAATTTAGTAGACGTGATAATAATAAACAATGATAATAATACTTTTTTGCAGTAAATCATCATATCAGTGAATCACAGGAATAAATTACATTTTAAAATATATTGCAATAGACATTAGATGTTTAAAATTCTAATAATATTTCACAATATTTTACTGTATAATAAATTCAGTAATATGATTACTACAATTTTTTAAGAAATTAATACTTTTATTTAGTTAGGACACATACAATTATTAGAAAACAATTAGAAGGTTCAAAACTTTAATAAAGACACAATCTTATAAAATATATATATCTATTTTTTAAGATGTTCTTTTTAACTTTCTAATTTTAAAGAATCTGAATAAAATGTATCTCGGTTCACAGAAAAATATGAAGCACCACAACGTTTTTCAATATTGATCTTTTTTTAGCAGCAAATCAGCATATTAGACTTCTGAAGATCATGTGACACTGAAGACTGTGGAGTAATGATGCTGAAAATACAGCTTTGATCACAGAAATAAATAACATTTTAAAATATATTACAATAGAAAACCGATGTTAAAAATTGTAATAATATTTCCCAATATTTTACTGTATGATAAATGTAGTAATAAGATATACCTACTTCTTTTAAAAAAGCTAAATCTTATAAACGGTGGTGTATTTCCTCATTCACACATGTATATGGAAAAATCTGTGTTAAATTTGACACATAGAAAAGTGCAGACTAGATTTTTACATTCATGAAGAAAATAAAAGTGTTGTTCGGCAGTGCAAAAATTGCCTCATAACAGTGGATGCTTGTGATGTGGCTGTAATGGGCTTCAGAGTGTTGCTATGCAGTCGTTATGGGTGGTTGTTTACCAACCCCATGAAATTATAATCAACACATACTGTATGACACGGGTCCCTCCTTCAGTGCAAACCAATGGGACTCTTTATCATCTGCCAGACAAAAATCATAAAATCACAACAAAATCCCACCTCTCCTCAACAAGCCACAGGAATGACGTATTATTCTTGATGAGTTAGCGTTAACCACATTAGTTTCTAATATGTTATGAAACATTTACCATGTCGGTTTCCTATTATTTCTTATCTTGGGTCGCCATAGTTTCTTGACACCAGCCGATCGCTTTCTTTTCATCTGTCCTCCTACTCTAAGCTTTCATTTGTTTGAGTGGTACGGGCCGTGGTGTTAGACCCCCGCACCCTGGCCTGTGATCTGCCTTGTGAAATGACAGGCTGGGCGCCTCTGTAGGCTCAGGGTGGAGCATAATGACACCGTGTGTGTCTAACGTTAACATTACAGCTCCTTGGCTACAGGAACTGAGGGGAGGCCAAGCCTGTTATTATCTATGGGACGTCCTGTAATCAGAACTGGGCTGGACACAAAGCTGTCTGTAAGGCATGCTACTTTGCAGCAGATCCCAGATCAGATGCTGTCACTATAAACAACACCGAATAAAGGAGGTCACGCTACAGGGAAAATTCAACCCCCCCAAAAAGTTTACATCACTTACACCCTAACGTCACTCCAAATACACATTACTTTCTTTTCTGTATAGAACAAAAAAGATGATGTTTCGCAGGATGTTCACACTGCTCGTTTCCATACAATGAAAGTTAATGGGGATTAGCTATCAAGCTCCAAAAAAGACCAAATTTTGTTTAGATTTTTTCTGCTTTCATGTTAATTTGAAAGTTTTAGCAATTTTTTCTTAGTTTGTTTCTAAATGTTTTTATTAATTTAATTTTAGTACAATCTTTGTTGAGTAAACCTACCATTATAATAGTCCTAGATTGCAAAGGGATTTAGGCTAATAAAGAAAAATATTAAAAGAACTAGAATTTATTGTAATGCATTTTAACTATTTGGGAAATAATATTTTTATTTGAAAACACATTCAGTTTTAGTCATACAGTACCAAAACATATATCTTGTCTTTTTACATTAAATTAAGTATTACATAAATTACCTATTTTTTGTCTTCTTTTTTTTCCAAAAGAGTGATTTTTAATTACTGCTGGCCAATTAACATTCATAAAAACATTTAATATATGACAACTGTTTGCTATAGCATGTATCTTACCTTAAATTCTTGCACTATAATTGTTGATCCCTTTCACCACTAAGTTTTTTAATTTTAGGGCACCTGACATGTGTCTCTTTCCATCCAGGTTCTTTACTTTGTTAATGCACGCTGTGTTTTGGAGCAATGGTAGATTGAGTTCGCTATCACTTATCAGTTTGTATAATTCACAGCTGTTATATGATTGTGTTTTTTCTTCACAATTCACTTTCACTGTACGGAAAGGACCTGAAGAAAGAAAACCGAAAATCTGACAGGCTTGGAATGATATTGGGGGTGAGTATCTGATGACAGATATTTTAATTTTGGGTAAATTAGCACTTTAACTAAAAAAACATTGGTTTCATGTGTCTATAAACTTCCAACTCTTAGTTAAGAAAATAAACTTCCGCTCACTGCGCAGTCTTGCCTCTAGAGATGAAAAATGAGGCAGATCAGGATTTGTATTTGAGGGATTGTGAAGAGTTCGGTGGTGAGTGATAGTCACTGGGGCGTTGACTGGCAGTCGTGCTGACGCACTCGCTGTAAGTTTGGCATGCTTAATCTCTCATTCCTCACCGTAACACATAGACTGTGAGGAATGCAGGCCAACCGTCATTCTCAATGACTAGAACATGAAACTATAGCTGATCATGCCGTTTGAATGGATCTTTTCCAGGTAGACATCCTGTCGGTCTGGACCGAGGAGTGTGTGTCACCGTAAGTCGAGAGGCACACCTGCTGTGGTGTAACATCCTGAAGTTATAGCTCCTCTTCAGCATGTGTTCTTTACAATCCACTACAGACAACACAAACCAATCTGAGTTTTTTCATGTGACGTAATACCTGCTGGGAATTGTTACTTAGTTGTTAAGGTGTTGTGAGTGGTTTTAATACATTGCTAAATAGTTGCTAGGTGGATTCTAGGGTGTTCGTTGATTGAGGGACCTGAATATCACAGTCTATGGCAGTGGTTCCCAATTATGGGCCCAAAGTTTTCAAATGTTTAAAAATAACATAAAATAAGCTACAAACAACAACAAATTAAGATTTGATTCTTATTTAAATTCATCTCTTAAATGTTTGTTTCATCTGAAGAACCTCTGAAGGGTCTTGAATATATGAAGCAATATTAATAATGAATATATTAATATTGCTTCATATATTTAGGACCCTTCAGAGGTATAAAAACACACATATGCATACATACATACATACATACATACATACATACATACATACACGCATATAGGCTTGAACAATTAACTGGAAGAGTTCTAAAATAATTTGTTAAAATGAAGGAACCCTGAAAATCAGTAAACTCCTAAAACTTCAGTAAACTCGAATCTCAATTTAATTATTAGTTTTTTTGTTTGTATATATTTATTTAGAAAAAAAGTAAAGAAAAACAATATTTATGATAATGCATTTGAACAATTTGCAAATATATATTTTAAGTAATATGTAAATGATAATATATAATTTTTTTCTAAAACATAATATATAATATGCCAAAAACAGCTTATGTTTGTCTTGTTGCATTCAATTACGAATAACATAAGTTATATAAATTCCATATTTTTTATCATTGGAATAAAATAGCTAACTTACACAAAACTTGGAGTGCCCGCAGATAAAGGAAGAAACGAGGACAATATTGTTGCCAAAAGCGTTTGATAGGACATATGCTCTCCTGTTTTATCATACACCAGATGACAATCATAAGGTAGATCGCTTAGAAAAGTAATAGTACACTTCTCCTCAACAAGCTGCACGATTTAAGATATAATTTATGTGTAGTAGTATAACACTGACCAAAAATAATAGTGACGCTTGTGACACAAGCATTATGACACATAATTCTTTAAAAAACATATAGCTATAGCGTATGTGACTATTTTACGCTCTATTTGTGTTTTCATTACATTTGTGACAAGTGCAACAAAGTTACACAGATGAGAAATGTACCTTGAATGCAAGTGAAACAGCCCTTTAAATAAAGGATCCATTTCACGCTAGTTTAGCATTTTCATTTTGTTGTGCATGCGGGAATCATCACACGTATCTTACACAGCGTCTGCTCGATGACGTGCTCAGCGCGCTTCACCAGACATGCCGTAGCCTGTCGGATGTGATAACGCTGGTATGCACTCTTCCACACACGTATTTGTTCTGAACAGGTATGTATGATCCTCAGAGACAAGAGGAGAGAACCATCTGAATAAGATGGCTGAATGTTAAGCGTATCGATTAGTGAGTATCAACGGAGTCACTCTATGAAACTGCTGGATAAAGAGTCATTTTGTTTAGTTTTGAGTCAATTTTAGGGATTAAAAGTACATTTGTGTAGGATTTTAAACATTCTGTGAGAAAGATATGATCTTTAAATGAAAAAAACTGCAGTATAAAGTTACATTTTCATTCACTTAATGAAACAATGATTATGTCATTATAAGTTTTTCTGTTAAATTTAAAGAAAATAACTATCTTTTTAACCTTATGTAAACAAAATAAATGTAATCAAATATAGAATATCATTTAAATGTTTGGTGTCAGTAAGCTTTTTTTTAAATGTTAACACATTCAGTAAGGATATATTAAGTTGATACATTTTTTTGGAAAATTTGTTTTACATTTCTAAAAAAACAAAACGCTTCTTTTGAACGTTCTATTCATCAAACAATCCTGGACAAATGTATCATGGTTTCCCAAAAAATATTTTAGAAATAGAAGCACAACTGTTTTCAAAATTAATAATAATAAATGTTTCTTGAGAGCAAATCAGGATATTACAATGATTTCTGAAGGATCATGTGACTGAAGACTGAAGTAATGATTCTGAAAATTCAGTTTTACGTCACAGGAATAAATTACATTAATTTGGAAAACAGTTATTTTAAATTGTAATATTTCACAATACTTTACTATAATTTTCTTCTAATAAATGCTGCCTAAGTGAACATAAGAGACTTCTTTTAAAATAATTTAAAATATTACTGACAAAATTTGGAATAATTGCATATACAAAAAGAAAGACAAAATGGTAGCTTTTATTTCTACATATGTTTATGAAAATTACTATATTTGTTAATACAGCAAGGAGAACTTGAAAAAACAGGGATGAGGAAGATAAAATAACAAACAAAAATATACTTAAAAATAAAACATGGTTACTGAATTGGTGTAGTTACTGAATGCATTTAGAAAAAGTATAGTACATTACCAAATAGTACAAAATTCATAAGGTACTTATTACAAAAGTAAAATAATTTAATATATCCACGAGGGACACAAATTGCACTTTTTTTTGTCGAATGACCGAAAAGAAACCGAAGAGCAATGAAATCAAACATAACCAAACACTTGACATCTTTGATATTAAAACAGAGCTGATGAACATGAAACATTGCTAGTTTACGTCTTAACACACAGACAATAAAATAACACAATAATACTTGATTGTTTTGGTATTCTGGCCTAAAGATATTGTATTATGCTGGTTGTGAGCGAAGACTTTAACATGTCAAATAGTGATACGCACTACCATAGACCTCTGTATATTTAGCATTTGTAGCTCTGTGGAAATGAAAAAACAAACACATAACAGGCGCTTAATCGGAAGACAAATGTTAACAACTATAAACATGACTCACAAAACTGCTACAACAGTCATTAGCTGTGCATAACATGTTTGCATTTTGACCCTGGCACTGACCCCATTATTTGTTCCCCAGAGAAATATGAATATACACAGATTTCATGAGCGAATGCTCATTTAACTTGGCAGGGTGATTAGCACGCTGGGCGGCATGGGAGAGAGGGGATATGTAAACACAGTTGGATCACCAAACCCCCCTTCTTTCCTCTTCCCTTCACAGTCATCAGAGCCCAGCCTGTGGGCCCGGCCTGACCCCCTTCCATATATCAATCCCAAGGCTACTGTCCTGTCCACTGGGTGGTCAAAGCACATGACAACGCAGCGCACTGTCGAACCTCATATGCCAGGAATAAATCAGCCTTACAAGGCAAAATGTGGAGGGAGGGGGGTAAACAGAATTAGGCCACAGCTGTTTAGGTCTGTAGGCAAAAAATTAGTCTCAATATGTCAAAGAATATTACATCAAATAAAGGGTCGGCTGTGTGCTGCCGTATATATGCACGATGCAGCAGTGCTGTTCTCACACCGCTTTGTGTGTTCGTTTGCACAGCAATGTTCTTTTTTTCTTTTTTTTTTTTCTTTTTATGTTAATTGGAGAAAAGAAAATATTGGGAGTGGGAATTACAGGTAGATGAGAAAAGGAGGAGTTAAATCCTATGCTAAAGTATTGTGCAGCATTATTCTGGTTCATTGGTAGGTTGCAATCTATTTTATTACGCATACTTAGCAATGTTTGCTAAGGCAAAGATATTGGAATAACTCCTACTGAACGTCATCTTCAAGACTATTTGTGCTATGAACATAACCATATCCATTCACGTGGCTTGTCGAGAAGAGAAAAACCTGCTCATACTTTGATTATGGTAAAATTTTCATAATAAATTTTATCATAATAAAAAAAAAACAACAAAAAAAAAACCTTTAGACATAAGGTTGTGAAACAAAGCTAGTTGTAAAATTAGCATCAACTGGAAAAACAATATATTTTGACCAAAAAAAAAAAAAAAATATTAGCTTGTTTATTTTAAGCATTTTTACGCTTTAGTGGTAAAAAGTTAAAGCAGGGCTCCAGACTAACTTTTTGCACTGGGTGCACTGGTGCGCCTAACTTTTTTTCTTAGGTGCACCAGCACAAAAGTTAGGTGCACCCAAATTTTTATATAGGCAATATTGACTAGTAAACGATTAACTAACAATTTGGTCAACATAAAGTTGTTATTTGAAGCACAATTCTACAAGAAAGGTAACTTACTGAAAAGCTGAGCTGAGATTTAAGCTTAAAACATCTCAAGATAAATAAAATAAATAGAAAATCTAAATTAAGTGTTTGAAGGCCGTCAAACTGAACATCTCATGGCTCAATGAGATTGAGCCATGAGATTGAGCCCCCCCCCTTAAACCCATAAAACAATCTGGCACCCCCATCCCACCACAGACTACTAAATAATTTCACTAAACATTATGAAAAAAAAAGTATTTACAGTTTTTATAACCAATTCTTACTATGCAAAAAAGAAGTATACTTAGTCCTTTAGTGTTACGTTAGAAGCATTTTTATACTTATACCTTTTCTTGATTTAATATTTTGAATTGTTTTTAGATTTATTTTCATTTAAATGTTTCGTTTTTAAATGTTGTATGCATTTGTCATTTTTATTTCATGTCTTTATCTTCTTAAATGTGTGTATATCATATGTATAGTTTACTTTTAATTTTAGTTACTTTTTCTTATTTGTAAGTCGCTTTGGATAAAAGCGTCTGCTAAATGACTAAAAGTAAAGTAAAGAAAAAAAGAACTGTTCTGTTCTGTCTTATCGTCTCTCTGTGCTCATACTGTATTTTAATGCAGCCAAATTCTCAATAAAACTGTTTTATTTTATATCTTTGACTGTTTATGTTGTCAGTCAACGGGATGAATATGAAATAGTGACTGAAACACGTCCCTTTAAGAATACATAACCAGCTCTCCATTCCAAGAAGCTAGTCTGCACAAAAATACTAATTTATAATTTTATTGAGCCGTTGTCTGATGAAATCAAATAATACACAATATAAGACAAGACAAAGACAATTCCTGTGCTGTGATTTCTTCCATATTTGCATGTACGTTTAGAGAAGCAATAATATCTGTTTTAACTGAACGGGCTCCTCTCAGACGCTCGCTGAACAGAGCAGATGCAGAGAAAGCGCGCTGATCTCGCGCCATTGCGGCGATCACAGAGACACTCTGAGAGACTCGATTTGTCACTAGTTGCTTTTTTGGGCAAACAAAAAGTTGCTATGGGGGTCTACAAAGGCGCTAAATCTCGCTAAGTTGGCAACACTGCGCGCATCTCTACTACTCACTTCTTTCTCTCTGTCTGACTGCAGCAGCACACGTGACGCATTTGTAAACGCGCACACACACATACAGGAATATCTGGACCACGGCCAATCAGAGGGGGGGTCCGCCCTTCACTATCTCTGATTGGTTTAGACCACGATATAAGCCTAACGGGTGTGTCTTTTGTTGAACCACAGAGTTTCTGAGTCGCGGATACTTTTTTTTCTTTTCTCGAATGGCTGGACGCACCAGTGCGACCTGGGATTTTTGTTAGTCGCACCCGTGAGAAATTAGGTCGCACGTGCGACCAAATTGGTCGCACTCTAGAGCCCTGTAAAGCCACTGCAACAGCTACTTATTTTTTAAAGCATATTTAAAGGTATAGTTCACTCAAAAATTAAAATTACCCCATGATTTACTCAAGCCATCCTAGGTGTATATGATTTCTTCCTTCAGACGAATACAATCAGAGTTATGTTAAAATATGTCCTGGCTCTTCCAAGCTTTATAATGGCAGTGAATGGGGGGGGTCGAGATTTTGAAGCACAAAAAAAAAAACTGCATCCATCCATTTTAAAAAAGTACTCAACACGGCTCTGGGGGTTAATAAGCAAATCAATGCATTTGTGTAAAAATATCAATTTTTAACTTTATAAACTTTATAAACCGTAATCTCGGTCTTCATCATATGTGCAGTCACAAGAGAGTGGCATTCCAGCAGATGACGTAGGATGTCTAGCTATGAATTATACTACTACACATAAAAATGTAAGGTTAAAGGATAGAGAAAAATTGGTTTCAAGAACAATTTGTAAATCAGTGCTAGTTAACGGTAGAATTAGTGCCAACTGGAAAACTAGGCTATATTTTGACTTATCAACACGCTATACTAAAAACCACTCCAACAATTTTAGTGTACGTTTACACAACAAAAATATATGAACAGAAATGTTTTGCGTACCGATGACAATGCCTAAAAACAACTAAAACGTTGTATTATTTATGCCAGGCCAGTAGATGGCAATGTCAGTTTGTAAAGAAACACTACACGCCTTTACGCATTCCTATAGACTCAACACACAATAAGCATGAACACGACATCACCATTTTTTGAAAATTCGTGTTTTCGTCATATTTGTATTTAGTACTTATAGTTAGAAACCTGTTTTCAAAAGTTTGGATTTTCTGGCCCCAAAACGCTGTTGTGTGCATGGATGGCCAAAATACATAAAAAGTTTTAAATATTATGTTGATAAAGCATAAAAGTATATTTTAATTTTGAAGTGAATGCTAGGGCATGCATACACAACAATGAATTGCGCTACTTACAAAACTCCTTTAAATTTAAAAGCACAATATGCAAGTTTTCAAAACTGAGGCGAAGCTCTCCTCTGGGCTTCCGTAGTTCTGAATGGGCTCAGCCCTCCATTTTTCTGCATCTCCATTTTCTGCATTTGCCATATGTTGGGCCGACTTACGATAGGCGTGTTCGACTTGAAGCAGTGCTGCACAGAATTATCACTGTATAACAAAGTACCGCGAGAGTGATAAAATAGCAGACGGATTCTTATGCTTTCGAATCGCTCTCACGGTACTTTGATGTCACAGTGATCATTCTGCGCAGCGCGCTTCAAGTCGTACACGCCTGATACTCTTGTCCATCGCCAATGGCTGATAGACATGATGTTGAGCCGGCATAGTGACCCCCCCCCATACCACCCGCAATCTGTCGCATCCCAATAACGTATTCAGAAAGAAAATGACGTGTTTTTTGAGGGTGCTTAGACTCGCGCTAAACTTAAGTCAGTCATAATGTTCTTTGACAATGTAAGTTCTTTGCTCACAATCTCTGTAACAAACATTTTGATCAAAAACAAATCTGTCTGGAACACAGCATTAGGTTAACATTTAAATTAACGAGCATGTACTGCAATTACGAGCCATTCTATAAATTGATATATCAGCACTTGACCAACGGATAGCGACTCCTAAGTAGTACTTAAAGCAGGGCTGTGCGCGATTGTGTTAAGTGCAGTTTAGAGAAACGCATGTGAAACAATAGCGAACGTTCGTAATATGACTCGTAGAAAACGCTTTTAAGCGCTAAGATCAATCGTTATCAGGAAACCCGGCCCAGGGACGAGCCATTATTTAAAACGGAAATTTCTCTGGATTTACAAATCCTTGGGAACTTTTGGGATAATCCAAATACACAACTGCATAACTGTATAACAGAATATATCACACTGTGAAAGTAGTTTTTAGATATTTTATTACAAAAATCTAACATATTGTGCCTGTATGAGTAAAGAACATATTGTGACACAGAGCTAGTGGTAGAACTACACTGTAGCAGCAACTGGAAAACGAAACATTTTGATCAAAAACAAGTCTGCTTGTTTTTAGTAAGCCAATGTACACTTATTATTTTCACTCTTTAGTGGTAAAAAATTACAGCCATTACAACAGCTACTCAATGTTTTCTTAAGTCAGGCAGTGCTCGAGCATAACGTCAACATCAGTTAGAATGACTAAGAGGAACTATCATGAGATATAACCTTAGCGGCTTATCACACAAACTGACATGACTACGGCAAAACAAGTTTTTGTTGTCTGAACAAGAATTTCTGTAGGCTGCAGGCCTTATGGTGCCTTTCAGAAGGAACAGGTCACTTAAAAAAAAAACACATCTGTCGCTGTTTACTCACCCTCATGTTGTTCCGAACCCCTTTTTGAGGAATTTTTTAACAATGTAAACACTTCTTTGTACTTTTGATTACTTTGTTTGACGAACATCAAACAAAGTATCAAACTTTGTTTGATACTTACGTGTGTGTGTGTGTACTATACATTCACATTTATATGGGAGCATCTATATGCAATATATACACTCAAAAGTTTAAACAAAAGAATATTTTTTTGTCTTAATTTCTAAATATATTTGTTTGTATCAATATATAGCCATATATTGGCAATACGTATATTGCTGTATATTGAAAAATATAAGCTCTAGTTTCCAATATATGGAAATGTATTACGTAATATATCGCATTTTATTTTGCAGTATATTCCCATATATTTTTTTCGTAAGTGTACCAACATTCTTCAAAATATCTTCTTTCGTTAAAGAACCTCATGCAGGTTTGTAACAAGTGGAGGCTATGTAAATGCCATAATTCTCTTTTTTTCTCCATTGGAGGCAAAATTCACTTTTTTTTATATGGTTTTTGCATATAAATGTGTCTTAGCAGTGTGTGGACACAACCACCCTACAATGATAAAAATCCATTCACAAATTTGTTTTTTCTCCAAAAAAAAGAAAAGAAAAAAAGTCTCAATTATCAAGCCATTTTGATTTTCCCTGCCCACGACTGCTGACGGACTGTCTTGTTTTAGAATATTTCTACGCCATCTTCTCTGCACTCAAGCAGCTGTAGCGACAACAATGTATCCTAAGCAATGCAGGTGTTTTGTATTTAGATCTAAAAGTGAACATAAGAGTCATTATTATTTCCTAACATCAAAGCCACTGTCTTTGCGCAGTGGATTAGTTTTGCTTTTGATGGTAATGCATCACCAAATACACAAAAAAACAGAAGAGAGGAGTGGGGGGAGCAGTAATTCGTTATCATTTAAAGAGACATGCTCTGAAACAGCTCACTGTGAACAGAGCTGTTTTTGACAATGTAAAAACGGTGCTGTTTTAGATGACTTTTGGGGAATTTTAACCAAAATTATGCGGCAGACATTTCAAGAAGACCACAGATTCACACTAACTTGGGAGTTTATGAAAAACCTGTCAGTGTGACGTTATGTACAGCCCTCATGCCTTTGTGTTAAAATGTGAGCATGAGACGAGGGCATGTTAGCAGTGAGAGAACGATAGTCCAATGGTATACAAAATGTCCTACGAAATTCTTCATGACACACCATTTTAGAAGTTCTCAAGGCAGGAGCATCCCCGCGCTCACTGACAGAACTGGGTAACCCAGTAACACAGTCTCTCATCCTTACTCAGATCTTTCTCACGCAAGAAAGCGAGAGAGTAAATGACATGCGACGGAAGAATGAAGAGAGAAAAAGGGCGCGAGAGAGTCCCGGGAGGAAGACTTGCTTTCTCAGACCTCCACACCCCCGGCTTCAGGCTAAAAATACTCTCTTCCTGTTCAGTGAGTTGGGCTTCCCCAAACCAGATAAATAATTTAGGCACAGCAAATAGCGAGAAAGAAAGAGCCAGTGTCTCTCGTCTAACATTGGAGCCATGCTATCGTGCTTTGGCGCATAAGACGAGACGATGTACGCCGGTTCAGATAGCCATCTCGACTTAATCACGCAGCCGCTGCTTCATTAACACTTCAAAGAGATGCAGAAAAAAAGCAAACGGAGGACATTTTATTCATTGGCCTCCTTTTCTGGAGTCAGTAATGAATCACTAAGGAATTGGATTGAAGGAGAAATCAGTGAACATGCATCAATAAGGGAATAAATCAATGTTTACAGGATCACCAGCACACCACTGAAATGTAAATATACTCCCTTGTTCAGACACTCAATGACTGACTATATAAAGTTACTATACACAACACACTTCAAAGTACTGCACTGATATTATGGTTAAACAATTCTCCAGAAGCTCATATGTAAGGTTGGATCAGATGAAACTGACCCACAATTGTACAATCCGTTACAATAGACACATTACCAGTTAAGCTGTTTTTTCAGCATCATTATTCCCCTCTTCAGTGTCACATTATGCTTCAGAAATCATTGTAATATGATGATTTGCTGATTTCTATCAAAAGCAGAAAAACATTAAGATAAATTCAATGCAAACGATTACATAATTATTTTTAAATACATAAGTTAATATTTAAATAAATATGGAACTTCTAGTTAAAAAACATTTACATTAACTTCTATTCTATTAAAACATATTTTGAGCTGTAAATATGTTCTCAAAATTGTTATGTCTATTAGGGTTTTATGGTGTTACAATGTCATGCCAACAGCAGTTGTAAAACTAGATATAACTATACACAGAAAAGGTTAGTAAGCAATTGTTTCACATGTTAACATGCATACTGTTGCTGCACAACAGTTGGGTTCCAGAAGTAAAACATTTTATAACAATAACTGATTAACCTTTAAAGACAGACCTATTGTGAGCTCTAAAGGGGTGTTAACTGATTGTACATTCTTTTTTCGAACCCTGTTTGCATTAATTTAACAAAATCATCACTAAATAGCGGAATTTGAGTTGAAAACGACATTACCCATGATTCTCTGCCAAAAAGTCTCCCAATCGGAGACGCAGCATGCAAAACGCAATCCATTTTATCTCCGCCCATTCCCCTGAAGCACCGCAAATGACGTAATCGAGTCGGTCTCCCTATACTCCAAAAATACTTAAATATAAAATAATACTATAAATATATGCATATTTTCAGTGCTGGGTAGTAATTTATTAAATGTAATCTGGATTATGTGCTCAAATAAAGTACTCCTAATTAGAGAATATTACATTTTAATATTTAATATTTTTATGGATTACGTTACATTCACAAAAAGACAGTAGATTATTCATAATTTATTGACTCTCTGTAATTCTTCTTTCTCTTTATATTTTCCTTTCTAAAAGTCCTGTCATGCCATTTGGCTTGGACTACATTTACAAAAATGTAAATAAATTTGCAAGCCAAGAATTAAAACTAATAATTATGCAAGTTACTAAACACTGGTGATGTATAGCTATGATGTATATAAACACAAAGTCATCATCATATCCAGTGACCTTCAGAAACGGTTGATTCTGGAAATCAGGACAAAAGTATTTCAGACCTGGAAGACTGTGGGCGTGTATGTCATTGCTGTTTTCAATGTTTATTAATGTGTGTTCATGTAATGCAGGGATCCCCAAAACATTTGTCAGCCAAACCCCTTTAAATAAAATATTTACTTGAAATAACTTTGCGGAAGTTAATATTCCAATAATTTAACAATTTACATGCATACAGTCGATTAATGGTCACTAAAATGCAGGTGAAAATAAATAAAATATTTTTATGTTTAGTGTTCAAATTATTTGTATTTTACATTTTAACGTTTGGTTCATGACTTGTATTGCTTTAAAGTTGTTTTTTTTTTAAGTCCCTATGTGAAAAAATTATGAAAATTCTGGAATCAGCACCCCTGGAAAAGAGGGCAGACACTGTTACACTCTATTGAAATGATTTTAACATTTACGTATTGGCCCCAATCACTTCTATAGGAAGTGCCACAGAAAAAAGTGAAACGGGTGGAAATATATTTTTGTGGTAATCTTCATTCTGTCACAAATGCTGAACTCGTACTAAACCCAGAATATTTCATCGTAAGATCAAGAATATCTTCTGAATGATCAGAATAACAGATTTTGGGACAGAGATGAACATAAATACATAAAACAGGCAGGACAGTCAGTCAAACTTAGAAAAGAAAAGAGAATGCATGTTTCAAAGGTGGACAAGCCCAAACAGACACCGGTCAACTATCTCTGTGTTTTTGTTTTGTCTAACACAATACAAAGGCACTGAAAATCATGTCTGTGTTGTCACTCTACGACCCAACCCAACGGAGGGGTGTCTGGGGTTTCCTTGCTCTCGTTCACCTCTCATGAGGGTCCATTTCACAGGAAACCCTATTAAGATGCCCAGCACCCACATGTTTGACCCCAAGCACTCAGTTCAAAGACACCAGACGACAGGGTGGAAGATCAAAGCTCTGCATTATGATGGGTGGCTCTGCAATCAGTCCCTCTAACCTTCTCTTTTCAACACTCCAGAGTTTGTTTGTAGGTTTGAAAATGTCAAAACATTCATTAACCTTAATTCTATATAGCCATTCTCCCAGGTTTAGGACTTGCCCTGTAACGAAATTCAGCAGCAGATAATGATGTTTGCAAGAAAAGGATGCAGACGTGAACATGCTTTCCTGCGCAGGAAACAAGGGGATCAAACATCTGGACGGTATGGAACGCCTTGAGACTGCTTTTGTTCCACAACCATGATTGGAAATGTAACTCCGGGACATTATAAAGCAGTTGTTTTGCTTATGAAGTTATACTAAAACACATTAAAGATAAATACCCCTCTTCTATGACAAATATCTTCAAATTCTGAAAAAAAAGTATTGACCGTTCTTTAAAAATTATGTGCCCTATATATATATATATATATATATATAGATATAAGAAAATGTTCTGTGGATCAAAATATGGGTAAAAGCAAAAGAAAAGAACCTATAAAAACAAGAGAGAAAAAAATTACTTGCATATGAAGTTTTTTTTTTTTTTATGTTTAGCATTAATAGCATTCTTAATCCTAGCAATCTATTTCACACATGCGCAGATATGGTTGCTGAGTGTGCAAAGCATGGAAATCTACTTCAAAGGATATGCTACAGAATTGTTTAATAAAAGAAGCCAATTTTTTTCCAGGAACTAAAAAAAAATGCAAAAAGGAAGAGAAGTTTATAGTAATTCCTCAGACTATTTCCCTTCCAGAGCTACTGGGAGATTCACATCCATATACCGTCTACACGCACATGCATCCCCCACCCCCATGTTACATAAAAGGCCTATTTAAGCTTCAAAAAAGAGAGAGACACAGAACACTGCCACTACTGGCAGCCTGGCTCCATGACCTAGTTTCCCGCTGATTCAGAGAGAGAGAGAGAGAGAGAGAGAGAGAGGAGGGCGGGGGGTTCACTGGAAAAGTAGGTGGGGGTCATGGTTCTCCACGGGCTGGCGACGAAACAACAGACAATACGCACTAACGAGTCATTTGACTGGGACAGGTGATGAGCTTAAGTCAGCAGGTTAAAACTCTCCCAGGGACTGAATTAAATATGTTTTCTAACATTATGATGAATGTGTTTGCTGTACTGTTTTTCTGCCATGTTTAACACAAACAAGACTCTAGAGCAGAAGGTTAAAGCTAGTATGGCAACACCACTTCATAGTGCGTTCATAAGGCATTCTATCTTTATACGACCACCTCATATAGCCCTTTACATTGTCAGGATTCACATCCGCATTCAAAGCTGCGCTGAATGAATGGAACAGCACTGGACATCGAGTTGCCTATATAAATCACGACATAGAGGCGTACACCGATACTGTAATGTGTTTCATCAGGAAGCGTAGTACAGACAAAAATAAAGCCTTGTCAGCACGGACATCTGCCTTTAAATCCGGAAACACTGACGATCGAAATCAAGCAAGTTACGATCGCAGGAAATCCATCAAAGCCGCCAAACGACAATATAAAAACAAAGTTGAAGAACAATTCAACACCAACAACACAAGAGGCATGTGGCAGGGCATCAATAACATCACCGGCTTTAAACGGAATAAACCAGCAACTTTGAACATTACCGCCTCTCTACCGGACAAGCTTAAAGAAAAGCAGACGAGGTGAGTGCACTCTTCATTTCCATCACGGATGTAATCCGATCCTTCCGACGGGTGAATATCCGCAAAGCTGTGGGTCCGGATGGCATCCCAGACCATGTGCTCAGAGCATGCGCATTCCAAATATTCGGGGTTTCTACAAATATTTTCAATCTGTCCCTCCCTCTGTCTGTGGTTCCCCCATGCTTCAAAAAAATCCACCATTTTGCCCATACCAAAGAAAAAGAAAAATCAAAAGCTTGAATTACTGGAGGCCCATTGCTCGGACACCCATCTTAAGCAAATGCTTTGAGAAACTCATCAGAGAGACTGATCTGCTCTGTGCTGCCTGCTTCACTGGACCCACTACAATTTGCATACCGCAGCAACCGTTCCACAGACGATGCTATTGCCTTCACCCTGCACACTGCTCTCTCCCACCTGGAAAATAAGAACACCTATGTGAGGATGCTGTTCGTGGACTGCAGTTCAGCATTTAACACCATAGTGCCTGCCACACTGGTTACGAAGCTCCAGACTCTCGGACTAAACAGATCTCTGTGCAGCTGGATCCTGGACTTCCTGACAGGCAGAAGTCAGGTGGTCAGAATGGGCAACAACACCTCATCTCCCCTGACTCTCAACACTGGTGCACCGCAGGGCTGCGTCCTCAGCCCACTCCTGTACTCCCTGTACACACATGACTGTAGAGCCACACACAGCTCCAACGTCATCGTCAAATTTGCTGACGACACAACGGTGATAGGCCTGATCACTGACAACAATGAGACTGTCTACAGAGAGGAGGTGAGTACCCTGACTAAATGGTGTCAGGAGAACCACTCAACATCGACAAGACCAAGGAGCTGGTGGTGGATTTCAGGAGACCGAGCAGAGAACACACACCCATCGCCATCGACAAGACACCTGTGGACCGGGTAAACCGCTTTAAGTTCCTCGGCGTTCACATCACCGAGGATCTCACACGGTCCACTCACACAGATGCAGTGCTGAAGAAGACACATCAGTGTCTCTTCTTCCTGAGACGGCTGAGGAAGTTTGGAATGAGCTCCAGCATCCTCAGATCCTTCTACGCCTGCACTGTGGAGAGCATCCTGACCGGCTGCATCACCGCCTGGTTTGGAAACAGCACCGCTGGCAACCGCAAAGCTCTGCAAAGGGTCGTGCGAACTGCCCGCCACATTGTTGGAGGTGAGCTTCCCTCCCTCCAGGACATCTACACCAGGCGGGGTATAAGGAAAGCCTGGAGGATTATCAAAGACTCCAGCCACCCGTCCCACAGACTGTTCTCTCTGCTACCCTCAGGAAGACGTCTCCGCAGCATCCGATCCCGCACTAGCCAACTAGTCCCAAAGACGATCATTGACACGTTCCACAAAGAGGGTAAGTCACAGAGTGTCATTACTGAAAGGGGTGGCTGTTCAAGGAGTGCTGTATCAAAGCATATTGAATGCCAAGTTGACTAGAAGGAAGAAATTGGGTAGGAAAATGTGCACAAGCAAAAGGGATGACCACAAGCTTGAGAATACTGTCAAGTAAAGCTGATTTAAACACTTGGGAGAGCTTCACAAGGAGTAAACTGAAGCTGGAGTCTCATCAAGAGTCACCACGCTCAGACATCTTCAGGAAAAGGGCTACCAAGCCACTTCTGAAACAGAAACATCGTCAGAAGCATCTTACCTGGGCTAAGGAGAAAAATAACTGGACTGTTGCTCAGTGGTCCAAAGTAATCTTTCCAGATGAAAGTAAATTTAGCATTTAATTTGGAAATCAAGGTGCCAGAGTCTGGAGGAAGTGTGGAGAGGCACAGAATCCATGTTGCTTGAAGTCCAGTGTGAAGTTTCCACAGTCAGTGATGATTTGGGCTGCCATGTCATCTGCTGGTGTTGGTCCACTGTGTTTTCTGAAGTCCAGAGTCAACGCAGCCATCTACCAAGAAATTTTAGTCGACTAATCTATCAATTATTTTTCAATTAATCTATTTATTATTTTCTCATCAGTTGATTAATTCTTTAGTTAAACTATCAATAAATAATAACAGTACATTCTGCTACTAATCTTTTATTTTATTCAAACCTTTTCTCATAATTAATAATTTACAAAAAATAAATAACAACAAAAAGGAAAAGAAACAAAATAATAAAAAAGATAATAACAATAAAAGAGAGAAAAATAAAGAATAATAAATAACTAATAAAAAAGAAAGAAAGGATAGAAAGAAAGGAGGATAGAAAGAAAGAAAGAAAGAAAGAAAGAAAGAAAGAAAGAAAGAAAGAAAGAAAGAAAGAAAGAAAGAAAGAAAGAAAGAAAGAAAGAAAGAAAGAAAGAAAGAAAGAAAGAAAGAAAGAATTACAGGGCAGTGATACAATAAAAAGAAATTCACATTATGGCTGCATTCAGAGTTACTGTTTGGGACTTACAGCAGTTGCTTTCAGGTTAGAGACTTGAAATGTTTTATTTATTCAGCAGATTCGAATAAAGCGCGTTTGGTGCACGGGTCTCAGAGCTCGAGCGATCGTGTCCACGTGATGGCACTGACAGCAGCTTCGGTGGATCTTAAGATGACCACGAATCATTTCTCCTTCTTCGTCTCTGTGAGTGCATTAAACCTGTCATGATTATATAGGCAACTCGATGTCCCATGCTGTTCCGTTCATTCAGCACAGCTTTGAATCCTGACAAAGTAAAGGCATCAGTTCAGCTATATACATGCGGTTCTGATGGTCGTATAATAATAGAATGCTCTATGAAGTGATTATGCCATACAAGCACTTTTCTGCTCTAGAGTCTTGTTTGTGTTAAACATGGCAGAAAAACAGTCTTAAGTAGGGATAACTGCCCGCTAGCGCAATGGGCGTGGCTAAAGGTGTGAACCCCATAGAGAATTTAAGGATATTGTCAAGAGGAAGATGAGAGACACCAGGCCCAACAATGCAGATGACCTGAAGGCCGCTATCAAAGCAACCTGGGCTTCATGACACCTGAGCAGTGGCACAAACTGATCATCTCCATGCCACGCCGCATTGATGCAGTACTTCATGCAAAAGAGGCCCAACCAAGTATTGAGTTCATAGAAATTAACATACTTTACAGAAGCCTGACATTTCTGTTTAAAATATCCTTTTTTATTGATCTTATGTAATATTCTAATTGTCTGAGACACTGAATTTTGGGGTTTCATTATCTTTAAGCCATAAGCATAAAAATGTCAACAAATAAAGGTTTGAAATATTTAAAACCTATGGACCTCTAAAACCAATGGGAAGCCAATCAAGGGCCTTAAGCACAGGGATAATGTGCGATCTCCTTGTGGCCCTAGTCAAAAGCCTTGCAGCCGCGTTCTGTAAAACTTGTAATCGATCCATAGAAGATTTGTTCAAACAAGTGTACAGAACATTGCAATAGTTTAACGGTGTAGAGCTAAATGCATGAACAAGCATCTCCATATCTTTTTTTGAAACCATAGATCTGATCTTCGCAATGCTCCTAAGATAAAAAAAAAAAAAAAAAAAAACTACTGATTTTACATGACTATTCAAACACATGGACCTGTCAAAAATGACACCCAGATTTCTTATGTCACTGTTATCAGATGATAGACCCTCAATAGCCAGCCTAATCTTAGGAGTAATGTTATCAGGGGCAATAATCATCAGTTTTATCATTATTTAGTTGCAGAAAATTGTCCGACATCCACTTAATGGATACCAAACAATTCTGCAGAGAAGCACTCTCCTCTGCAGAGATATATATATATATATATATATATATATTAGGGCTGTCAATCAATTAAAATATTTAATCGCGATTAAATCGCATGATTGTCATTAGTTAACTCGCGATTAATCGCGCATCTTTATTTGTTCTAAATGTACCTTAAATTAATACTTTAAGTTGTTAATACTCTTAATCAACATGGCATGGACAAATATGGATGCTTTATACAAATGCATGTTTGTTATTATTGAAACTATAGTTAACAGAGCATAAAGACTAGACATATTTCAAAAGGTAATAGATGTTTTTCAAACAACTTCTTCATGTCTTTTTGACACATGAAAAAAGATATACCAGGTTCCCATTACTTCTCTTTCTTTTCACCGAGCAATTTACTGACACAAACCAGTTTACATTTCTGCAGGACAGGGCAGCTCACGTCTTCTGAACATGCAAAATATACATAGCCTATATTGTTTATGATTACATTTGTTTGCCTCTACTGTGCCCACATACTGTATTTTGATGCAGCTAAATTCTCAATGAAACAGTTTTCATTTATATATTTTACTGTTTCTCTTCTCAGACAACGGAATGAATATGAAAAAGTGATTAAAACGCGACCCATTAAGACTACATAATTAGCTCTCCTTTACAAGATGTTAATCTGCACAAAAATCCTTATAATCAAGCCATTGTTTGATTAAATAAAATACACATAATATAATGACAATAGCTGTGCTGTGATTTTGGCTATACTTGCATGTAAAATGAGAGAAGCAAGCAACATAATATATCTGTCTTTAACTGAATTAAGCTCTGCTCTTCTCTGCAATGCACTGAACAGAAACTGAGCAGACGCGGCGAGAGAGAGGTGTGTGCGCGTGCTGAACAGAAACGGAGCAGACAGATGGAGAGAGAGAGATGGAGAGGGAGAGAGAGAGAGAGAGGTGTGTGTTAGAGGTCTGCACGGGCTCAAAACTGAAGCCCGAACCCGGCCCGTACCCGAGATTGTCTGACCCAACCCGACCCGACCCGAGCGGCACGGTTAAATTTAGAGCCCGAACCCGACCCGAAATCCCCCCCCCAACGAATAGCCAACTAAAAAAAAAAAGGAAAAAGGCTGCATTTCACGATTGCATGCAAAGAAACAGATTAATCAAGGCTCTGCCATTTCACAAACATTTACCAGTTATGACAGTTTGTGAACATCAGGTGCAGCAGTCGAATACATTCTGCCGAGTTTATGAATTTTGTATGAAGATAATTCTTCCACCGTACAAATTATGGTCATTTTTTGTCAGTTAAGGCTCGTTAGCATTCTGTCTACTTTAAATCAGACATAAGATTAAGTGAGTGTGTTTACTTTTCTCAAACTATGGGTTAGGACTGCGGTCAAGCCAGCCGCGCTTTGAAAAACATGATCAAGCCAGTCGCACTTTTTTTTCCTGTTGCACATGTAATCGTGCACTTAGGTACGGGTGCTGATAGCAGTCAAAATGCATGTAAAGAAGCGGTCATACAGGCGTTTCCTTTATACTTGGGCCACTGGTCAAACAGAAAATAAGCGCTGCGTTAATCGCGCGTTAATACAATTAGTGCCGTTAAAAGGAATTTGCGTTAATGCGTTATTAATGCGTTAATTTTGACAGCACTAATATATTTTTACAAAACACTAATAATATATACACACACACGTTTAGTTTTTTTCCTCCTGCTGTATTGAAGCAGGTACAGAAAACTGAGGTACATACTGAACCTTCATATTTGTGTACTGTTACACCCCTAGTTGTCACAACTTAAAATGAATCTAGAAAAAGTAATAATGTGTTGTTTCAACTTAAAAAAAGGTGGTTGTGCTTGACTTAAAATTGTAAGTTTACTTTTAAGCTCAGTTTACTTTAGGAAAACTAGAGGAGCACAAGAACAGAATAATCACTCAATGTCCACTAGAGTAGCAGCAAACGTTATATTTAATGTCAAGACACTTCCCAAAAAATTGTGATTGATTGCCATTTTAGCACACACTTTTTTGTGTGTTCGTTTATAAACTTGCACAAATCAGACCTTATTACAACATGTGCCGGTTTGGGCTGGCCCCGTTGAGCTAAAGGTAATAGCTGAGGTTAAAACTGTTTGAATCGAGTCTGTCACTCGGGAGACAGCTGCAGGATGCGGTTAGGGGGCCCCAAGTTCCTTGTGTGTGTGTGTGTGTGTATGTGTGTGTTGGGGGTGGGGAACATGTCAGGGATCATGAAGTTTCTGTGCAGAACACACAAGCACTGAAAGATCTTAGTAGACATAGTGATGACAAATGCATGTTTACCTGAGCAAAGACTTGGCCAACAAGTATTTCGATGAACTGGTTGAAATCACAGAAAATTAGGCATACCCATATGATTGCATAGAATAATACATTACAGGCTACGAGTATGCATGTGGAATGTGGAGTGATTTTTCATCAAAAAAAAATTTCCCCTGTCTTCTGAAACTTTATATTGTCACAGTATCATAAGTGGCAGTTTACATACCGGAGGCTATCTCCAAATCCACTCAATCAACACCCAAAGACCTTCCAGAGTGACTGAAGAGGGCTGCAAACTAATACAACTTTAATGTCATTAAAAATGCTGTTACAAACTAAGCTGACATTAATTCTGCAAATGCAGAGTGTGTGAAATTTGAAGGCCACAAAAAAAAAAAAATTGGTGAAAAAATACACATGTATTTCCTTGTTCAAGATTCAGATATGTGATTTTGTTGCATGCTTGTAAATAACTACAAGGTGGGCAAATGATTCATGCTCTCACAAAATCTGAGCCTGCTGGATTTCTGCAGATCACCAATGCCTATTCATCTATGTGCTTTACTGATCATTATTGCATTGTGACCTAGAATAAATGTCTACTGATAAAAATGTACTACTCTTTCTTCTCCCTTAACATAATTTATTAGACTTTCCATTGCCACTGAATGCATAAAAAATCAAATATTAAATTTATACTTCTCGGCAGGTAAATATTAAATTGATCAAATGTGACAGTAAAAACATCTACAACATTAGATTTTTATTTTCTGTTCTAAAAAAAAAGATGTACACAAAAATAAAAATAGTTTTAACATTGATTATAATGAGAAATGTTTCTTGAGCAGAAAATCAGCATATTAGAGTGATTAGATATATTAGACCTATTAGACTGGAGTAATGATGCTGAAAATTCAGCTTTGCATCACAGAAATATTTATATATATATATTTAAATAGAAACCTGTTATTTTAAATTGCTAAAATAATTCACAATTTTACAGTTTATAATGTCTTTTTAATTAAATTAATCCAACCTTGGTGAGCATTTAAGACTTGTTTTATTTTAAAACAGTCTGACACATATTCCTTTGACTTCTCTATCAACGCTTGTACCTTATCCAGTCCATTGCCAGGACCTGGAAACATTCCTGGAGCAATAATTTCACAAAGTGGAGTTTAGCTGCCAGTAATAATGGAAGATGGGAATTTTGACAGTCTGATTTATGATACTTCCCTTCGGTAACAAAGACTTTCCTTGAGTTTCAATATCAATATTTAGACAAGGTTTACACAATCTCGTCAGGTTTACAACTACAACCACAAGATCAAACCTGTCTAACATTACAAGATCTAAAGGATCAGTAAATGAAATCATTAGTGCCAATTACAGCCATAATGCCATTTTGACAGATGCCTCAAAATATAAAATAAAACAAAAAAAAGATTTTTTGGGTGGAGATCGAAGAATATTTGGCTAACAATTATCTGCAATGACTATAGTTTCCAAAATATTGTTAAATCAATATATCGGTATATCACATTCATGAGCGTGCCTTACTTTTGACTGAAGTTTAGATAAGCAGGATAAGTTTGACATAGCTGAGATAATTTAAGCTCAGAAAACAAATGTGTCATCTCCAATCCTAATTATTCTAACCATTTAAGATGATTTCCTTCAAAAATAGTCATAGTTTAGTTTTTTGACTTTTTATCCACAATTTATCAGAGCATCTTAGAGCATTCTTACAATGAGAGACAAGCATGCTCGGTGTTAAATGTGGAATTGTTGTTAGGATATAGGTTTCTTTGTGTTGATGGGATAATAGTGGCAGAGTGTTCTACAATCTGTGTTTGCTTTACGTGCCTATCTGCTCACATCACATTCCACCGAAACCGTTCCATTGTCTATCCATGTAATAAACAAAACGTCCACGATTCACAGATGTGTATGACTCAATAACACTATAAACTACTCAAGATCATAACATTATCAACATGTTTCATTCTTTCCCTGAAATCCCTCAATTTTGTCTGTTAAATGTCTACATTCAGCATTCCAACAAATCACAATTGTTGCTTTTGTTATTTTTTCCTTCCTTGAACTTTAATAGAAACTGTACTTGGCCAAACAGTTCAAGAATCTCAATTTAAAAAAAAAGCTTTATCTAGTCTGAATTTTTAGCACATCCATTTTGTGAATCAGTATTTCAAATATTACAGCTCAATTTAACTTTACTAATATCCGATAAATAAACAAAAAAGTATGAATTTGGGGCTATTTAGTCTAGATAAAGTACTCTAAACTGTTTGAACTGGTTTCATAATCAATATGTTGGTCAAAACTAAGTGCTGAATGCAGTGTTCAGAAATAAAACACTTTTTATTCTCTTTAAATGCAGGAACTTAAGCTCATAGACTTTAGTTTAACAGAAGCTCATAAACGCTAACAGAACAATACTTCACTCTTTTGTAGATCGCCTTAGTTTAATCAACTATTTTATTTTACACAGGAGTTTGTGGTGGTGCTTCTCTTGCCACAGTCGTAATTTAATTTTTGTATATATTAAAATTAAAACATTATTATTAATTTATACTTTATTTAATTCAGCAAGTAAGCAATGACTTGTAACAGTAAAATCATTTAGAATGTTTCTAAAGATTTATATTTCAAAATAAGCAATTTTAATAAAATAACATTTCAAATAAATCAATATCTTTGTTTTTTAATTCTGTACATTTTCAGAGTTGCAAACACAACTAATAAATCGCTGCATACTCCTAAACAATGCAGCCAGCGCAGCTGATCTGAGTCCATGACTCTCATCCAATAATGGTGTAATAAAGTTTCAATCGTACACCGTTTTAGTTATGACATCACACGTGGCTTGCCAAGTCTCCCGTCGACTTTGCTGACACTGTAATGAGCAGCAGGGCCCGTGAATCTCTGCAGGACTCTGCTGGGTGACAGAGTAGAGTAAAAATGTGCTCCAAGCAGAGGGTTTTCCCTGAAATAATCCAGCTCACTTCAGGCAGGGTTCAGCACTCGACATGTGGCTCTCATTCCCGCCCAAGCCGCCACCACCACTGCAGCCAGAATCTAAAACCCAAGCCATAAGTGAGAAGAACGAACCGGCTAAAGCACATCTAGCCCAACTGAGAGAGACAAGTTCTGTAGCATGACTTTCACAGATGAAATTGTCTGAAATGAGAGAGCACTCGGCAAAACTACAACAACAAGTGTCCAAACACTACAGATATGATAACCTTTCAAAGCTTCAAGGCCACAGAGCCACAAAAACATAACAAAACTCGTCCCCATCCAAATATGAAAGCTTGGAATGACTTTGTGTTTTGCACAGAGCCTCTTAAACATTAGCCATCATTGAGTTGGGGCGGCACAGGAAGAGGCCAATCACTTTTAGAGCATGTTTTAGGTTCAATGGGTTCATTTGGGGGGAATTCGAGTCCTGACCCCCTCCTCTAATCTTTACTCTTTACTAACTCTTATGTTAAGTAAAAAATAAACGAACTCATCTTTATCCGCCCATTATTTCTAATGGGTGTTAGTATGTGTAGGTAGCAGACTTGGGTGTAGGATTTGTTTGGTTGAGGGGCGCTCTCATTGAAGGGGAATTGAATTGGAATTTAACTGATGGGAAGTCTTCAAAAGGTTGAACCAGAGAAAGTGCTTCCCTGTTATTATTTGTCCACCTTGGGTTTCAGATGGAGAGATGTTAACCAACCCACTTTCGCACCAACCAGAGCCTGAACACTGGATAAGGCTAGGTTCTAAATGCTTGTGTTTTTAGGGGAACTTGGATCTCTTTTTAACACTCAGTAAATCAGAAAATACTTACAAAAGCTGTTTCAATCCAAAGTTACCAATTTAACTTATGCTCAAAACTGGAATATCAAATAAAACATTTCCAAATAAAGCACCGTTTCCACCAAGTGAGTTGAAAATAAAAAAAATCGTAACTTCCTGATAAACCGGCGCAAAATATCACTAAGAAAAATAGAAGCTACTGTAACAGTGGGTCTTTTTCTTGTAATAAAATGACAAATTTATTGCACCTTAGAGTGTGTAAACATAATGCAGATCGATCCACTGGATTTTCCAGTTATCCAGTCACATCATCTGCTGAGCAAAGTGACAATTTTTTTGTTTTTCTTTTTACATCGAGGATTTTTTTTTTTTATGAGTTTCCACTGTATTTTATGCATTTCCACTGTTTTAATGCACATTTGTAGAATTTATGCACATCTTAGCATTTCCTTCCAGCTATTTTTTTCCTTTTTAATGCAATATTCCAAAATTGGAAACACAGCTAACATTTTAAAATAATCATACACGTTATAAAATATCAGGCAAATTATGTATACTGTAAAATGTTTTTGAAATTGTATAATGAGTATGTTTTATAAGAAAACACTTTTTCAGCTTTTCTGCTTCAAAATGTCATGTTTAATTCATTGTGTTACTTTCTTTGTAATTGTGAAAATTAGCCTATACTAGCAATTTCTGAGTGAAATAATTTTTTCACATATTTATGATGTATGAACAATCTCCTCTGTAAAAACCATAGATAGGAAAACAACAGGTGAAAGTTTAGTGTATGCAAGTGCTACTGAAGCAAATATTTCTAGCTCAATGTTTGTGAAAACACATTTTGAGAAAACAGCCCTATATGTTTGCATCTGTTGATTTTTATTTACAGTACATATCTTTAAACATTCCATTATTTAATTCCACGGTGTATAAGATACAATTTCACAAATGTTTGTAGTCATAAAAAGCAAGCAACACTTCTTTTCAGCCTGTGGATATTTCTGATCTGAGACAAAGGCCGAGCAGAGATTACATACTTTATTGCCAGGCTTAGTTCACTCGGGCTGCACATGTGGCCAGCACTGGACCAGACGGCCCAGATGTTGTTTTAACGTGTTTGTGGAGAGATATCGCTAAGCCTAGCATGGCAGCTTCAAACGTCTTTGTTCCCACCAAAGCTGAATTACATTTCTGAACTACAGTACCCCTAATGCAGTGCAGAGCTAGCGGCCTTAGGGCTGGGCAGTTTTCCCGATTTTATCAATAAATTAGAATGTAAAGTTCTTCCATGTTTTCATTTATTCATCACTATACAAGTCATGGTATGTGAGAGCTACAGTCAAACGTGTCTGTCAAATGCATTTTTTTTAAAATATAATTTCTGATCATATAGGTTATGTTTAAGACAAAATTGTACACTATTTGCCTTCATATTTCATCTTTTCTACAAACATTTTGGTCACTTACACCATGTAATTTCTTTAACCAGATGGTTAATAAAGAGAATGTTACTTGAAACATGACGTAGTAAAAAAAATTAGTTGATTAGTTAAATGTTTAACAAAACTTTTAAATCTTGAATCTAGATTAATTTGATCTCAACCAATTAATTAGAATACGTTTTTGCTGCATCACCTCATTAACAACACTTGACATCATTAACAACAGTTCAATATTGTTAGACCAACATTGTTAAAGTGGCATATGTGCAACAAAGTCACTATGGTTTCTGAAAAACTGTTCAGCTAATTAAATCTCCAACAATGCATCATCCAAGACTACATCGACATTAATCAGCATACGTTTGAAAACAGTTTTTATTTGAAAACTCTCCATCCATACTAGCGTTTTCACATGTTTTCCAAAGATTTATAATCCACACTGAAACTGAAAACATTAAATTAATATTACTGTGCATGTATAAAATCTGTATAAAACAATCATGTATAAAATACAGTACATAATCTTCATGGCAGGATCATTTTATTTAGCAAAGAAATCTCGCCATGCATCAAGGTTGCACACAACCACCATCTTATGTTTGGTCTGAATGCTACCGCTCTCATGTTTTGCCACAGGACAGCAACTGCAAGTACATTTCTGACATCTAAACAGCACTGATATGTATGGTAGCCAGTTTCCGCCACTGAATAAAATAAAAATTAAGTTCATTTTTCTCAGAATTACATGATATAAACTCACACTTGATAAAAAGTCATAATTGTGAGATATAAACTCGCAATTCTGAGAACATATCAGTCTCTCCCCTCCCCCAAAACTGTACTTTAACTCGCAATTGCGAGGTTATGTCACACAATTCTAACTATAACTATATAATTGCGAGTTTATATCTCCGAATTCTGTGAAAAAAAGTCAGAATTTAGAGTTAAAAAGTCGCAATAACTTTTTTTTATTCATTGGCGGAAATGGGTTTCCATAGATATAAGCGTTACAGGACATATTGTGCCGTTGCGCTGCGGGCACCTCGAGTTTGTTTCCCGGCTCGAGGATCTTTCCTGATCCCGCTCCTCTTTTATGATGGGACAGTGTAAAAGTGTACATAACAACAATGGTATGATATTGCAGATATCTATTCAATATATAATATGCGTCACATGACTAAACATGCATCATTTTCAAATACCTCCATTTTCACAGTCCACACAGTGAAAACTGCTTTTTGAAGGATACATTTGATAATGCTGTTTTTTGAAGCTTAAAAACGCCAACCTTTTTCATAAATATGCAAAAAAAAACAATCAGCACTTTAACGTTTCTTCGATATTAGGGTCTCAATTCTCATTTTTGAGCAGTGTTGGGGAAAGTTACTTTTAAAAGTAATGCATTACAATATTGCGTTACTCCCTAAAAAAGTAACCAATTACTTTTTATGGAAAGTAATGCGTTATGTCACTTTTGCGTTACTTTTAAATGAGCATGGCTTGATTGTTTTTAATATAAGTTTTATTTATAGCAAATGTAAATGCCATTTCACACCAAAAAGTGTAATAAATAAACCTCAGGCTGAAGTAAAAGTAAATTCACATCTGTACAGCAGTGGTAGAGGTAACGAATTACAAATACTCACGTTATTGTGAGTATTTTTTTCGGGTACTTGCGCTTTTGAGAGTATATTTTTTAAGCTGTACTTTTACTTAAGTTCAAATTTAGCAAAATAATCTACTTCGTTACTTTTAAATTATAGTTCTTTACAGAGTACGCCCCGAATTTGAACTGATATTTAAACCTTTGACGGCATTTTGGTAGCCAATAAAGAGATCCGATCGAAAACGGACCAATAAACGCCCTGATATCTGAACCGGAAAAAGCCGCCGCTGCAGCAGGTTTGAATAGCTGACAGTAAGGGAGCTCAGTGTAATTTATGGACTCATAGTTTGGAGATACAAACTACATTGTAGTGTTATCATAAATATCTACATTTTGATACCGATAGTGAAATAGCTAACGCTGTTCCATTACTCATTCTCCACAGTATCTACACCGATACAAGCGGTGGCTCTCTCTCTCTCTCTCTCTCTCTCTCTCCTCTCCACCACTCAAAGATTGAAATAATAATCATCTTGAAAAAAAAAAAAAATAATAATAATATATATATATATATTAGAGGTGGGCATAGATTAATTTTTTTAATCTAGATTAATCTAGATTAATTTTGGAATTAATCTAGATTAAAATGGCTCATTTGAATTCTGCCGAAGGCATTCAGAATATGTGTGCTACCCAAATAATGACTAAAAGTAAGTCTTTGAGAACGGGTTTCTCAAGCCAGGTGGCGCATTAGACCAGGGGCTCATCTCCTGTTTCCAAAATGCATCACAAACTTTAATCTCTTCCCGTCCCAATCCCACGAAAAAACTGGAGGAAAATCCCGTTCCACTCCCGGAAGAATGACTCCCATTCCCTCCCACTCCCGTGTTGTTGTTTTTTTTTTTTGCCTATAACTGTCAATTACAGTACAAATATAGTACAGATCACAGCGTGCCCACCTTATTAGTTGAATAAAAACCCAAAATGTCGTTTTTTGTTATTATATTGAACTGAAAGCCATCTTATGCACAGTGTTGCACAGATTAAATTTCATGTAAATCATCCATGCTAACACACACGTCTTCTATTTTTATTTTTTAGACATTTCACTCTCTATAGATATATTTGTCAAAGACGGAGTTTCTCGCTCAAGTTCACATGAGACCTAAAGCGCATCCTGTTTGCTTAAAAGCGCAACGTTTCGTTGTTATTCTGAGTGCACACAAATAAACGTAGAGTCTTTACAGATTAGAAAGATGTATTAGGCTACTTTTATCTGTATGACCAAGAATGACGGAGATTTTTAGAGCAAGTGAACGCACCGGAGCCTGTCCTGCAGCAAACGCGCTTCCACACAAACACTTCAATAGCGCACGTTTCTCTAGGTTAACATCATATTGAGCGGCCATGTAAAGTTGCTACTACATACATCTTTCAGATGAAAAGCCATATTTGAGGTTGATGAATGATAGGTGAGCGTTTGGATGTCCTGCCCGATTGTATTACCACATAGACCAGCCGTTAACAATCTGTCCATCACGGACTGCGAGCCTCTAGTTCGAAGACTCGTTCTCGCCCCCTACAGTGCAATTCGGCTAGGTATACATCCGCGCTAAAATATCAGGGTGAAAGTCATCATAGCTTGCGTAGTATAGACCCAGCTCCCAACCCAACTTTGAGAATAGATTAACGGCGATATTTTTTTTATCGCCCGATAAGAGTCTCGCGTTAACGCAGCACGTTAACGCCGATAACGGCTCACCACTAATATATATATAAATAAGTATACAGTATGTGGTAGTTTTGCCAATGGTATAAAAAAAAATATTAAAGTCATCATAAAATAAAAATGCAATGTTTAGTGCACATTACCTTGTACTTCAATTAAACCGTGCAAGTCAATACACTGAAAAAAATAAAATAAAAATTGTCTGCCGTCGTAATCTTTAATCAAAAACTGAAAGTTTGCTAGTAGTTTTTGAGAGCAGTAATTTATACTTTTACTTAAGTACTGTTTTGACACCCGTACTTTTACTTGTAATGGAGTATTATTTCAGCAATGTAACAGTACTTGTACTTAAGTACACATTTTCAGTACTCTTTCCACCACTGCAGTACAGTAGCACCAGAAGAAGGTTCGACACTCTTCAACAATAAAAAAAATGAAGCACAATTGTTAGTTTATCTAAAGTCATTTTTGCTCATTAATATGGTTGAACTGGATCATCAAACGTCAGCAGCGAACACATTGGTTAATAAAATTAGATTAGATATATGTGTTGTTTAACATATTTAATTATTGCAGGTCTGCATCATATTTTAATTCATTTTATGAATACTAAATCTTTTTTTTTTTGCGAGTGGGATGAATTAATGCACATTCACATTTAGTCTAGAACTACAGTAAGATCATGTTCACACACACAACGCCTCTGTACTTCTGATTTCTCCCAATATGGGGACAGAAGACTAGTCAGTCAATAAATGGGAAAAAGTAACTGCCGTTAATTTTTAAAAATCTTTTATTTTAAATTAAAAAGCAATGCGTTACTGTAGTTACTTGAAAAAAGTTATCTGATTACATAACTCGCGTTACTTGTAATGCATTACCCCCAACACTGTTTTTGAGTGAAATATACTTTAATATCTGGACTTCAATGTAGAGAGCTGCACTCCCGCGGGAGTACCGCGGCGGGACCCATGGGACCCAACTCAACAGGGTGCGGCGCGTTGATTTCTGGAATGCAAGGGCCAGTTAGAGGGGACTCAACACAGTGCTGAAATTGCGTGCTCACGAATGGTCTCATTTCAATACACGAAGTGTAGACATTGTGAAAGATTCATTGTGTATATGTGCATTGTGTTATAACAGAGCTTTATGAGATTGCGATGAACTGAGATGTCAGCTGATAATAAAAGGAAGCGCTGCTCGCACTTTGCCATACCCAACTATGCTGGCAGCAGCCCATGCTTACTTCTCTGTTAAAAATAACAGTTGTTTGTGAATGTTGATGCTTAGCCTAAATAACAAATATTTTATCGGGAGTGTTTATACTGGGATGTTGTGGAGCTTAGATGTTACAAAACAATTTCCTGTAAATTACTTCGATGTACAGAAAAACAATCTATATAGATTTCATGCAGGCGGGAGCGGGATAAAACATGAATGTCGTGGGCGGGAACGGGATCAGATAAAATATATTTCTGCGGGAACGGGCGGGCGAGGGACAGAATCTTGCAGCAGGTCTCTACTTCAATGCAAGATATCTGTTCCTCACATTAACCTTGAACAAAGAACCTACAGGAGAGGAGGTTCAAGATAGTGATCGACCGATATTGATTTTTTATAACCGATAATTTATACGTTTATGTACCCGATAACCGATATTCAGAACCGATATTTATTTACGGTTATAAAGTAAATAAATAACAGAGTGAAGTAGGCTTGCCGCGATAGACGTGATGACGGTTATACCGGTGTTAAGCCGCAACACTGTTACATTACTTGCTCACCGTGGCACCGTCCCCCACCGTCATTTAGATTGTTTTTATAGTAATAAAAATAAATTTGTTCAGATAGAGGACACTAAAATTAAAACTGAACGCGGCTGCTAAATGCAACGCACCGAACGAACGAGAGTCTTGCATCACAGCAGTCGAGGTCTGCATTGCTGCCCCGACCAGATTTCTTACTCCGCGGGATTTCTTACTCCGCTGTCCTTGAAGGACGTGCAATTCTCTTTCCTTTTTTTTGTATTATGCTTATCCTATCATTTTAAATGACAGACTGTGTCGAATTATTTATTTTTTTCTCTGCTGCACTTTTCACTGTGTTAACAGCAAGATGTTAAATAAATTTAGTATTTTGACAAGACTTATAAAATAGCTATTAGGCTAAACCTACATTTTTTTCCTATTGTGTTGTAGGCTGAATGTTAGCATAAACGAATTATATCCTGACAAAACAAATTATAATAAGGATTACAATTTTTGTATAACTTTTTTTCCTCTCTGTGAAACTTTATTCCGTGTTGGCAGCAAAATGTTATTGACATTTATAAGTCAATAAATTCAAGACTCTTGACAAGACGAATAAAATAAATACAATTTTGTGCAGACTAAACTTTTATTTATTAGCCTAGCTCTCGTTCTTTCAGCATAAATGTGAACAAACAGAATATATCGCGGGAGCGGGTGGGTGCGGAATAAAACCTAAAATAGTCCCGCGCAGACCTCTACATCACAGATCAGATTTCATTTATCATGTGACGAGAGATGACTGACAAGAAGAGTGAGGTGACACAGACAAGACGAGTGAGGTGACACAGACAAGACGATGCGGAAGAGTTTCAAAACCAAATGTAAAAGCGCCCGTTTTAAGCCTGTTGACTTCTGAGTCTGACATTAATCTAAGTCTGGGAGAAAACTCACCGAGATCTACCAAGTGAAAAGTGAATAAATGATCAAATACATATTAAATAAATAATTAAAACGGCTTGTTGTGATGTATCTTTATGTTGCATTAATTTAATAATAATAAATAAAAAAGTGTTTTATTATTATTCACGTCGCTGTATTCAACTATATACTGAGCTGTATTCAAGCAGAAATATGATGTTGTAGTGATCGAGAGCGCACAAACACGGTTCGTTTGCGCATCATTTATAACGGACATAATGTGCGCCTAATGCACGATCATGTCACTGTAATCAACTTTACCTTGATTACAAAACTTGTGTGTACTAGTGTAACACAGGCTTCTTTTATCCAGCGAGAGCTGTAGTTTGTGTATCATGTTCTCATACAGCGGTTTTGAGCCACCGTTCAGTCTGTATTCACAGCGCCATGAGAACCGCATTTCTCCTCCTAAACAGAATACGTAGAGAGGTGGTACTGTTATTTATTTATAGGCTATATATATTTTTTACATTACTTAACATGCGAGTCATAATATTAGTGAATGTATTATATTTTAGTTGTATCTCTCGCCCCCCTGGTTGAGAAACACTGACCTAAAGCGCGAGCGATCTATTACCCCTGATCTAAGTGATAACGTTTAAAAAAAAAAAAAAAAACATTTGTTTCTCATTTATTTGGTTCCACAGTATTTGCTGATTTTTATTTTAAACACTGCTTGACGCCGAATTGCTGCTGATATTAAAGTCAAAGTAAAACGTGCACGGCGCTTACAGGCTTATTTAAAACCTAAGGAAAGCAAGGAAAACTCAAACAAAATATCAACTTCATTTTAAACTACAGTTTTAGGTTTATAAGCTGTTTAATAGGCTAAAGAGTGAATAATAATGCACTGGATAATGTTAATTCACTGAATATTATTCTCTGGAATATTGAAATAAGCTATAACAAACAAAACATCGTATTTTATTGCATTTCTCAACTGGCATGTTTTATCAGAATTATTAAAATGTTTTTGTCATTCTAAATTATGAAAACTGCTGACAGCACGGTTTATCTATGCATTTACACAGAACTATACTCAAACTGCGATCGCTTGTGGAGAAAATAAATAATTAATTTCGATAGAGATGTATTTATTTAGATGTTTATTGGCGAAATAATGGTTCTATAGTAAATGTTAATATAATTCAGCGTGTTTCAAACAAGTTAATCTTGTATAAAGTTACATGCGGTGGTCGTGCTGGAGAATTTCCTGAGTGAACAGTGCCCACTGCTCCAAGTGTGTGTGCACTTGGATGGGTCAAATGCAGAGAACAAAATTTCACTGCTGGTTATACTCTGTATAATTATGTATGTGACAAAAAAAAATAAAAAATTCAAAACCGATATTTTTTTTTTTACAAAACCGATAACCGATTATGGTAAAATGCTTAATTATCGGGAAAAATATCGGTCAACCGATATATCGGTCGATCTCTAGTTCAAGACCAAGCTTTTAAACCTTCCAGCCAAATCAAATAATCACACAATGGTATAGAAGAGATTCAGTGTTTGGCCTTGAAGAATAGAAGAAACAGCTAAAATGCTTTGAAATCAGTTATGCTTACTGTAGCACTATTTCCACTATCGTGGTGGCTTTCTCTGTTCTGAATGTGGCAACTGCATGAAATACACAAGTAAACAAATATGAGAATAAGAGAAACAGCAGCATTTAGGGTTTATATAAACAAAACTTTCAGAATCTGAAACCGAATTAAAATGTTTAGTAGTCAAAATATCCATAAAACAGTTTTGAATGTTGTGAACATTACTTGCGATCTGTATCAACTTCAACTGCATAACACTAAATATATGGCATCTACTTCGACCAAAGGCCTTGACATTCACTGTTGCATCACAGAATGGAAAAAAAAGAACTGTGAACACTCTTCAAAATGTCCCCTTTTGTGTCACTTATGGTTGAAACAATATGAGGGTGAATAAATAAATGACAGAATTGTCATTTTAGGTGAACTATCCCTTTAAAGAAAAGAAAATCATGCTAAATAGCTTGACACTTCGCAGCTCTCACATCAATCCTCATAGAACGGAAATTGGCCTTTTTAGCATGTTAGCAAATTCCACATTTCATCACCCACATCAGCAGCCGATTCCAGCCCTACATTGCGTAAACTACAGCTAGGTTTACATTCAATTAACATGTCTGCATTGCGACTCCCTGTGCCAGGAAGTACGCGGGAGGAAGCATATCTGAGCGAAGATCTAATGCTCTGCTAAGTGAAGCTGAAGCAGGATAAGGCCAACGCTAAGAGAGCCAAGCAGTAGAAATGGGCCTAGCAATCTCCTCACATCAGCCTCAGTCGGATGTGACAATCAGAGGATACTAACGAGATGATTTTACGGTTCGGCTGCCCCCGCCCCTCGGCCCTGCTCATCCACACTCATGCTCTGTTTACGCTGCGGGCATCGGGGTGCCATCTTGGGCACAACTCACATCTATTCCATCTGACTGCTCGCTGTGCCACACAATCATGCATATGGACACACATTTGGATGCAAAGGCATGGCGAGAATGCTCCCATCTCGACAGAGGCCTGTTTTTCAAGGAGTCCGCACTAGGAGCAGAAAGGAGAGAAGCTGCAAGAAGAGGAAAAGGAGTTATATGGCCATGGGCAAGACGTTATCAGATAAGAATGAAAGCACTTGGCTTTGCCGTCATCGTCGATCAGGATGGATGGAACAGAATAAAGTATGATGGTGCTTCGCATCACCTTGGAGATATGACTGCAGCCTTATCTGAAACATCTGAACAGCAACAGGAAACAATAGCAGACTATAAATCCAGGCTGAGCGAGAAAGACCAAGTGAACATGTAGGGAGGGGGGACATTTCAAAGTCTTCGAGTAGCGAAGTACCAATTTATGGCTGATACGATAGCTGAAAATGATTTTTACCACAGTTGATAACAGATATTATGGAAAATTCTCTAATTTGCAGTGTTAATATTGAGACAGTGCTTTATTGTTGCAAGTTTTGACAGAAAAATCAGTCCATTTTACTAAAATTGCAATCACTATAGTCAACAACAACCATATTTTAGTGTCAAACTGTATTCAACCAACCAAATTTGAACACATTAACTTTATTCATTTAAAAGCATTTAAAAGTATTACATTTATATAAAAAACTACTAAAACAAATCTGTCATTATATACACAAAATTAGCATATGAAACATTATGGAAAAATTATCTTTAAAATAATGTAAGTGAAACTCCGTACTTAGTTGGTAATCTACGTTTATGCAATCCCTTGGAAATCTTTGTTGCACATGGAAAGTTCATTCAAAATCAAACCAAGTTACTAGATATAAAACATCTCCGTGACGTCATCTGGTGCAAATAATCATCAAGTGCCAAATTTTAATATCTGCATTCACAAATTAGCTAACGTTTAGATGTTACTGTTGTGGATTCTGAATTGAAATTATTAGAGACACTTGGATAAGTTAGACACTTCGATAAGAGACACTAAATTGTTTTAAAGACACTTAGATAAGAAGATAAACAAGAATACATGTAGTGTTGTTACATCAGCAGCATATTCAAAACGCCGGCTATGCTTATTTCAAGTTCACCTCTAAATTGTTTGTTCAGATGCATGTTTGTTGTGGAACTAACGGAACAATATCATATGTATATTTATATACAGCATATGATGATTTTGTGTGAACGGATTAACAATTGTTTTTTGTAAACCCTGCGTTTAAAACAAATATTGCCATAATCCTTTTAATGCCATAATGCATTAAATGAGAAACACAGCACTGAAAGAAGCTGGCAACCAACATCCCTGCTTCCTAAATCTCACTACTTGACACTATTATTGAGGCAAAATAGCAACAAGATTTCCAACTCTTGACTATTCTTGTCCGCAGCAGGTAAATATATTTTGTTCCTCTCCCTTTCTCTCTCGCTCACAATGATTAGTGTTAGGACTGACAGAGTGCAGCAGTCCTGCCCTGCCCTGGCCAGAACAGTAGTCTGGAATAGGGAGAGATTCTTCTTTCAGCAACCTCAAAAGAAGCCAATCGCAGCGCTCTAGTCCCGGGGCTGGCCTTAGCCAGCCAATAGGAGGAGCGTCTTTCTGTCACCTGACAGAATGTGCCCCGTCCATCAACAGAGTCATATATAGCCTGTTCCAGCAGCCTGAGACCAGGCTGTGAGTGTGTGTGGGACCGGCTGAGGACTCTGTGTACCTACAGTTTGCTTTGTAACCGACTGAATGTGCTTGCGTGTGCGTTCGGGAGCAAATGCAGGGGGGCGAACGAATGTGAGAGAGGGAGAGAAAAATTTACAGAAGGAAAGACTGATTATTTTGGAAGTTAACTCATATTGCACTCAAGATTTTGGAGGCTACTTTTTTATAAGAAAAACATTTTCAGTCATTAAAATCGCTATTCTCAAAACTGCAAATGACCTTACAGTGAGGGGTAAGTACTTTAATCTCATTTAATTTTCTAACCTCTACTTTTTTTCCGCATTTCTATCCCTTTGTTGTGGTTGAAAAGTTCTTTCGAGTGTAACGAGGCGGTGTGCCGTGCGCTTTCCCTCTGCCAGAGTTCATTCAGTGCATTCCGCCGTTATGTGCTTGTTTGCTTTTCTGTTATCGGAGTTCTGAATGAGGGCTTACGCTTTTCACACGCAAAGCTCCCGGGACAGACCGTGTCCAGACGGCCGTCTGAGAAACAAACCGTGATGATCCCTATTAGTTCCACTATCCCCCCTCCTCATACCACTGGGACAGACACGAGAGAGGGTTGTAAATGAGCTGGGTAGCATGTTTCGTGGCCTTGTACTAGTTGGAGAGTTTCTCCGTCCGGTTCACTGCGGGGCGGTGCGATGTGGCCGAGAGCTTTCAGAAGTGAGGAGGTGTGTGTGGTGGGGGGGGTTAAGGTCAGACAGCGAGACAAAAGCATCAGACCCCCTCCAGACAGACTAGGTCAAGCTTCATCCGGGCCCGGAGCTGTTCGGGGTCAGCCGGTTGCTGGGAGAGTGAGAAAGATGAGGTGAGCGATGGGGCCCCTAAGGGTTCAAGGTTTCCAGACTCTTGCTCTCGAAATACGAAAAGAAGCAAAGAGTGATGCTGCATGAAGCTAGATTCTCACTGTTTTGGTTTGTGCTGGGGTGTAAGATTGGGCAGATTTGTAAGAGGCAAAAAAAAGTGTGCAGTGAGTTCACTTTAACTGCTAAAACAAGAGGGAGGGAAAACGTCTGTAATTATGACAAGGAGCCTGTGTTTTTTTTCTTTGTGCGTGCGAGTGTGTGTGTGTGTGGGGGGGGGGGGGTCACAGGTGTAGGAATGTATTGAGTGACAGCAAACGCTGTCTACCCATTTATTTATTTTTGCTTTTGTCCAAGGGTCTTAATCCACAGAGACAATGCGGTGCATTATTGAGTCCACAAAGCATCACTAAATAGTTAAACGAGCCAATGGTTGAAAATATTTATTCCTGGATAATCAAACAAACCAGCAACACTGACGTGATTCTAATCTTCAGAGGAGCCAATCTGATGCAATAAAATGTGTTTATGTCCAAGAATGTCCTCCACAGGATACAAACAGTGTTTATGGCAGACGCTTTGAATTACCCAACATGTAGAGTCTTGTTCAGTTGTACCAATACAGGCAGGAACACAAACTCACTCACACAACCTTTCCCCCCACCTTCACTCACAGAGCATTTGACTGATCTGCCACGAAAAATCCCGTTAAAGATAATTTCACCACTTGACGTTCCCCCATTCTGCCGTTGAATTGAGAGAAAATTCCCACGTAAAAAAAAATAAATAATAATAATAATAATAATAATAATAATAATTAGGATTCACAGTCTCCAACCAGCCAATACAAAGCTCCACATGCGCACACACTCTGTTCGCAAGATTATCAGACAGCTCTGAGTCTGGGGGGATGGGACGTCAGAGGCGGGAGAGTGTGGGACAGGATATGGAAGTCTTTGATACGACTGTAATGCGGCGAGGAAGATTGGCCTAATCAGACCCACCGACCAAGGGCTCACACGGCAGACCCTGAGCATCATGCCGTAAAACCAGTCCGAGTAACGTGCACACGCATAAAAAAAAAAACTCTTCCTCCCATCATCCGTTTTCATTCTCAATCTAATACGGTGGCCTAATCCATCGTCGGGAATACTGTTCGGCCCCCTCACCCCTGCTCGGATTACACACCAGACAGGAGAGAATAGGTCAGCCTATTGTGATTTAGCCGGACCTGCAGATTACGGCTCCCCGCCATCGCAGATGTGACGCTGCGGTTTAACGCGAGGGTTGCATCGCACATCTGTTCGCCGTTCCTCTGCTCTCTCCTGACGGGTCAAACTAAGAAAAACGCACGTTTAGAGAAACTACACGCTGTAAATAAAATCGCAGAGATCGCGTCTGTCTTTCAAGTGTCACGTTGTTACGACACTGTGGAGGTGAAATTACGAGTTCACCATCATCTATGCACCGTTTCAACAGCCGTTTGAGGTGTAAGCCATACAATCCTTCAGTAGTCTATGGTCTTCCCACAGCCAGAGCCTACATGAGTGTGTGAAGTCATAAAGAAATACATTTTCACCCTGTCTGAAGTTAAGGAATAGTGGCTAGGCTTCCTTTCAGAGGATAATAATTACTTTTATTTAATGCAACGTGAATACTGGAGTGAGCGATCTTATGATCATGTGCGGAAAAATATATTCCCGCCAAAAGTGGGTTAGTCATTATACGGTATGAAATAGACAAAGAATCTTGGATTGTCTCAAATCTAAACAGATTTTATTACATCAATATAGGTAGGATTACAAACCTGTATGGCTTCGCTTCTTTTGTGGAACATAAAGGCAAAAATGTGTTTTCAAAACATCTCACAGAAAAAAACTTATTTTAGGGGCCAACTATTCTTTTTACAGGGTTAAGTGTTTAATGTATCTTGAGTCATAAAGTGAATCCGTTTTTAACCAGGTATCCTATAAATCCTTAGAGTCCTTTGTCAGTGCTGCTTACTCCTAGAATGAGCAGTGGCTCTCATATGGGAAACTTGGGTTTGAATTCGGCCTGCAGCATGCACCTATGCCATACACTCTACCTTTGCATCTAAAATCAATAAAAGTTGTCAAAACCTGCACCTAGTTTGTTCATTGTTTGTTTGTGTACATCACGTAGATCAAATCCATTTAGTGATGTGGAAAAAGACACAGGAAGGGATTGAACTGTGGAAGATTGCAGCCTCAGCAGAAGATAAGGACTGAAGTTTCTCTGTAACGCATTACCGAAGCACCTCACACTCACTGAAGGAATGAAAGGTGTGTGGTTGAGTGTGTATGTGTGTGCCCGCAAGACGGCAGCGTGTATGATAATGCTCTTAACCCGCACAAAGGGAAGAGAGTCGGAGCTGTGGCACTGCCAGCGCTGTGGTTAATGCTTTCCGAGGACTTGTCAAACCGCTCACTCGCTCTAATCCACTGAGCTTTAGTCGCTCTTTGAAATGTGAACGGAGAAGCCTCCTGATTTCTTTAAGATCAACCCACAGTCATCTTCAGGGTTTCAGCATATTTCTCAAAATGCAGAGAAACGCTTAAGTTAAGTACTTTATGAGTGCCTCATTAACAAAGTCAAGCTAAGAGGGGTGGACGTGCTGCATTTATTGAGTGTATTGGATGGTAATGTATGCAAACCACTTAAAACGGGTGACCCCGAGGCCTTTCGCTGGAATGCAAGTTGTCACATCAAGTAGGAAAACATGCACACCCTATCCATATCCACATGCCATCATAACTGACATTAACGGTGATGTGAAAACAGACACAGTAACTCGCTCACACACGGACAAAGGGATACATCAACATTTAGTAATCGTAATTGCCCCACAGCTTGAGTGTATAAATTTTTCTCTTTTCCACAGCCGCAGCCGAAACACGTGTGTGTGTGTGGCGATAAAGAGCAATTGGACGCGAGCAATGGAGATTAGCTTCAGTTTGAAGCAAACACTGTGGCAGTGTGGCGTCTACAGAACAGATTAAACCCAGATTAAACATCCAAATAAAGTGTGTGTGTGTGTGTGTGTGTGTGTATGCATGTATATGTGTTAAGATTTTATTTGGCTCTATATACATCTTTAGGCAAACACTGATTTAGTGGCATATCACCTCATCAAGGTTACTTTACGCTTAATTTAAAAAATATACGATTATGACTATATATTTTGTATCCAGAATGTTACGATTATCTCTTTAAATTTTGAATTTTAACTTTGATGTTCTATCAATGTAGAATGTTCCACCAAAAAGTTAGAAATGTTATCTTGCATTTCTTAAAAAATAATGTTTATAGAATATCAATACAGTCTTGTTTGGTGCATTCCTCATTTCAAAGGTGTCTGTTTTTTGACACGTGCAGTAAATAGGTCAGTGTCTAAGTGACCGTCTCTCTCGCTCTCTCCCGCAGAATGCCTTGTGAGTTTGACTAACGAAGAGACGTGCTGATGGAGAAGTGAAAGTCGTTCGGCTCTGACCCCAAACAATGAGCTCCAGCGTGATGGGAGCAGACAGCCGTCATCATGGAAATGTCAAGGCCAACATCAGAGACCCGGCAGCCTCCTCTTTCATTCCCTTAATCCACAATCCCTCCTCTCCTGAGCGGCATACATATTCAGCAGCTCAAGTCCTCACCATTCTAATGAGAGCTAGACCAGCGGGCTATGAAAGAGAGGAGAGATACAGGGAGGTGGGTGGGTGAGTGAGTGGGGGGTTTAAAGAGAGGAAAGGCTGTCTTTGAACTCTCAAAGAAAGAGATAGACGGATGAGAGATGAGGATGAATAGATGGATGGCTCAAGTGATGAGAGAAGGAGTGAGAGGAGAGACAGATCAAATGCTTCTGATTCTTTCCTGTGGTCTTTACACAGCAGGGTTAGTTGTGTTCGGTTTAAATGCTGCTTTAAGAGAGCGTCCTGTTATATTTCATCACTTGATTAACTTGAGACACTTAAGGCTGAAGTGTGTCTTTATGTTTGATCTATTCCAGTTTAAAGGGATCCTTCACCCAAAATGATAGTTCTATCATCATTCACGTTGTTCCAAACCTGTATGACTTCATTTGTCAGGATAGGAATGACATGAGTGATTTTATTTTTCAATGAACTATTTATTGAATATGCAGAGACACGTAGTCATTGGTGTTTATAGGCAGGTATGTTGGTTTGTCTGACCAATGGCAGATGAGGAGAGTTTAGAAAGATTTTTTGTGCAGTTTCTTTTGGCACAAGTACATTGCTTGCCTATGTGTATGGACCAATGAAAAAAAGAAGCAATAACTTCAGAAGTTAAATAATATTTTGAGGAAGTAAAGAAATAAAAAAAATATACATTTATGAATTTAACAGAAGCTATTATCCAAAGCAACTTACAAAAGAGAAGCAAAAGCAATTTAAACAAACTATTGTCATCTGATTAGGCGAGTTTTAGGCATATTTTAGAAACAGAAAAATATTAAATTACCAAGGCTGGTTTTAGAAAATGAAAAAAATAATCTAGGCATTATATAATTTAATCTGTATGCACTACTGTGCCATATTTCAAATGTACTACACATTTATACAAATCTTCTATTTTATAGCAAAAAGTCTAAAAAGCAAAAAATACAAACAAATGAAAAGAAAGCAAAATACTATTTTAAGTAGATAAATTAGTTACCACAATTTTCTAATATTTTACTGAATAGTGAACTTTAAGTAAATACTTTGTAAAATGCATGTTTATTGAAATGAATTTAAAATCAAAAATATATTTATTTTTCAATATATTTGTATATATATTTAAAAATATAAAATGTATTCATATACATACACATATATATATATATATATACACATACATATACATTTTTAGCAATCAGTATTATCTAAAATTTCTCTATCAGTGCATTCCTAGTTCAAAGTCTCAAAATGGAGAAATTTTTAGCTGCAACTAAAACGGTCTCTGGGCATATCTGCTCAAATGAATGCTGCAGTGGTGTGAAATCGGTCGTTTTCAGCACTCCTACACTCTTGTAAAAGTAGAAGAAGGTGCCTGAGGTCTATTTTCCCCTCCTCACTCACAGATAGCAGCGGGAGGCAGGAAGCACGGCCTGAAAGACTCACTGGCCGCGCTATCAGAAGGGAAAGTTCCCGTTCCCATTCACCGCTTTACAAACCAGATGTTTCATGGCCTGGATCTGGTTTTTGGAATAGTGCCAAATGTACAGCGAGTGCACTTCAGTCCGACACTGTAAGCAACCATGCTTCAGATAAATTAGGGAAATTAGGATTGTGTGCTAATGTGTTTGCATTCTTAATAGAGGGTAGAGAGACTACGATTCATTCGCTTGATGTTGAGGGATGCTTTACACAAATGTGCAACCAGTCCACTGGTCGTCTATTGTTGGTGTTAGCAGGTGTGTGAAAGGTGATAACGGGAGTCTGCTTTGGGGTTCACCAAGGCTGGGAGTTTCAGCTGCTCGCAAACACACACAAATGCAGGCCACCAGCCGTTAAACCATTCCACTTAGCAGAAACCAGGTGCAATACCCCAACACTAGAGCGCTTAGTTTCAGTAAAGACCTAGTTCAAGTCAGTATCTGAATGGTACTCGTTGCATGATTATTGGGGGGAAAATTCACATTTATGACTTCTGTCACACTGTAATCAAAGATTGTGTAGTCGTATTAATTAGCTGTTACTGAATTAACTGAAAATTAAATTATACACAAAGCAAGCAATGTAACAATACTATAACATTCCCATTAAGTGCAAAGTTTACAGTTTTATGTAACTCTTTGAACTAATATGGTGGTGTACATTTCAAAATTATTAAAATAATCATTTTGATATACAGAGTCATTTACTTTTAATATCGGAGGGACAGTTAAGTTTAAATGATAAATATTAAATTACACTCTTATCTTTAATTTAATGTTGCATTTTGTTACCCTTGTGAAAAGACATTAGTATACTTTTCAAAAGAGTACTATTATGAAAATAATATACTTTAAAATAATAGACTAAAGTGCATCTAAATGTATTGTTTTTTAAATTAGTGTATTTTAAGAGTTATTTTAGATGGAGGCAATATAAATGTAAAAATAAGGGAATGCACAATTAAATATACAATATTGGATGTTATATACACACAATAACGATGATAAGTATTGCCCAATTTTTATTTATTTTTACAAAAATTAGTTACATGTCCAGCAATAATTGGCTCCAGCAGTACCACCTTTTGAAAACTCCTGTGCTCAACAGGCATGACTGTGGCAGCTAAAAGCCATTCCAGCTAAAACGCTTAATTGCATCCGTAATCATAACCTTGACTATTTGATTGGTTCTGCAGCCCTAAACATTTTCTTTTTCTTTGTGCCATAAAATGATGTCAAATGCCCAGCCATACAAACTCGCATCCAAAAGAACCGCACAGACTTACGCTCTCTTTTCATTGTCATACCTCGCATGATATTCTAATCAGGGATTTTTGAAATCCCCAGCATACTCAGCCCTCTTGATTTCTGTGCCAAAGAAGAGAGTGGGGGGGGGAGAGAAGACAGCATATAGTGTGTTTAAAACTCGACAGGATTGGTTGTGTAGTTTGGAGGAGCATTCAAATGGGAGCGTGCATTAATAATGCATGCCTGCCTCAAAGAGCTCTCACACAGGAAACACAGACTGGGGTTCAGATCAGGGTAAAGAGAACAAGCCTGGAGAGAGAGACACAGCGAAAAAGAGGGCGAGACAGACGTTAAAAGAACAGTAAAATCCAAGAATCGCTCTGGTTTATTGGGTTTTTAATCTCACAATTGTATTTAGTCTCATGTTGTGATGCGTTTGTCGTATAATAGTCTTTCGTTTTTTTTAAAGACCCAACGAAACTGTTGGGATACTGTGTTGACACTTCCAGTTGAAATGGGAAGTTTTGGTGAGACGTCAAATATTTTAATTGCTATTTTAGTTGCAGGTGGTATTGTGGGCAGGGCATTCGCATTCTAAAGAGCCTATGATTGGACAAAAATCTGCGTAGTGCAGGTCATCGTCATTAAACTTTTCATACAAACTGGCAGTAAACTGTAAACTGGCATACAAACACTAATAGACATGATTAAAAGTCACAGAAACAATATCATGTGCTCTTTAAAAAGGCAACATCATTGTGTTTTTAATTTTCCCATCTATGCTGTCCAATTCAAACATTTTTGAATATCTTGTTTATTTAGTTTCACCATTTCATGTTAACTTTAATTCCATTCTAACTTCAAGTAAAACTTCTGATTAGTTTTCTACCAACACACACCTGGTGCTTCTACACTAAAAGGCCCATTGTCCTACAAGATTTGCTGGTCCCTTGGTGAACATTCAACGCTGTCGGTGAGTTTTGAGCTTCTGTAACAAACCATCGACCGTTGACTGTACCCTGAGGGTGGCCAAAAAAACAATGTAAGCGGAGCAATCTGGAAACGGATCTGAAAAGAGCAGTATGGGTGTGTTAGTCCACTAATGACTGCAATAAACATTCATTGCTGTCGGTGGGTTTCCAATGGACACAACTCACTGATCAATGAATGCAAACTGCGGTACAAGAACCTCAGTCAAAAACAGCAGCAGGAGTGAAGGGATTTCTGGGAAGAGTCATTTGTACAGTGTTGTAAGGACAGCAGAACACCTGCAAAGACTAAAGGGGAAAGGTAAGTCCACCATATACTTTGTGTATCATAACAATAAGATGTTTTTGACACTATTTATCACAGATGAACGATACAATTGAAATCCTACCATATAAGCAATATTAGACAAACAAGAGTGCTCTTGTATTGAATACCAGCACGGCTGAGTTTCAGCTGTAGACAAGAAGCCGCAGGTCGTGCTTCAGGATTGCTCCAAGCAAACACAGATGTTCCAGTTTTCCAAAAACCTTGCTTTGCCTGAGGCGAAATCCCACCAATGCACTCCCTGTTCCCCTTCTGCTCCGCACCACTCACATATTCAGGTTTGAATCGTTGTGAACATGGATAAATGGAGTGATACGAACACCCTGAAAGAAGTGCTTCAAATCATTTGAGACGCCTTAGGAACCGCACCGGAACACGCTCACTCTGAGCCACAATGCCCTTGCAAGCAAACTTCACTCACAACTCTTCAGAAAATGCTAAATATGAGATTGCGGTGCTCATTCAAGAAAAACATGTTTGAATCTGGCTCCCAACATTTCCTGATACCGATTCCCCTCATCAACAGGGTTATTATCATTACCTAAAACTATTAAAATCATTTGTGTCAATTCAAATGAAAATTATTACTACATGAAAAACCTAACCTAAACAAAAATGAGAAATGTTGCCCAGGCATCTAATCAAAATAAATCAATAAAAATTACTAAATATAAATAAATTAAATATACAGTATTATCACAATTAGAAAAAATAATAAAAATTGGGGGGAAAACAAAAAAATATTAAATAAAAAAGGCCATTCAAAATATTAGTAAAAACTGCAATAGTATATATATAAAAAAAACACTAATAACTCCACATCACCCCATTATTTCCATCAAAAAAATATATATATATATATATACCATAAACTCCATCATATCAAAATGCATTTCAGATACTTCAACAACCACATAGCTCGTCGAGAACCTTCCCAATATCTTCAGAAAAGAAATATCAGAATGAGGAAATGTTGCGAGCCAGATTTGAATTTGCATTTCCCTAACGAGCACCACAGGTTAACGCGTTATAACATGTGCAAAAACTTGCTCTTTTTGAAAAAGACTCCTATAAAGACACTGACTTTTCCTTTGTATGCAACCAAACACAGGAGCAATTAAAAATTCATATAACAAAGTTCTCCGTGCATTTGGTGTACTCAGAAACTAAACAGTACTATTGTCTGGTCGGTGGATTGCTGGGTTGTGCCTTGGCTGACCTCTAAACCCGGTCCAGACTCCTCACCATCATCATGCTAAAATAAATGTCTCGAAATAGATGACAACTCGGCACAAAAACCCACTCCTGAATAAATACATAAAAAAAATGTATTAAAGTACAACAGTAACCACTGAGGAGTTAAGCAACACCTTTTTCGCACTAATCCACGTTGACCTTTCTGCACAAGCGAACAGAGAAACACTCAGCACACTCAGTTCTTGAAAAGCTTGTTTACCCTTTCTTCAGCAGGAAGAGAGATAGAATCATCTGGAAACAATCCCACCGTAATTGCCCCGTTTACTTTACGTGCTGGGAAATTTCTAACACATTGACATTTTCCAGTCAGCCTAAACCAAGCATTCGTTTTATTTTTTTTCTCTCTTCTCTCCAGTCCTTCTCTTTCTCTTCTCTATTTGTCTTTTACAGTGGAAAGTGTCTGAGGTGAAGGAGGAATACAGCTGGGTTCGTGTCTCTGCTGCCCATATGGAGCTTTTACTATGGTGACCAGACCAAACTGGCACTCTGCTGTGACTCTGAGAGAGACCTGACCTCACAGGACTATAATAGCATTAAAACCCACAGCATGCAAACAAGCGAAGTCTGCAGAGAGAGCACTGACCACAGTCTTGGCCTCTGATTACTTGGACTTGGTTTTTTTCAGCAAAGAAATGGTCTTTTGCTGCAGAAAACGCACTTAAAGTGATAGTTCATTCAGAAATTAACATTTTGTCAACATTGGTTCATCTTCATGTCTTTTCACCCTATATGACTATTTATTTTGTGTAACAGAAGGGAAAATTCAGAAGACTGGTCCCTCCATGCATTTACAATGAATGGACACTGACAGATCATGTTTTAAGTTGTTATTCACTGATATAAAAAAAAATTATAATAATTCAGACTGGTTTAAAAATGTATTAAAGATTTCAAAATAACTTTTCATTTACAAATAGGGCATTGTCATTTCTCTAATGAACTCAAATGTGCAGAGGAAAGATTTTCTATGAATACCTTTGCGAAAAAGAAGTACATTTTAGCATACTTTTAAAAAGAGTACATATTATGGAAATAATATACCTTAAAAGAATAAGTGTGAACGGAATGTAATATTTTCAGTTGTGCTGTCAAGCGATTAATCGCATCCAAAATAAAAGTTTTTGTTTACATAATATATATGGGTGTACTGTGTATATTAATTATGTATATATATATATATATAAATAAATAAAGACACACACATACAGCATATATTTAGAAAATATTTACATGTATATTTATATTCATATAAATTATATCATATATAAATGTATATAATATATAAACGTAAATTTTATTTTAATATATACACATGCATGTGTGTCTTTATATATATATATATATACACATAATAAATATACACCATAAACACATATATTATGTAAACAAAAACTTTTATTTTGGATGCGATTAATCGTGTGACAGCACTAGTTTTAAGACACTTGACTACATGTTATTAATAAAAGGAAAATGCATTAAAATTTTAACTTTATTACATGCAATTACTTACTTGAACAAGTCAAAAAGCAATAAAGTACATTCAAGTTTAATTTCATAATTCCTTCTATTGTCTTTGAAATATGGTTCAATTTGTAGAACCAAATGTACTGACAAGTATTTAGGATAAACTAAAATATACTTTTGTTATTTCTTTTAAAACCTGTCATGCATTTAAATATATTTGTAATTGCACATTTGAACTGATTAAGTTGCATTTTAGTGCAGTAAAAGTTATATTTAAAGTTTAGTTCACCGAAATATGAAAATCCTGTCATGAATTACTCACCCTCATGTCGTTCCAAACCTGTAAGACCTTTGTTCGTCTTCGAAACACAAATTAAGATGATGAAATCCGAGAGCTTTTTGACTCTCCATAGACAGCAAAGCAACTGAAAAGTTCAAGGCCTGGAAAGGTAGTCCGGACATCATTAAAATAGTCCATGTGACATCAGTGCTTCAACCTTAATGTTATGAAGCGACGAGAATACTTTGTGTGCACTTTTTTTGTATAATCAGGTACTTATGTGCTTTAGTATGTTAGTTCGCACATCAAAACAAGTGCACTTTAAAGTATGCCAAAATATTATTAAAACTGTCTTTCAAAATGTACTTTAAAGTTGGCTAAAACTTTTGATTTGACATCAAATTAACTTTTCAAAAGTGTACTTAAGTATTTAAGAGTACAAAATGGCATGTTAATTCAGTGATATTACAAGGAGGATGAAAGTACTGTAAGGTGGAGTCAAGTCAAGTCAAGTCACCTTTATTTATATAGCGCCTTTAACAATACAAATTGTAACAAAGCACTGCACAATATCAAAATAGGCAAATTTGTCAATAATGTAAAATGACAGGATTTAACACTCAATTATCTGCTGAATGCATTTCATTATTGAATTTAGTAGTGGCATTGTCCAGCTTAGTTCACTTTAAATAATATCTGTGCAATCAAGTCGATGATTGTGCTGGAAATGAAGTGGGAAATGAAGTGGGAGTAAATTATAAAAAAAAATTCTTCTATTCTCTAATGTGCATTTGCTAGTTTTTCAGTCCAGATCACTGAATATGGATGTGAACTGCACATAAACAGAATAATTGTCAAATTTATTTAGCGTTTTATGTAAACAAAATAGTCAATTTACGCAATGTGGGACAGCATGAAGCATGAAAATCTGTTTTGTGTAATTACATTTTGGGCTTCGGTTTCAGGTAGCTTGAGTATGATATGGGTTGATTAGATAATCATGCGGCAGGCTATGAGGAAATGCGAGTGTGCGGATCTGTCACATAAGTGACTCATGCTAGTTACATCCCCGTCTCCCTCACTGAACGCACTGACGCTACAGGAAGTGACAGGAGAACAGTCTGACCTATTCCGGCAGCCTGACCCCCAGTCAAACACGACGAGCAAAAGATGCATCCAGCATAAAAAGAAAAACAACATTGTTTCAGTTAAACTGAACTGGCTCTCTGAAAGGAAACAATGAGGTCTGAGATCACTAGTGAAAATGCTTCTGTTTTGCATTTCTCAAGTTCAAAACCATTTCTCTCATGACAAATCATATTGCCAGCACATAAAACTGAGTTTTAAAATTCTAAAGTGTGTTTATTCAGATATACTTCTAAAATCAAATACAACTTATGTTTTTATTATTATGGTCATATGGATGGCCTTTTATGGCCTGTACTCCTGTACCTTCTTGCTGTATTAAAATATCAATTTTAACAGACAGACCGATTTCCCTGCATATTAACCATAAATAACTAGTTATTCTAACTAATTCTTAATGACATCATTCTTTAGGCAAATTATTTTTTTTGTCACTTTATATAATGTTTTGTTACAATTTTATTACAAAATGCTAATATTTCAACTAAATATGCAAGCTGTGTTTGTAAGACATTTACAACTGATAAGTGGATGTATATAGAAATATAAATATTACATTCTATCTTTGTAGAACTTTTGTAGGCTAACTAGCTTACAATTGAAACAAGGACTGTAATGATAAAATGAAACGGTCAAACTTGTTACCTTACTGAAGGCATAATTATATCCCAACATATATTAGATGCATATTATTGGCTAGTTCATATTCATAGTTCATTCATATCATATGATATAGTTCATAGTTCATTTAGCTTGAGCATTGCTGCTTGAACTTGACATGTTTTTTTAGAATGCTTAATATTCTCCAAAATAAAATAGAACATTTCTGAACATTACTCTTCAGCTCTTGGTCTGTGAACTTTAGTTTAGCTGTGTTTGTTTGTTATTTGTCATCCAACTTTATAAAACGACCTTGGGTTTCAGAAAATCACCGTATCAAAGTGGAAAAGGCATGTTTCATAAAATAACCTGAAAAACATGAGTCTGAAAACAAACTTTAATTTAAAAATGTACCTGAAAGTTAAAAGGGGAAATAAAGAAATGGTGTGTGAAAGAGAGAGAGAGAGCGAGAGAAGGTATGTGTTTGGCCCTGTTGTGTGAGGACAGCAGAGAAGCATGTGTTGGAACGGAGCCAACTGTCTGCATCTGGGTGCTGAGTTCATCGAGGGCACATAAGGAGCAAAAGCCCTTTATATTCAGCCCACTGCTCTCCACTGCCCCCTTGTGTTTTGCTCAACTACAGCATAACAATAAAACCCATCTGCTCATATAATACACTGACCTGGGGTCCGTTCTTCGTACGTCGCTCATTACATCCGAGATCAAATGACAGATCCAAGATGATATCAATCGCGCTAATCAGGATCTGGCTAATTCGGTTCTTCGAACGCACCTGCTGTTGATGATTAGTATGGCTGGATTGAGTTATCTGATGGTTTAAAAGGGGCTATGCATCGATACTCGAAACCACGATCAGCAATGTAGCGATTGGCTGGTGGCTAGACAGCAACGTAATGACATCATATCATTAAAAAAGTCACCTGACGAAAAACTTGACGAAAAGATTTCTGGACTTTTATAAGGAAACAGCCAAACGAACAAACTACATAAATGTTATAATAGATAAATGAAATATGCACTGTTTTTACTTTATTTTAATTGTTTTACATGATTCCCAATTATTTATATTCATGATTTCTAGTATTTGTACAGGCTTTACATTTTTATTTCAATGTAGTAATTAACAATTCATTTAATTTTATCTTTGAAATGGATTTGTTACTTGACAGCATTAATTAAAGTTTCTTAAGGGTCAAAATCAAGTTACCCGCATCTCCTGCGCTCCATTAAGCCACTCCCATAATATCTGTCACCCCTCACATTAATTAACTGTATAGCATGTCTTACAGACATGTTATACAGTTAATGTAGAGTCGTGCATTAACTGTATAGCATGTCTGTAAGACTCTAATACAATTATTTAGTAATTATTTTATGACAAATACATCTTTCAGTGAGTAAAATTGGCTGTGTCTATAGTATTATAGACGACACAACATTATTATAATATTTTTAAATTATTGTCCCTGGATCAGTAGGGTACACTTGTAATAAAGTAGCAGTGGCTGGGACATATTTTAAGTATCAAGTCTGCTTAAAAGGATGCGATCTAATCCTGCTTACATGAAATAAGCCTGCTCCCGAGAAGGTTTAAGCTTACGGACCTGTTGCTATGACAGCAACTCCGGGATGAGCTTCGAAGAACCAAACAATCCAAGATCAAGTGAAATCGTCAACAATCAAAACCAGCTAACTGAGTTAGCGACGTACGAAGAACGGACCCCGGGTGTCTGGAGTACAAGTGAGGGAAGATGTGTCAGTGGGTAATATATGCCACCCCTTAATCTTGCAAACTTCTGATAATTATTGTCAGGTGCCCATATATTTAGAACAAGTCCATTATATACAGCTGCATGTGATTGAGAGATGCGATTGTATACAAGGTTAGCCTCGTAAAAAAATAAAGTTTTGCATACAGTTCTACACATTAAATCAAATGTAATTAATTTATCTATGCTAAAAATATATATGTTTAACAATATATTTTTAAAAATTTATTTTAATACTGAAATCAAAAATAATAAAATGTAACTTAATTTAAACATAAAATGTTATAATTACAAAATATAATAAAATAAAATGCAAAAACAAATGTAAAAACAAATTACTAAAACATTAAAGTTAACTATAACATTAAAATGAAAACAGAAAATATAAAACAATAAATAAATTAAAAAATATATTTGCTTTTTTTTTCATTGACAGGGCAATTTTTCATATAGTTTTGGCTTATGTAAAATAACAAACTAAAACTAATTAAAAACGAAACATCGACATTAAAAAAAATAATAATAATTTACAAAAACACTTTACTGAAATTATGAAAACAGAAAATATAACAAAACAAATAGTACCTCGATGATCCTAAAATAACACACATATATATATGTACACACACATACATACACACACATATACATATATATATATATATAAAATAATAATAATAATAATAATAATGTGAAGACGAAAGATTATTGGAGTGCATTTTATAAGAAAACACTAATTCAGTTTTTAGCAATTTCTGACTGAACATTTTTATACACTATTTTTTTCCAACGTATATGTGATACTTGCCAAATAAATAAACTGTGTGTGTGTGTGTGTGTGTGAGTGTTCCTTTTCATACACAGGTCACACAACAACCCTTGTGCCAGACACAACATCCCAATGGTGAGTATGGCGACCCTCCCCACAAATCCAAACAAAAACATTCGATGCCTCCCCGGCTGTAACACAGCACCCAGAGTGCTGAATGGCCTCCTTTCCCCCTAATCCCATTGGTCACACCAGCCACACACACTGGGGATTGGACGTGGAGCTGGAGTATCCATGGAAACCAGAGGGATGGATCAGGAAGTTGACAGGTTGCTCAGATTAAGGGCATTGCTTTGCTTTTATTGGGGGTTTAGGACCTACACAACTCTATTAGCACTGAAACTAATGCTGAACTGAACTTAGCCTGCAAAACACACATGCCCACACACACACAGAGAGACAGAGACAGAGAGAGACACAGATACAGAGAGAGAGAGAGAGAGAGAGAGAGAGAGAGAGAGGAAAAACTGACAATTTACTTTGCAACTGGATTTGGATTAAAGACTAAAAGCAGTGACGAAAACATCACTAAACACCTCAAGTACTACCAAATCAACATGGCTAATACAATATGTAGTATATTACAATTAAAATTAATGTCACTATGCACTTACCTTTATTTTTATATTGTTGAGAGGTGGCTAAGTACACCCTGTACTTAACCACCTCTCAACATTAGCATCTAAAACTACCCTGGTTTTAGATGCTAAACCCAATTTTAGAGTCATTTCAGAGCTCATGGAAAGGGTATAAACCACTGATCTATAATAGAGAACTGGATTGCTCATGACGTCATGTAAGTGAAGCTGCTGCGCTATCATATTGGTATTCCCCACTGTTCCCATACATTCCATTAAATTAATAGGAAATCGTATGAATTGAATGAGAAAACATCACCTGACAAGTCAGCGTTTTAGTATCCCTGTGCATTCTTACAATGCAAACACCCGCCGTGTAAACGGTTATTTTATTAATGTCGGGAATTTCCCCTTCTTAATAAAAAGGTACGTTCACACATTACAGTAACATCAGATGAACATGATAAACATCAGACGGACACGACCTCAACGTATATATAACAAAGTACTCATTCTGAAATCGAAAATTGAGAACCGTGATTAAACGGATTGGTATCTTTATGGTTAATGACAATGTTAATTCGCTACAGAAAAAAAAAAAGTGAACTGCGTAAAAAACCAAAAAAGATTCAAATTAACCAGACCAAATTAAATCAGACAATCCAAACTTTCTTAAAATCACATTACTGGTCATATTGTGCATGATTTATTGGTGGATATTATGCCAAAGAAAACTATTTTTGTTTTAGTTTTCATAATCTTTCGATATAAATAATAATATGTCCTCCTTTAAAAAAGAAATACAGTTCATGTCATCACTGATTTGGCAAGCTCACATTCGGACTCTATGATAATTTATGTATGCAACAGCCACTTTTCACCATCTAATCAGTTCCTTATAAATACAATAAAATCTTGTCTTATATTCTTTGTCAAATATACAATTTCACCCACAAACCAATCAGAGTGCAGTGCTAACGTACCCATTTCACCCTCACGTTTACAGCCCATCATGCTTTACCTCATAATTCAATCACAGCTCTCAGTAACAATAGAGGGCTTTCTCTGGTGTAGGGCTGCAACTAACGATTATTTTGATAATCGATTAGTTGGTCGATTATTATTTCGATTAATCGGATTAAATTAAATTATGCTATTTATTGACAAAATACCCACAATTCCACATTCTGCTCAATGTCCTTCAAACACACGGAATGCTATGAAAACATACAGTGCTTCATTTATTAAACCACCTGTCATAAAGAGAAAACAAATATTTTAGGAATCTGTCAAAAAAAATTGTTTAAATCTTAAAATGTTATTGTCATTTATTGGGCAAATTACAAACAGAAACAACTAATTAGTATTTATAATAACAAAAATGGCCTCATAACAGCTTGCATTCTTGCTTGCATTGTTTATGTACTTTTTGACTGTAATTGGGTATCTGAAAAAAAAATATAAAGTGCTCTGCCTTTCTGTCAAAGATAACAGCAATAATTATATTATAGCATTAGAAATAGCCTACTACTCTTACTAAAGAGCTTACGCATTTTGGAGGACCAATACAGAAAGCTAAACATGATTTTGGTAATCACCAATGCTGTTAGAGCAGCAGTGCCACAAACCTTACATAATTTGTTAAAAACCTTACATAAATGTGTTTTAATAAATTTGTTAAGCATTGTATTTGTGAATAGTTTAAATTAGGACTGAACGATTTTAGAAAATAATCTAATTTACCAATATTACGATTTAATATGCAATTTTTTTTAAAGCTCTTCATATTCATTATTAATCAAAGACATACAATAAATCAATGTATAGTGTGCAGTTTTGGGCACGTTACTTTAAAAAGGTAATTCGTTATATTACTAGTTACTTCTCACAAATACTAACCGAGTTACATCGTTATAAAATTACCTAATTACCAGGGAAAGTAACTATTGTTACTTAAAAAAAAGGTTAAAATATGTCAAATAACTTGGATGCCCCGATATTAAATATGTTAAATAAATGAAATGGTCACCAAATAGAATAAATTATTATTATAAAACGTTACACTAATCTACACTATTTTAATGTTTCTGTGGGACAATGTGAGAGACACCTATCAAATTCAATTAATTATTTCAGTCAAACAGTATAATATGATAGTATGATAATTTAGCATTATATAATGATAGAACTTTAGAATAACCATGTATGAATGCATATTTGTCATGTTGTCTGAACTTAGGACTGGTGGTGGTGCTTAAGATATTGTTTGTCATTTAGTGTTTCTATAAAAAAGGGGGAAAAACCTACAAATAATACTGATAACATACCGCAAATTCTACTATTAATAACCATATAAAACGCACTAAGGATTATTGACCTGCTGGGTTCATGAATATTAATCAGGTCGTCTGCATTCGCTCGAACTGATTCGCTGAAATCAAAACAGGGGCGATGATAGGTGAGCACAGGCCAATGAGATTACTGTTTGCGCATTAGCTCCGCCCCCTACAGGAGAACCCGGCAACCCGGATATCGTTTACACGCAGCTCGTCAATTCCGCATGTTATGAATGACCCGCGGACACGAAAAAAACCCGCGCCAAACTGCGGACTTAGCAACATAGCAGCGTGCCAACATGATGCTTTCTCTGAAGACCGCTTAGATGTGTTTGACTTGAAGCAGCGCAGCTAGACCGATCGGTGCGTGTCATCAAAGTACTGCGAGTGCTATAAGAGAGTGGACGTCTCCTAATGCTTTCTCTCGCCGTACTTGGATGTCATACAATCGTCATACATTACTCTTAAAAATTTAAATGATAATAAAGACACGGTGTGAGAGGAATGTTCTGCAGGAACTTTGATCACAGTCATGTTTTACTGTCATTTCTTTATCCTGTAAAAGGCGGTTATGGAGCATCTCATATTTATATTCAGACAATTACATGCTGTTATCCCTTTAAAGTTCCTACTCTCATAAAATATACACACTGCATGTTGACTTTTAAACCTTAAATTAACTTTCAACAACAGATCATTTAGTGCAATGGATATGTTTGCGGACGCAATGTACGGATATGTTTTGAGGACGCTCACGCATGTGTCACAGCACCTGACAGGGCAAGCCTTTACACTAATGCATTAACTTAAAGCTCAAAATAAAGAATTATCATGCAAAATGGATCACATACTTTTCCCGCAGCATCTCATTCTGTTTCCTCCACTATTTTGAGATGAATTTTGTCCATAGAAATACTTTATTTAGTGCTGTAATTTGAGCAACCGGCTGAAGTTGGACGTGCACTGTGGGCGGATCCGACTAATCGATTATGATAAACGTTGTCGATGATTTTCATAATCGATAATAATCGATTTTATCGATTAGTTGTTGCAGCCCTACTCTGGTGTACTGCTTCTACAGGTCCCTCATGCCTTTCCCTCATCACAGCTTCCCAGAGGTTTACGTGCAGCAGTCACACTGAGGTCAGCAATGGCTGAACTGAGAATGACCTTTCCTGTTACAGCCACCACCTGGCACCGCAGCGTACAAATGGCGCTTTTCCACTGCATGGTACGGTACGGTTCGGCACGGCTCGGTACGGTACGGTACGGCTCAGTTCGGGTCGGTTTGCATTTCCACCGCAGTTTAGTACCGCTTTAGAGTGGGCGGGATTATTCACGTGTTGTTATAGCTGCGCCGCCTCTACTGCCGTGACATCATCGTAAACGCGCCACAAACAAACTCACAACAAAGAAAGGAGACGGAATAGTGTTCTTCATTCTCGGCACGTGGATGTTTTTAACAGCAATGGAGAGGTCTATGAGAATGCTTGGGATTTACCCCCAGCAGCAGAGACTGTGGTGACAGTGACACGGGCTGTAGAGGAGGAGAGCAGGGATGTTCGTGCAGGTGTGCTGCGTTACTTGATTAGTTAACTATTCATGCAGCGTGTTCTGTAAAGTGAATTATCAATAAACTGTTGAATATTTCAAAATGTACAATGTATCTCTTGTTTTTTTATGTATGTGATGGTTTTTAAAATCGTGGCATTAATCATGTCTTTTTTCAAGAGGTTAATTACGTGCTCATACAATAATACATATTTAATATAGTCTGGAGGTACACTTATTCGATCAGATTGTTTTTAATTGAAGCAAAACACAGATACAAAGGTAAAAATATAAACAGAAGACATACTCTGAAAAATATAGCAAGTTCAAAAGTATATACACAAGGCTTTTTCCTTCGGCGTCGCGCCATCAAGCACTCGCTGGATCCGCTCCTCGGCTATCAACGAGAGGAACGTCTGTACTTCCTCAACAGACAACGAAACAGATAATTTGTGGTTGATGCAAAAAGGTGCGTTTGTTGAAACAAAAGCTGCGTCCGATCCTTCGCTGGCTGTGCTGATTTAAATCTAGCGGGTCTATGGGTCTCATGTCGCAAGTTCAGTGACGCAGTAATGACGATTTTCTCCGGCCAATCAGTGATCGGCAGAGTTTACACGTCACGTTTTGGTAACGGTACGGTACGCTTGGAACCTCGGCTGAGGTGGTACTAAAAAAGTACCAGGTACCAGGTACAGTACCCAGTGGAAAACCCCCCAAAAGTGAACCGTACCGAACCGTACCGTGCCGTACCATGCAGTGGAAAAATGCCAAAACAGAGAAAAGCAGGAGGAGGGGGAAAGACAGAGGGCAATAGAGTCTGTAGAGAACGAGCAGCACTAAAAGAGGAAGAAATTAACTTGAGATGAACCTGGACATATATAAAAAAGAAACTGGACATCTACCATACAAAACCAAACTTTAAATTTGAGTTTGAATTGAGATCATGTCCAAATCACAGTGATTTCAGGAGACAAATTGAAATTCCCATATAGAAATAACCAATCAATACACTGAGAAGAATATTAATCCAAGCAATCCAACTGGATAATCAGCACGAGTGTATTATTAATGTTCATTGAGTCAGCCAAATGATCACAACAAAGGTCAGAGGTCAAAACTGGAATACGCAATCCTGGAATGTAGCAAAATTCCAAGCTGCATACGAAAGCTGAAAAATGCTGCCTTCTAGATTTAATTGGATTGGAGTAAGTCTATCATGTGTCATTGCATTTAGCTCAGCAACTTTGGTAACTACAAGTATGGCAAACACAAATAAAAACACTCACAACACTCATAACTCCACAAATACATGTTAAGCAGCATTTTGGTTGCTGCACCACAGTGAAAAGCAATGGTTTCGAGATGAAGGGAAGCCCCCTGGTGGACTTTTGATGTTCACACACTAAAACCTGGGCTGACAGAAGAGATTGACAGCAACACAGGCATCAAATAGTGATTTCTCTTAACTTATGAAATCTATCAAAAGGACATTTTAATGCTTTTTATTCAAAAATGAACAGCAAGAGTCAGTTAATCCAGAAGAATAAAAACAAACTATATGTTGATCTTCGCCACATTTTGTTTAAAATAAAAAATAAAATTCTTCGTTTACAAATAAATTGACCTTACCTTGCTCCTCTGTATCCAATAGATCACCACAGAAACCTGCATTAAGAAAAACTTAATATTAATTACCGTTTGCAATGCATACAGTTATAAATATAGACACAGGTGTCTCATACACACCAAAACAAACATATGAAATATACATTATTTAAAACAAACAAATAAATACTATTTAAAAAGGAGGAGAAAAAAAGATGTGCAAACCACATCTGACGGCAACCATGAGAGGTAGGTTACCCTTCACCCCTCTACAAGCCGAAGGTAGAAGGAATGACCTTGGGCTGTATGACATTAAAAGGGTCCATTTCCATAGCAATGGCTCAGCATATAACCTCAGCTACCAGGCATTAGATTTCAGTCTACACCACATGGCCCTCTTTCCTTCTGCCTTTGGGCAAAAGTCCATCAAACAGCTCTCTGAGATCAAACAACTGAATTTTACGGCTCTAATCTCCCCTATCTATGCCAATTATCGCAAGGCGTCGATAAGGAACCCGTCCCATCTCACACACTATGGTTGCGAAGTAAAACACTGATTTAATTTAGATTAGAAAAACAAAAAACTATGGTGGCACGGATATTTTAAAGTACGGAAGCCTGTTACATCACCTGCACTTATAAACAACTACTCTTTAGATAATAAGCAAATTTACACTTTGTCAAACAACATATTTATATAAAGCCATGTTGTGATTGAGGCCCTAATTTGTAAAGATTGGTTTGAATGGCTGTATTGATTGGCTGTTTACAAACCTTTGAGAATAAGATCAAGTTACCCGACTGACGCCACTGTATTTGACGTCTGGGGTCTCCTGGGACTTTTAATGCCGTTACAAGAACAATGACTTTGGGAGGGATTGGGGTTTGAAGGACGAGAGGAACGACTCATTCAGTTCTCACAGGTTAATTTTCAGTCTCCAACACCTTCAACTTCACACCCAGAAAAAAAATAGGTGGTATTCACCTGCTGTGTTAGTTCGCATACATTTTCTTTTTCTTTTTTAATCACAGACACACTTGTAACTATTTGACAATCCTGATTTAGTTTGGTGTTACATATACAAATGGGTTATTTGAAATCATTAATGATCTAGATCTGCATTGATCATGCTGTAATTCAATTAAAAAATTACATTAAAATAACTAATCTTCTCAATATGTAAATTCTGGCATAATTTATTCACCTTCAAGATATTCCAAACTCTTAAGGTTTAATTTGCTGAACACAAAATAACTTCAACAGAATGTCCAAGCTGCTCTTTTCTATACTTTGAACGTGAATGTGGACTGTTGAGCTCCAAAAATGATGGAAAGCACCAGAAAAGTCCACCGTGTGATATGTACGCTTCCAAGAACAAATTGAAATTTAAAACAATCAATCAAAATACTAGTGAGTGACGTGAAATACGACCAAGTATGGTGACCCATACTCGGAATTCGTGCTCTGCGTTTAACCCATCCAAAGTACACACACACAGCAGTGAACACACACACACACACACACACACACACACACACACACACACACACACACACACACACACACACACACACACACACACACACACACACACACACACACACACACACACACACACACACACACACACACACACACACACACACACACACACACCGTGAACACACACCCGGAGCAGTGGGCAGCCATTTATGCTGCGGCGCCCAGGGAGCAATTGGGGGTTCAGTGCCTTGCTCAAGGGCACCTCAGTCGTGGTTTGGAGATTGGAGAGAGCACTGTACATTCACTCCCCCCCCACCTTCATTCCCTGCCGGCCCGAGACTCGAACTCGCAACCTTTCGATTACAAGTCCGACTCTCTAATCAATATGAATTCATCTTTAAAAATTCCCCATGCCATAACTCTCAACATGTTCACATATTCAAATATAACACAGCTGCTGTGACATCAGATCAGACCATCCCAATTCTTGGCATGCCACAATGCATTTATTTTTGTCTTTTCTGGAGCATGAGAGCCTCAGTTACTATTCACTTTTATTATATGGAAAAGATTCTTCAGGACATCCTTTAAAAGTTCTAAACATTTTGTTCTTCATGCAAGAAAGGAAGTCATACATGTTCGAAAAGACTTGATGGTGAGTAAATAAATGAAAGCAGATTTTTATGTTTTATTATTCTAGTCCAAGGCATAATGGCACAATCAGGTGATTTTCTTTGAGTGCAGCTTTAATTAAATCTGAAACAAAAAGTTGTTTTAGGGCTTAATTTAGAATTTTCTGGGTGGTGTGGTACAGATAAGGAGGTGGTTTAGATAAAGCTGTAATGACCAGGTTGTGGCCACAAACTCTTAAATGATCCTAGAATTTGCTGGATGGGGTGCAGGTTTCCCCAAGTTCAAAAGTTCACATTTTACAAGCACTTAAAGACCAGTGACCCATGTCCTAATAAAAACCTTCCTGTTGTTGACTCCTGTCCTCCTAAAAATCTCTCCTTCTGTATTTATTTCTCACAGGGGAAAAAAGAAAGAAACACAAGACCACATCGTCCTTACTGTAAATACTATAATAACATTGGATATACAATGTATATCCAAATATAAAAGACTCTTTTCCATAATTACATTGGATATACAAAATCATTGATAATGGGATCATTTTAAAAAAGCGGCAAAAGGAAAATTTACACTTAAAGACTTCTTAAGTTATCTGTTATGGGTATTTAACTCAATGAATCAAATTACATAACAATCGCCATTATAATAAAACGCTTTTGAATTAAAAGAAGAACATATCTTACCATTGGCTGTCGTCTCAAAATGTTTCTTGGAAAAGTCAATCCCGTGTATTTTGTCCACCATATCTCTTGTTTATTGTACTTGAAGTTGCACTCTCTCCGTTTTGTTGTTCATGCCACGTTTAAATGAACAAGTTCACTGGTTACAGGATCAAACTTCCATCATTTCTGCTGTTGACTCCGTAGCTTAGCGCCTCACAAGCGTGCCTCGGGTGTGGGCGGGGTTATCTGCGCTCTGCAGCCAATCACCGCCGCCCATCGATGACGTAACAGGAATACACGCTGCTGAGATGATATAAATGTGTAGATTTAATGTGCTTTTTATAATTTAAAAACAACGCTTTATGCATTTTATAAGGAAAGTACAATAATAAAAAGTGGGTTCTTTGAAACCAAATTTATTGCATTTTATAAATTACTTTAAATTATACATAAACCTTTTTGAACAAAGAAAACAAAAACAAAACCACATTATCGTATTTTTTGTCTAGTGAATGTTGGTTATATTTCTCAATCCTGTGGCATTATTTAAAAAGGAAGTTACAACTGTTATGCAACAAGCATATTAACGAAATTAAATCCAACATAAAAAGCAAATATGATTGATGTATGTTTTATTTATCTATTTATTTAGTCATTTAGCAGACGCTTTTATCCAAAGCGTATGTATGTATGTATGTATATAATACACTACTATACGGTGGCCGAGAAAGATCAACGCGCTGCAAATAGAAAAAACACCTGCAAATTAAGAAAACAACTTCCTCAATTTGACAACACACATGCTGCAAATGCTCACAACACAACCAAAAAAGAATGTATTTGGTTGTGTTGTGAGCATTTTCACCATCTGCTGTCAAAACTATGAAAATATTTTCTTGATTTGCTGGTGCTTTTTCTATTTGCATGTGTTTTCTGAAGTTGCAGCGCGTTAAGCTCTCTCGGCCACCGTACTACTACCAGTCAAACGTTTTTGAACAGTAAGATGTTTTAATGTATTTATGCTGATTTGTGTAGTCCTTATATCTACATGTGATGTTGTCCGTGTGCCCCTATTGTAATGTTTTTGAATTACAATGAAAAAAATTAATACAAAAAAAAGATGTTTTTAAAGAAGTCGTCTTTAACAATAATACGTTTCTTGAGCAGCAAATCAGAATGATTTCTGAAGGATCATGTGACACTGAAAACTGGAGTAATGATGCTGAAAATTCAGCTTTGAGTCACAGGAATAAACTACATTTGAAAATATATTCAGATAGAAAGCAATTATTTTAAATAGTAAAAATATTTAACAATATTAGTGCTTTTGCTGTATTTTTGATCAAATAAATTCAGACTTGGTGAGCAGAAGAGAACACTGCATCTGTCGATTTCTGCCAAATTTATGTAACGTTTTGTGGAAATAGATTTTCTCTGTGTCTCTAGCATGGTGTTCTCTATCATAGATTCACTGATGCTGCGTGAAGCTATTCATGCCTTGGGAACGCCCCCTGCGTGCCCAATGTCTGAAGTCCTTATAGAATCACGCCAATTCATTGGCTGATGGCGCGACGCCAGCTCTGACGCACTCACGTCGTCAGCTTATACTTGCGAACCCACCATCCACTCCTCAGATTTCTCTGCCTTCGCGAAGCGGTCCTACTGCCCTTCGTTGTAGCGATTTTTCTGGCCCAAATACCATATTTGAACACGATTTATCCATTTGCACTTCGGCGACTGCCTACAGTGGAACTTTGTTCTCCTTGCGGTGAAGTGCCATGGAGTATTGCCGCTGTCAACCGCCGTGCGCACGATTCATCGCTCGCGATGACACACACAGTAAGTGTATTAAGTGTTTGGGGTTTTCACATGCACGTGAAGCAGTTTATGGGATCTCAAAATGCAATTTAGCGAAAATCTCCGTCTCATAACCCTCCGCTCTTGGCTTGAGGCTTGTGAGAAGGAGTCATCCATCTTTCCCCGTCACGCCCCAGAGGCTTCCGTGGCCTCTCGTGAGCCCGCGACCTGGGGTTCGGATGTTGAGCTCGAGGAGATGGAGAGTGAGCAGACAGGCCTCGCCTTTTCTCTCCCTTCCTCACCCGAGCATGTGCGCGCGAATTCACCCATTGAATTCGTGCATGATTATCTTTTTCCTAGCCCGAGGGCACGTGACACCGTTTCCTTCAGATTAGATGATATACTGCAAACAGCAGCCTCCGACTCCGAGAATTTCGGGCCTGCTCTAAGCGGATGCGCTCCCGCCTAGCGGCCAGGAGGCGTGGCCTTCAGCGGCCTACTCTGAGCTCGTGGATGTGCTTTCGCGCACCACTGAGGAGCTCGCGCTGGATTGGCCCGACGAGCCCCGTGAGTCTCGGGCTTCGAAGCTCGATGAGCGGTTCCTTAGCGGCTCAAATTCCAAGCCTGAATGGAGGAAGCTGCCATTTTTCGGTGATCTGCATCAAGAGATCTCCAGATCCTGGAAGCAGCCTTTTTCCTCCCGCCTTACTAACGCGGCGGCCGCTGACTTCACCAACCTTGTGGGTTCTGTGGAGAAGGGTTACACTGCCATGCCGGTGGTTGCGGACACTTTGGCCTCCCACCTTTCACCCTCTTTGGCGCCTTCCTGGAAGTCCCGCCCCCTCCTTCCGTCCAAGCCATGTAGGACCACTTCCGCCCTTATCGGGAAGTCCTACATCGTGGCCGGTCAGGCAGGTATGGCCCTCCACATGAATGGCCATCCTTCAGGCCTACCAGGCGGACGTCCTTAAGAAGATCGACGAGGGGAATGGTCTGACTCCAGAGGCTGTGAAGGAGCTGCGCAGAGCCACTGACTTGGCTCTCAGAGCCACTAAGCATACCGCACGCGCCGTAGGGCGCTCTAGGGCGGGTTCAGTGGCCGCAGAACACCATTTGTGGCTCAATTTACCCGAGATCCATGAGAAGGAGAAGGTGTTCTTGCTGGACGCACCCATCTCACAGTCTGGGTTATTCGGGGAGGCGGTTAGCTCCGTAGTGGACAAGTTCCGCTCCACCAAGACGCAATCGGCTGCTCTTAAGCAGTTCATGCCTAGGAGGTCAAGGGACTATTCCACTCCCTCCTCCTCTTTGTCTAGAGAGCAATCGCTTCCCAGAAAGGAGCCTTCTGGCGGCAGTGGCGCCCAGGCTACGCACCCTCCCCCAACTAGCAACCACGCAGACGGGTTGACCTGAAGCGGCACCACAGGCCTGCCGCTTTGGCTCCTCCAGTCGTTCCTGACCTTCGGGTCGGAATGAGGAGAGCCGCTTCACCACCACGAGGCGAGGCCAGACCGCAAAAGCTTATCTTCCCGCCTCAAACGCGCTCTCCTCGCTCAGATCTGTCACAACCACCCCCCGAGGCTTGGTGTGCAGAACGAGTTCACCCTCATTTTTCCTCGGTCTGGCAGTTGGGGGACGCGTTCGTCTTTCCACCTCTACAGTCCAGAAAGGAGCGATAGAGGAAATACCTCAGTCGGACATCGAACGAGGGTTCTTCAGCCGCTACTTCCTTGTTCCAAAGAGAGACGGCGGCCTGAGGCCCATTCTGGATTTGCGGCGTTTTAATTTTTCCCTTTACAAAGGGAAGTTCAAGATGCTGACGATAAAAACCATCATGTCTCAGATCCAAGGTGAGGATTGGTTTGTCACTATCGATCTAAAGGATGCGTATTTTCACATCCAGGTCGTTCAGCGACACAAGAGGTTCCTTCAGTTTGCCTTACATATTGGAGGGAAGGCTTACCAATACAAGGTCCTGCCCTTCGGCCGAGAACGTTCACAAAATGCATGGATGCTGCACTGGCCCCTTTGAGGCTCCAGGGCATTCGTGTGCTGAACTATCTGGACGACTGGCTCATTCTGGCTCACTCCAGGGAGCTAGTAAGTCATCACAGGGATATCGTTCTCCACCACATCCATTCTCTTGGCCTCAGAATGAACGCCAAGAAGAGTGTGCTCCTCCCATCTCAGCGAACCGTGTTTCTGGGGGTTCGTTTGGATTCCATTCAGATGCAGGCCCGTTTGGCCCCTGCCCGGATATCCAATTTTACAGCATGTCTGGCCCGCTTCAAGCTAGGCCGTCATGTCTCTGTAGGTACCTGCCGCAGGCTGTTAGGCCTCATGGCAGCGGCCTCCCCTGTGTTGCCCCTAGGGTTGCTTCACATGAGGCCATTCCTTTGGTGGATGAAGGAGCTGAGGTTACACCCCACTGTACCAGCCACTCGCCTTATCAGGGTGTCGCGCAGTTGCTCTCGACCCCTTTTACTATGGCGGGACCCCGCTTTTCTCCAGAGCGGGGTGAGAATGGGTGCGACCCACCGTCACCATATGATCATGACGGACGCATCAATGACGGGCTGGGGCGTCTTCGAAGGCAGACCGGCGAGTGGGGAATGGACAGAAGATTTCCTTTCTTGGCACATAAACTGTCTTCCTGGCTTTGAGCTATTTTCTCCCCGTTCTCTGGGGGCATCATATCATAGTCAGAACGGACAATATGGCAGTTGTGTCCCACATAAACCGTCAGGGAGGTTCACGGTCGCGCACCCTGGACAGGCTTGCGTGCCGTCTTCTCCTTTGGTCCCAGGACAAGTTCCTTTCTTTGAGGGCAGTTCACGTTCCGGGAATACTGAACCTTGCGGCCGATTTTCTGTTGAGACAGAAGCTCTGGCTGGGGGAATGGATGTTGAACCGTCAGACGGTATCCCAGATCTGGGATCTGTTTAGCAAAGCGGAGGTGGACCTCTTTGCTTCTCAAGAGTCAACCCAGTGCCCGCTCTGGTTCTCCCTGAGTTTCCCGACGACTCTGGGCATAGATGCGTTCGCCCACCTGTGGCCGAATGTCAGTCTGTACGCGGTTCCGCCAATAAAGCTGATTCCGGCAGTACTATGCAGAGTAAAGATGAGCAGTGCCCGTCTCCTTCTCATAGCCCCATTCTGGCCCTCCCAGACTTGGTTCTCGGAGCTAACTCCCCTCTTGTATCGGTCCCCTTGGGAGATTCCGATCAGGCGGGACTTGCTGTCTCAGCTTCAGGGCAAGATCTGGCATCCTCAACTGGAGCTCTGGAAGTTGTGGGTATGGCCCATACAGGGCCAAGGGCCGTGATGGATATTTTGCCTGTCGAGGTTCAGGAGACCATCGCCAGTGCCAGAGCCCCTTTCGAGCCCTTAGAGGCAGCTTGAGAGCGGATACTGACTCTTAAGGTTACTCTTTTGCTGGCGCTTACGTCAGTAAAAAGAGTTGGAGATTTGCAGGCCCTCTCTGTTAGTGAGACGTGTATGGACTTTGCCCCGGGTCTAGTCAAAGTGACCCTGCGGCCTTGGCCTGGTTACATTCCCAAGGTCTTGTCCACATCGTTTCGCTCTCAGGTGGTCACACTTCACTCTTTCCATCCTCCTCCCTTTGCTTCGAGTGAGGATGAGAGACTTCACATGCACTGCCCGGTTCGGGCATTGAAGCTGTATGTGGATCGCTCCAAGGTTTGGAGAAAATCCTCCCAGTTACTGGTGTGTTTTGGTGCTGGCCGCCGTAGGCTTGCCACATCGAAACAGAGGATTTCTCACTGGGTGAGAGACGCCATTTCGCTGGCGTATGAGGCACGGAACCTTCCTTCACCTCTTAGTCTTCGGGCACATTCTACTAGGGGCGTAGCCTCCTCTCAAGCTCTTTTTAGAGGGGTACCCCTGGAGGATATTTGTGTTGCGGCAGGATGGTCCTCTCCGCACACCTTTGTCAGGTTTTACAACCTTGACATTGATACGGCTCCAGGTTCTCAGATCTTGTCTGTTTGAACCGACCGTATGTTGTTGGTTTTTTACTGGACCAGATAGGCAGCGTTCTCTAGCTTGGCGTGTTTGGTATATCGTTCCCAAAGCGTGAATAGCTTCACGCAGCGTAAGTGAACCTATAATAGAGAACGTCTCGTGTTGCTCGCGTAACCCTTATTCTCTTAATAGGGAACGAGACGCTGCGTTCGCTGCCAGGCTCCTCACGTTGCCGACAGGGTTCTTTTCGGCAGAGAAATCTGAGGAGTGGATGGCACGTTCGCCGGTATAAGCTGACGACGTGAGTGCATCAGAGCTGGCGTCGCGCCATCAGCCAATGAATTGGCGTGATTCTATAAGGGCTTCAGACATCGGTCACGCAGGGGGCGTTCCCAAAGCGTGAATAGTTTCACGCAGCGTCTCGTTCCCTATTAAGAGAACAAGGGTTACGCAAGTAACCCGAGACGTTTTGTGGCCGTACAGTTCACTTTTGGGCTGATTTGATGTGGGACTGGCTAGTAAGTAAACAGGTGTTGCAGGTTACTACGAGTCTTCAAAAAACATCTAAGTGTTTGGCTTTTCAAAGAAGGAAAGATTGAGTGAAGTGTGGTGTGTGAAATTTCGTGATGAGAAATGAGTGTGAGATATTGTGTGTTGAAGAAATAAGTGTGATTGTTGAGAAAAACAGGAAGGGTTTTGTTTAAGCAGAGCTTGAAGGAATACACTATTTTAAATGAGATAATAGCATGCTGGCTATCCTCAAGCCTTGTACGGAAGAGTCTTCTTGGGAGATTCTTTATTAGTAGTATTATTAAATTAGTCTCTCAAAATGCCCTTCGCTGTCAGAAACACAGCTACTTGTCTTTCAGACACATACGCACGCAAAAACTAGCATTAGGCCTATGTGTGATGGCTACCCGAGATTTTTTTTTTGTGTTTGTTTAAAAGGTGCTTTCGTGGAAGAAATGGGACAATTTCAAGAATTGACACAATTGGGAGCTAACCTGTCTACGTAAAGTTAATTAAACAAATACAAGTCTTTTCAGCTAAACATATTCGATGTGTTTCTGTGCAGATAGAGTCGTTGAGTTGTGGGATGACATTGCCCACAATATTTAGAAATATGACTTCACCAGCCCACATACAGCCCACACTTGAGTTTTAAATGGCAATAATCCTTCCACAAACAGCTCCCCAAGAGCAAACAGACACATAACAAAAGCTATTCGGATCAACAAAAAATATATTATCTCTTATTTTCGCTGTTTAGAATAGACTGGAACTGTGCTGCATTGTAGTTTGGTAAACAACACACTGTTTGATCCGATAGAGGATATCCGGTGTTCTGTCGATTTGTGCTACCCTGTCAGATTTAGCTTCTTCCCATTAAAACAGTGAGTAGTACAATTCGACAACGAAAAATACTACCTGTTATTTTTATTTATTTGTGTACACCTACCACAACCCTAAACCTACCCCTTACAGTAATGCAAATACATTAAATCTTGTTTTTCAGCATGAGAAAAATGATTAAAAGTGAGAAAAAATGAGAAAAGTGGCCTGAAGGTGTCACCATGCCCCCAGCAAATGCATTTTACAGACTTCTACAGAAGTGCTACAGTATTTGTCTTTCAAAGAGTGAATACACCTGCTCTTTGTTTTCGAAAGTCTTTATCTTTATTGTCTTTATCATCACAATAAAACAATGAAATATAAAAGCAAAATATATAAATGCAGAGAAAAACAGAAAACGAGATATTTAAAATACAAATATTTAAAACTATGAATTTTCCATTAAAGGTAAAAAAACTGGGTTCAAACTAAAAAATATACAATTATAAATAAATAATTACACTAATTACAACAAGAGCTGTTACTCTGCCAGCCAAAGCTCCACTGTCTTCTTCTTATAAGTGCTGCAAGGGATTTAATAGCGAAGTTACATGCATTTTTGCTGGGCAATGGCTTACATTTCTTTCCTCATTTTTGAGTGAGGCCTTTTGATTCATCTCTCTTCTTCATCCTTCAGCTAGTTGTCAGAGGCACATCACTCACATTGTCTATAACATCACCCTCTTCTGCTCAGACAGCCATTCTGTTGCAGCAGCAGTGGCACAGAGCAGACACTTCTCCTTTTGAAAAAATATGTGTCTAGAATACAACCTCTTTGCATGCAGAGATATCATTTTGGATTCTGTAGTGGTGTTCCCAGAGGCAGACAGTAACTAAGAACATTTACTTGAGTATTGTACTTAAGTACACTTTTTGAGTATCTGTAATTTATTTGAGTGACATTTTTCTGGAAACTTATGATTTTAACTTCACTAAATGTGAAAGACAAATATTGTACTTTTCATTCCACTACATTTCTATCAAGGTCTTCGAAGTACAAAGTCGTTACTATGTAGCAGCTTCAGTAGGTGTTTTCTTTTTCTTCTCTAAAACGTGACTTTCTTTTTTTTCAGACAGTTTATCAGTAACCACTCTTGTAGGGCTACATGAAGTGAATTCCCAGCATTTTTTAACACTGTCTATTTGCAAATGTGAAGAATTCTTGTGCAAGAAGTTTGTTCCTAGAGCCGGAGGAGCAGAGGGGCAGCTGCTGGTGCTGGTGGTGCAGGGTGAGATGTTCACTGCCCATGTTGTATGGCCTGACCTCCCATGTTAGGGTTTACGACGAAGAGGAAGGGTATAAGTCCTGTCCCAGGCTCAGCAGGCACAAACGCCTCCATTCCGGTGACTTCAAACTTTATTATTTTCAATAAAACAGCGCTTAGGCTTCCTGGAGATTAAGTGAGGGCTGCCCGTGCAGGGCCAGTGTTAAGGGGCCAACGTTTTGCCAATGAGCAAATTCTCAGGGGCCCTACGCTGGCAGTCCTAAGTGGGCCCTTAAAGGGCCAGGTGCAGGCTTGTTTACAGGGATACCCATGTACACTCTTGGTTTGAAGTATTTTTGTACAAGACTGCTGCCAAGAAGATGCTGACTGAGCTCATTGAGGCTGTGCTGGAGCGAGACACTGTAGCAGCGCGGCGACGATGTGAGCTCGTTTATGACAGCAACAGCAGGTCCTCATTCCACCGCTCCAAACCCTCGAGCAGATAATTCTGGAAATTTTCCAGGTTAGACTTCGTTCCTGATTAAAAAAAACTGTGAAGATGAAATAACCAACTCATAATACAAATTAATTTATGATTAATAAATCATTCACCCTAAATGAATCTTACCGGGTATGAGACGGTTGAGGTGGTTATGAAAGGACTCCAGTGATGTGGACCCTCGAGCGCAGCAGTAGACAGGAAGTGTGAGCCCTCCCTTTGGGTGTCCCAAATGATGGCCATCCTCTCCTAGTCCACCAAAGGGATGCCCGTGGTTTCCCTGGCTTCCTTGAGGGCCTTCAGTATCTCTCCAATCAGCTGCTCTGTCTCCTCTACGCCACATGTAGCAGCCACAGTGCCATGCCAGCTGAGCTGAGCCTGCTGGTAAGCAGCTCATTTGTAAGGCCCATGATGCCTTGCTGTTGCTCCAGCTCCCTCCTTTTTGCCTCTGTGTGATTAATAATTTAACTTTTTTGTGGAACCATTCTTCAAGACAGATGGACCCAAAGACAGAGGTGACCCTAGCTTTGAGCTCACCATACTGAAACCAGACATCCTCTGTGGATAAAGAGGAGCCACTTCTTGGTTGGTGCCCTGGAAGCGGTCACACACAGTGAGGAATTGCAGTGACCTCTCCATGCTGTCCTCACTATGTTGTTCACAGTTTGTTATACAGCATGGAGACACTGTTGCCAAGAGACTGCTCCCTCATCAGTTTCGCCACATCTATATCACAACAGAGCCTGTTTAAATACAGAAATAAACAAAGTCAAAGATTATTAAAGTTAATTTGAAGTGTTACTTTTTGTTCTCCAGAGCAGAGGGAAAGGTGTGATGTTTCCCGGACCAAGAAACACTGACTTTACAAAAAAGATGTTTGATGCGCGGGATATCACAACAGATCTTTGATGAAAGGGACATCACAGAAGTCTGACAAGGTCACCCACAGAGTGTTGTGGTGTTAGAGTGTTATGTTCTGAGCCTGACACCTATCAAAGGTCAAGCAAAGATCAATGGAGGGGTAGGGGGGAGACTGTGTACACATCCTACATAGAACCTCAACTGTCAGACAAAGTCAAAACACACATACACACACACACACACACACACACACACACACAAATAAATCTGCATTGTTAATCCTTTTGATCTTTTGTTTAAAAAAATCAAACCTTTCATTGGAGAATAAGAATAAAAAATGGGGGGAAATAAATGTTTTTTTTCTCTAAAACACATTGGACACAATTAACTGTACCATTTTATTCAATACTTTTTGAAAAGATCAGAGACCATTCCTTCATTCAGAATAACTCCAGATCCTTCAGATTCACAGCTCCATGACGGTGCTTCTTCTCTTCAGTTCACCTCACTCATTTTCTACAGGTTTCAGGTCAGAGGACTGGAATGCCCAGAGCAGAAGCTTGGTTTTGTGCTCAGTTACCATTTTTGTGTTTTTGAGGTTTGTGTTTGGATTATTGTATGGTTGAAAAATCCAAGCATGGCTCATTATAAGATTTCTAACAGTCAGTCATTTTTTATTTTTTATCTATTGGTATTTGATAGAATCCATGATGCTATGTGTCTAAACAAGATGTCCAGGACCTCCAGCAGAAATAGAAATAGGCCCACAACATAAAAATACAGCAGTATGTATCATTGTACACATGGGTACTTTTTATCCCTGTGTTCACAAAACCCATCTTCAGTATTTGCTGCTAAAAAGCTATTTTTTTTAGTTACATCTGACCATAGAAGCTAGTCCCATCAGTCCCACTGAATATGCTGGAGATTGTTTTGTTCATGTTGCATTTTCTTTTCTTGATTTTTTTTCTTGAAGCCCTCACAAACAACATGTAGTGATGTAGGTGCTGTTTGACAATTTTTCTTTTAGGTTTTCTGACCCAGAGACTGCAGCAGCAATTCTTCTGCAACTCTCCAGCTGAGGTCCTTGGAGAGTCTTTAGTCACTCAAACTCTCCTCCTCACTGAGCATTAGGACAACATAGACACACGTATATTTATTAGTATATTTACCAAGGGTAACAACAATTCTGACCACATGTACAGTATATATAAATATACAGTATATGTGTGTGTGTGTGTGTGTGTGTGTGTGTGTGTGTGTGTGTGTGTGTGTAGTTTACAAAGTATGTGCCTAATTAACGGTGTACATTTTCAAAACTTAATTGCACATGCCTATTAATTTTTGATTATAATAATAAAAATGTCAAGACTCACCGGTAAGTGAGGATAGCTGGGAACATTATGCGGTGAGCCAGATCCAGCTGGTCCAGGATGTTGTAGTACCACATGGCAAGCTTCTTGTTGCAGCGCTGGCACTCCAGGTACTCTGTTGCCAGGAAATACCAGCCATGCAAATTCAGCACCCGCCTCAGTGTCTTGCAGTAGATCCCACAAGACACCACACCCTGTAGGGCATCCACAAACACAGCGGCCAGGTGAAGAACAGTCCGGCGATGCTGGAGGCTGATGATACTGCAGACGTGGCTGGGGAGGGTACCACTACATCTGCAGGTTATCTGTTAGCACTGCCTTGCCACCCTGGTGTCTGAAGAGGGAGTGACCGATCCACTCGTGTTGTTCCTTTGGAAGGGAGTGCTTCCAGGCCACAGGGAGAACAACCTATACACACAAAAATCAATATATCAATATACATGTTTAAATATTTACTGATCAGATAAAAAGGCACACTTCTGGTGTGAAAGCTGTACCTAAGGAGCTGCTGACACCAGGCTCTGGGCAGCCCTCTGCTCCAAGGGCATTGAGGGGATCGGTGCTGAAGGCGGTGGAAATACTGTGAATAACACAGCACAACTGTTACAGACAAGCAGAGCGATGACAAGGCAGTTACGGTAATAATGTACCTTTTTCATAAGTGTTTTTGTTTGTGTATGCCAATAATTACCCTTAATAATGTACAATAATGTATTTCCATAAATATTTCTTCTGTGTATGTGGTTTTCAGTACATTGTTTGTTATAACATCAAGTGAATTTCTATGCGTAGCAGAATGGAAAGCAAGCCCAACCTTCGTTTTGAGGCTGGAGAGCTAGTGCTGAGGCCGTCTAAGCAGGCAGCCACAGTGGGGAAAGTCCACCTTTCACAACTGGTTAAAGGGGTGCCCATTGTACCAAAGGATCCTGAGGCTGTTCTGGGGGGAGGCCAAGGTCAGGGTTATCCACAGTGGAGGGGGTCCCTTTGATGACCTGCTGCTGGCAAGTGCCATCCAGTTTGGTCAATACAGAGGGAAAACCTTCAAGTGTATGCTGGAGAATGACCTTGGTTACTCCCTCATGGTCCTATCTGGGCATCAGCGGGAGCGTGAGGCTGGCAGATTGGACAGAGGTGCCCTCATGGCTAACAAAGATGCCTTTCTCAAGTATGCCTGGCCTGCACATTCGAGAAGGTTGCAGAAGCCATCAAAGTGCGCAGGCAGAGAGAGGGATTGTTACCTAGCTGTAAGGATGACTGACAGGTGGGCTTCGGAGTCCACAGGAAGAGCACATTCAAGGGCACCTTCTATGAGGCCAAGGACATGGAGAGGAAAGGGTAATATATGCGACTGCTTGCTTGTTAATTGTAAATTAATTAATGTATATTGTTTTGTTTCTTATGCAGCTATGAGGAGTTCATCAGCAACAAGGACACCAGTGCAGGCAGCAAGACTGCAAATTAGGGCTGAGAGAGAATAAAGTCATCCTCCTCCCACCCAAAGTTCCCGTTCCCAGCCAGCCACAGCACACGGTGAGTTTTTAGATCTATACCTGGCATAATTATATGCACGTTCTAATGTAATTATAAATAACATTGTTTATTTTCTGCACTCAGAGCCAACAGATGCAGATCTTCTGGCTTCAGCCACAGGGTGAATGTTTTGTTTTCTTTTGTTTCATACAGTATTATGTGACCATAAATGCTTATAAACTGACAATAATTAAATAATTAGTACTAATTACAAAATTAAAGTTATGTGTTCTTCACAGTACTTCCAACAAAACCTTCGACGCCAATCTGCTCGCCTCGCTTGGAGCAAAGAGCCGCTCAACGGCTGGTGTCATCGGCTTCTGAGGTACAGTTTTCCCACCAGAAATATGCTTACAGATATATATTTATTTATTATTAAATTACTAATTTGTTGTTATTCATATATAACAGATTTTTGTGTGTATAGGTTGTTCTCCCTGTGGCCTGGAAGCACTCCCTTCCAAAGGAACAACACGAGTGGATCGGTCACTCCCTCTTCAGACACCAGGGTGGCAAGGCAGTGCTAACAGATAACCTGCAGATGTAGTGGTACCCTCCCCAGCCACGTCTGCAGTATCATCAGCCTCCAGCATCGCCGGACTGTTCTTCACCTGGCCGCTGTGTTTGTGGATGCCCTACAGGATGTGGTCCTACAAGCTGATCTGCAGCTCACCAAACAGCAGACGGTCCGGTCAGTGACTGACAGCTTGTGGGCTCTACGAGACAGTGAGGCGGGTGCTGAACTTACACGGCTGGTATTTTCTGGCAACGGAATACCTGGAGTGTCAACGCTGCCATAAAAAGCTGGATCTGGCTCACCACAGGATGTTCCCAGCTATCCTCACTTACCGGTGAGTCCTGAAAAAATTATTCTTATTGTAGGAAAAAATACATAGGCAGGTGCAGTTAACTACTAAAATATTACACCATTAACTAGGCTGTAATGGTAATAATGCAACTTAAATGACTTTAAAATAACGTTTACATTAAAACTTTATTAAACGTAATTTGTACACAAAACAAGCCATCTTTCTTTTGAAGTTTTTTCACAAGACACTGTGTCTGCCAGTCAAGGTTCTATTCAGAATGTGTGAACAACCCCCCATTGAACTCAGCTTGACCTTTCAAAGGTGACAAACTCAGAACAATAGCATTCCAACAGCTTGAGACACTGCTCCTGTCACCTGTTCAGGAGTTAACGACCCTCCATTGAGCCCAGGTTTTTTTTGTGTGGGAAACATCACACCTATGCACTAGAAAAAAAAAAACACTTTAATAAACTTGAATTGGTCTGTCTGTTTATTTTAACAGGTTCCCTTGTGATAAGCATGTGGCAAAATTGATGAGGGAGTGCTCTCTGCAACAGCGTCACAATTCTATATCACAAACTATGTGAACAGCATAGTGAGGACTGGATGAAGAGGACCCTGCAGTACCTGTCTGCGTGTGACCGGTTTCAAGACACCATCACACGGACTATCACGCCTCCACCTCCGATGCCACCTGTACCAACTGCCCAGAGAACATCCTCCACGTGGAGGATGTCCGGTCCCGGTATAGTGAGCTAAAAGTCAGGGTCACCTCTGTCTTTGGGTCCATCCTGAAAATGGACTCCACAAAACAAGTAACATATTAATCACAGATTTTTTGTAAATATATTTGATCCTTTGTAAATGTAAGGCATGTTTGGGGCTCATTGAATTGTTTTGTTTTCCGCCAACAGGGGGCCAAAAAACTGGTGGGAGCTGCAGCTGGGACTGCAGCCTGGGTCACCAATGTGGGCAATGAGCAGGGACAGGTTCTCATGTCTGTGCTCACCTCACATTAGGGTCAGGGACTGCTGCCCATGGCCACGCGCCTGGTGAGGAGGTACGAGGCGGCTGGAGTCGCTCCCCCCATGCTCCTGTATGAGGACAGAGACTGCTGCTCTTCTGTGGGAATATCCAGAGCAGCTGCCATGTTCAGTGGCTGGAGGGATCTGATGGTTTGTCTTGATGTGTGGCACTTCATGCAGCGCTTCACTGCAGGTCTGCACACTGACAGCCACCCGCTCTATGGTCTGTTCATGGCAAAGCCCTCTGCCTGCATTCTCGTCTAGGACGAGGGAGATGTGGACCTGCTGAGGGAGGCGAAAAGGAGGGAGCTGGAGCAACAGCAGGGCATCAGAGGCCTCACTGATGAGCAGCTGACCGGCAAGCTCACCTCCAGACAGCTGGCGCAGCACTGTCACCGCTTCACGCAAGGCGTGGAGGAGACAGAACTACTGATTAGAGAGATGCTGGAGGCCTTCAGTCTGGCAGATCCTGCTCAATCTTCTCTGTAGTGATGCAAAGACAGACTCTGATTCATTTCCGCTCATCGGTTCTTTTCAGACAATTCGGCTCATTGAACCGGTTCAGAGAGAGCGGATTCAATGGTTCCTGGCATCATTAAGCATGTCACTATACGCATTTCTTTTCTAACAACTCAGTGCCATGCTGTATCAAAGAAACATGCAAACAAAGTCATTTATGTCTGTCAACACATATTGAAACATTAAAATAAAAAGTGATTTGTGTGACGGCACATCGCTGGTTATTACCTTACAATCATTATGGTGTTTGTGGTCACATATTCATTCGCAGATCCTGTGACAGATATGTTAAAAATTATTCAGCCAATAAAAATAACTGACAGAAGAAAAGAGCAAAAAAATATTTAAAGATTTTTACATTCTAGAGTCTAGAATGTTTTTATTTAATTTTTACACACAAAACCCCAAAGCAAACACACACACTCACTCACAACATGCAATACATCACAAATACACATCAATCATTTATATTCAGTTTGATCTTTACTGAAATTAAATTTGGTTCATAAATGTGGCATTTTGAATGGCGGTGTTTTTCACAAGAGCTGTTATTTTTTTAATATAATTAATCTTGTTTTGGGTTTTGCAAAAAAGTTATTTTACAACTGAATGTAAAGCAGATACTGGAACCGAAACCATTTACTCAGTCCACTTTTAGTATTTAAGCATTTGAAATAAAACTGTAAAATAATAGTTAATGTGTAATAAAATAGTTAGCTTTTTAAATACTCCAGTGATATAAATAAAAATCAGATAATAAACGATTGACCTCGATAACTGCATGATATTTATGAAGGTATATAAAAAAGTAACAGAATTTTAAAACACTTCAAACACTTTTCAAATAAAAATGACACCAAATTATAATTAAAACCAGTAAATGACGCCAGAGGGTCACTCATTAGCTTAGTTACCATTTCTACTTGTTAGTCTTTTCATGTCTTGTATTTGGATTTAACCTGTTATAAAATACCTACTATAACACGTTTTTAGTACTGTACTTATGAAACATAGCCGTGTAGGAAGTCACAAAGTATCATGCCATTAAAAACAGCCAACAGCAACAGTTTAGAAGAGTTCATTATTTAACTATTTTTAGTTAACTTCAAATTAAGTTATTTGTTAATACTATAATAATTGAACGATAAGGCAATAAATACCTTTTCCAAACGGTTGTAATTGCATCGACACATTCACTGCGAAAAAAGCAACAGTAAAACACCGGTGGTTCTGTCTAATATTTTATTGTTACACTGTTAAAATTACAAATAAAAATTATACACAACAATGAAGACATGAAATAGTATTATCTTACTTTGAACACTGTACTAAAGAGCCTCTTCTCGTGGTGGAAACACAACATAAAAAACACTATACACAATTCATTCGCATTCAGTTTTTTTTAACTATAAACTGAAATCCAAGGGGCAATAAATAATTTTATACTTATACTGTTTCTACTTTTGATTCTTGGATTTTTGTTTAATAAATGTGTAATTTTGAATGCTAGTGTTTTCCACAAAACCAGTTTTTGTTGAAAATGTCTAGAGAATATTTATGATTATGCAAAAAGCTGTTTTTACCAAATCAATAATCTAATCAATGTGTAATAAAACAGTGAGCTGTTTAAATAATCCGCAGTAATATGAAATAGAAATTAGATAATAAAATACAACTGCCCAAGTTAATTTGCATGAGATTTATGAAGGCTAATAAAGAACTAAAACAAGTAAATAATTAACTGTTTACAATAAATAACGGTTTACAATGAAGCACTTCCTTCAGTTCCTTCTCTCTTTCACAGTGTTTGTCTCTGCTGTGGCACAGAAGATGACGCTCCTCACCCATGTGTGCCCAAACTCTTGTTTTCTTGGGCTGCTCACATCGACTGCATGTTTCGAGCAGTTCGTAGGGGACAGGGCAGCTCTTGCTCCTGAGTTAAATGGTCCTGGAGCTGCTGGTGGAGCAGAGGGTGTCAGGAGTTTGTTTCGTACGCTGTATGGTCTTACCTGACATATCAGAGTTGATGACAAGGGTGGAAGTCCTGTCCTGGGCTCAGCAATCAGGTCGATTCCAGGTCGGAGTTCAATTAAATGGATAATAGGCCACGAAACTATTGCACTCCTGCCTGGGTGGAACAATCTACAAATCAGCCATAATGCAGAAAAACTTTGGCAAAAACAAAATGTTCATTATTAACGTTGTTTAGTAACTTGAAATCCCCTCAAAATGCCAAGTATGAAAGAAAAAACATAATTGAAATCAAATATAATCCATTATTATACAAATTAATATATAAAATACTACATGATTTATGGTCTTCAGTCTGTTTTGACCATGAACAACATTAGTGAGACTCATAAATGAACAATACAAGAGGCTTAAGTGCACCTGCCTGTTAAAGAACATGGTAAGGGAGGATTACCGGAAACATCTGGTGATGAGCTGGATCCAGCTGGTCCAGGACGTCATAGGACCACATGGCCATCTTCTCATTGCAGTGCTGAAACTCCGGGTATTCTGTTATAAGGAAATTACAGCAGTGTAAATCCTACATCCACCCATGTCTTGTAGTGTCCACAAAAAGTCAGTCACTGACCGTCCACAGTTTGTTAAGTTGCACATCAGCTTGTAGGATCACATCAAGTAGAGCTGGGGTTCTTAACTCTGTACTGCATATGTTATAGACTGTACACAAAATGATACCGCAGTATCTGCACATCTGCAGGTTATCAGTCAGCGCTGCCTTCCATCTTGGTGACAGAAAAGAGAGCAACCAATCCACTCGTGTTGTTCTTTAGGAAGGAAGCACCTCTGTGAGAACAACTTAGACACACAAAAACAATTACATCAATACTCATTCTTGAATATTTACATTTAGACATGAAGACACACTTCTGGTTAGAAAACTGTACCCCAGGAGCCCAAAGCAATGGCTCTCTTCTCTGCTCTGAGTGAGTCAAGCGGACCAGTGTTAAACCTATTAACGGTCAAGACAAGAATTTTCAGTTTCAAGAAGCTTACGGTTACACAACACTAATATGATCTAAATGTATGTATTGTGTCTTGGTCTGACCTGTAGGTGTTCCTGTTATACAGGAGAGAAATTCTGTATTCTAGGGAGAAATCCCAGGGTTGTAAATGGACATGTAAAATCGTTTCTGGAGATTTTTTGCCCTTACCTAAGCAACATACCTTCTGTGTAAATATCAGAGAACAATTTAAAATACTGTATCAATGCATTCTATGGCACCTTTAAAATAAATTAGATCGCACAATATTGTGACTAAACAGGATGATTATTAATTCTGCATCAGACCTATGGAAAGTATGACATGCACCACTCCAAAAATGTGGAAAAGATATAAAAAAAAAACGTTTAAGCTTTTTCTGTCTATATTATGGAAGTAATGGGAATTTTAAGGTTAGTTTTGCACTTTGATATAGTCGGTGTGGGTTGACAGATACTTTTATTTGAAAGTGAATGAAGACTTGAATCTGTAAGTAGCTTTAGCATATACCAGTTTAAAAATTACTTAAATAATAGCCTCATTTGAAATACTAACCAGACAGAAAACGACTAGAGCCCTGCAAGCCCGTCGGGACATGACAACACTGAGTCCATTCGGGCCGGGTTTGGGTCGTTATTTTCTTTTTTACAGATCGGGCTCGAACTCATTTAGCTTCTCTATTTTATTGTGCCCAAATATGCGCAGACCACACATGTACTGTATGAAATATTGTTATAATAATTATATTATAAATATTATACATCGCCTATGCAATAGGCAAGTACGTAACGCATACACACACGCATTAGCATACAGGTGACAGGTGACCAAGCAGAGCATCAGGGAGAAGTTGGAGCGGGGGGAGTTACTAAAAGTTCCCAATGCTTCGGGAAAAGCTGCATTTTGGCAGAGTTTTGTCTGTATTGATATTTGTGGGCATGATTGCCGGTGGTGGTAGTTATGTTTGAGGCCTATAATAAAAGTGTACCTCTTGTGTATAGCAGAGACAGCGCGCACATCAGAGAGTTTAAAGTGATATTGATGTTGGTCTGGGGTCGGTATGAATGTGTTCGGGGGAATATTTATATTAATATTAATAAACTAGTGTTTTCTAAGTCAGTGTCACAAGGATGAAGTTGCTGATCCCGACTTGCCATCTCCTCATTAGACCCACCTTTAAGAAATACATCAGTACAGATTATAATTATAATGAAAGAGTTTTTGTTTTCTATATGTTAAAGCTTTCTATAGATACATTTATCATGTCTAAATTAATCAAACAGGCTATGATCAGCTCACTGTCTGCCACTGGCCGCTAGCTACTTTAAAAAACAAAAACTTATATTTAACGAATAAAAAAATGCTCAAAATGTTTTTCTAAACTACCTTAATAAAATAACGAAACGAAATATAATCACTGCCATTTCATACAAAACAGAAGTATTCTAATTGCTGAAACAGTATAGTATAAGCTGTTTTGGCAGAAGGGGGAAAAAAATACGGGCTCGGGTCGGACTCAGGCTGGTAATTCTGATAAACTGTCGGACACAGGCCGGGCTAGGGCCTGAGCGTCTCGGGCTAGGGCCTATATTTTAGGCCCGTGCAGGGCTCTAAAAACGACCGCTGCTTAGAGCCTGAACAGCTGTACCTTACTTTTAGGGCAGAAGTCAAATATCAGCCATCTTAAGTCCTGATAATCACCCAGAGTGACAGTCCAGTATTTTATCATAAAACCCCACTTTACTTGACCAGCAGATGTACGTAATGTATTAGATCCAGACAAACTGCCTCTTCAGTTAAATCAGGCCACTGCATCCCTGTCCCAGCACACACCTGTAATGCAGAGGTTTTTTTGTAAATAAAAAAAAACAGGATTACAACATTGTTAATAGTTTAGTTATAGTCATGGCTAAACATCACTACACTATGAGTATCTGGGATTATATATGGTCAGCTGAACACAAGACAAAGCAGCATGTGAATAAATAGCCATGGATGTGAGGAGAAGCATGGAATAAAAGCAGTGCTACCACATAGACATGACATGCAACGCACTCAACAAACACAAACCTTGCATATAACTTACTGCGTTAAAATTTTGTAATAGAAAATGCTCTTCTTCGTTAGCCTTCTCGTGAAATTTAAATTTCTTCGCTAAGCAGACATCTTTGATCGTGTCACGCGTGCACATTGTCAAGTTTATAAAAACGCAACCATTCATTTTTTCATTCTACTGGCATGTCTCTCTTAAAACCGTGTTCTGTGTGAAAACTAAGTGCTCGCTTGTAAATAGCTGCAAAAAAAGCAGAGCAGGTTTTTAGGCCTGCCTTGTTCTCAGAAGCTCCGCCGGTCTCCTTTGGCGCTTCTGACAATAATTAGGAGATTAGTGATTTTCAACCAATGAAACCATGGTGGTTTCGGAAACATTTTAATCAGCAGCCAATAAAATGATCGCGTTTAAAAAATATCGTCCAGCAGCCAATGAAATGATAGCTGTTTGAAAAATATCGTCCAACAGCCAATGAAATGATAGCTGTTTGAAAGAAAATCTGCATAATATTTGTAACATCTTTATGTAATACCACTTATTTCTCTACAATAACAACTGTAGTTAAGTGTTGTTAAGAACTTTTATGTTTACATTTCAAGTTTGCTAATAATCTCAGCCAAAAATGAGATACACTAAATGATAATTAATATAGGCCTACAATGTTTTTTTCTTCTTCAAATTTAACTCTAATATAGATAAAAAATGTCATGGGTTTTGTTGGAATATCTACGTTAGTAGTCTTTGGAGTATCTCAAGTTAACATCAAACAACAACATTCAATTTACTTCACTAATATATATATTACTACTAATGTATATTTTTTTAACAACTAAACCATTATCTATAAAATTAATATTGTTGAATTGTATTTATTCTTTTAAATCGTTCTTTCCATCTTTCCAATCGTTCTTTAAATCGTTCTTTTCTGGTTTTGCTCTACAAAATAATAAGAAACTCCTAAATGTATTTTGCACATATACATTAAACCAGGATAATTTTTATTGCCCAAAAAAATGCTAAACATATTTTTAGCCTTTTTGTCATCTTCCTTTCTTTTTAATTTTCATTTGAAATAAACAAAATCAAAACCAACACTATTTGCAAATCATGCATGACTCTGAAGTGGTTTTCAACCATTTTCTTTTCCCCAGTTCTTTGGAACAACCTTCACAGACCATGCTTGAAAGATAGAACAAAAACTGATCTTTGAGACAGCATCTGTCCTTAGTTTGAAGGGTTTTTTGTTGCTTTTCTGTTGACAATTTTTTACAGTGTTCTTGTATTTACAGAGACAGTCAGCAAAGTTCACACTGCGAGAGGGGGGCAAACTGGGGACCCTGGACTGTGTTGTACTGGGGTGCTGCTACATCGTAAATAAATGGTTACTAAAATACCTCCACACTGTCGTTTCACAAATATGATGTACGTGCATGTTTTAGGCACTTTCCATGTACGTCAAAAAAACTTTTTTGAAATCCAGCTTTATCTTAATTACGTTTAACGCTTAAGAATAGTTAAAAAATGAGGGATACTTCATGAATTTGCGTGTCCGTGCGAGCCGATCTTCGGTTCCACTTCTGTTCCACTTTTCCCGCATCCTAATTGGCCCGTCGTCTGTCTCGCGATTGGACGGACCGGCATTTCACTTAACGTGCATCTATATATGGTCATAACAGGTAGGTTCGCATTGGTCCTTCTCGAGGTTCCACTAAGCGTGCCCCCTGATTGGCCTGTGGGCGGGGCCTCTAGCCAGTGCATTTTACGAAGTGGGTCAGTGCTCAGTGAAGTGGGTCAAGTAAGTGATTGTCATCATTGGCATCGCCGTTGTCCCTATTTCACCTATAATCATATTTTTTGAACATTCATTGTTCACTTTTCATATTTGAAAGGGTAAGAGCGTATATGCTTTTGCATCATTTGCGTATGATTTACTAATGTTTTGGTACTGTAAAGGCCCGTACACACCGGGACGAATATCGGCGCGCGTTATTCGCCAGCGTTTTTCAATGCGTTTTTTTGTGTCCAAGGGATTTTCGCTGACGATGAGCCGAGTGAACATGCAAATTAATTCCCTGACATTAGATGGCGCTTAATGTAAAACAGAAATACCCCGGTACACAAGGTGGCACTGCGCAACTTAACGCTTCTGACACTCGCTTGTCACTCATAAGAAGAGAGCAAGTATTTACGCGCTTGTCAAAATCATACAAATTTGTCATAAAGTTATTTGTGTTCAGACACCAACGAGACCAGCAGCTCTACATTCATCTTGCCTTGCATCTTCTTTGTCTTCTTATTTCTTCCCGGCAGTGTAGACGCTACTTGGCATATATCTTCTTCGTCGTTACGTATGTGTGCTCGGCAAGACTGTTTTGTGTTTGTGCGCCCCCAAGTTGTTTTACTGTAACTTCAGTTGTTCCAGATACGTGAGCAAAAGCGCCAATCTCATTGGTCGGATAGTTTTTGACACGGCGCGTCAAACCAAAAAAACAAACCCAAGGCGGTTTTTTAAAAATGACGCTTTTACGCGTGGCGTTTTTCGCGTCGGTGTGCACACTCACATTGGCTCCCTTTGTTTAGTCACGAGGCGTTAAACGTCTGTCCCGGTGTGTATGGGCCTTAAAGTTATTAAAAGTCAGTGCCCTTTGATGTCACATAAAAAAGACAATTATCTCATTAATATATATGATTTTTTAATCATTAAAAAAGCTATATCATGTTTACAATAGTATTACTGTAGTAAAAGCAACTGTAATTTTGAATGTACTGGGTTTTAATATAGTTGAGATATGGTTACAGTATAACCATGTTCAGCGTTTGTTATGTGCCTGATGTTATTTAAAAGTATGACTACATCAATTTTCTATAAGGTCACATTGCATGTTTAGCTGTACAGTTGTACTTTGCAAGGGTGCAGGTCTCAGCAAGGTGTGAAAATGCCCCCAGCTGCGAGTGGGGGATGGGGACAGATAACAAAACTAAGCAGGGTCATTTACAAGTGTCTGTATGACCTTTCTGGCCTTTGATCAGTGCAGGAGAAAAAAGTTAATTTTATTGTAAAAAAAAATTAAAAAATACCTGTCTTCACTAAAATGTGTTTGTTTTTTTGTTTTGTTAATTCCGTAGTAGACAAAAGTAATGCCTTGGAAAATTGATGTCACAGTACATTTTGTAGTTGTACTTGGAAAATGTATAACTTTTGTATGTGCTCTTTTGTAAAAACTCAAAAATAAATGCTTATTGAAGAATTTCTGGGAGGAGCAATAAAAATGAGAATTAGTTTATTGCCAGGAATGTTTACACATACGAGGAATTTGTTATAGTGACAGATGCTCTACAGAGCAACAGACAGGACACAGATAATAAACAATAATATACAAATATACCAATAGGCAATGTACAAAGTAGCAAAAACACAATATATAATATAGACGATTATGTATCAGGTATGTGTTTTTTCTCCAATGACATTTTTATTTTTCTAAGAATTGTTTTGCATGGTAAAAACATACATACAATACATACATCAACTGTGAAAAACCATCGAATTAAAATTGTAAGGTCAATAAAAGCACCCTTGGACATCACTTTTGGCCACTACTGTAAATCTGACATGTATTTGTGTGTTTTTACAGCGCTGTCAGTTTATTTGTTTTATTTTTTGTCTTGTTGAAGATGGATTTATATTTATGCATTTAGCAGACGCTTTTATACAAAGCAACTTGCATTGTCTATAAATTTTTTCATCAGTATGTGTTCCCTGGGAATTGAACCCACAACCTTTTGTGCTGCTAATGCAATGCTCTACCACTGAGCTAGAGGAACACTTAACAATTACAGTGCCCAGTTCCGCAGGAGCTCAAAGGAGCTTCAAAGGAGCTCACCCTTAAGCCCTCACCCGAGGCCGTGCCCCTTCTGCTGCCTACAGGAAAAATCCCACTCCGGGACATTCGTGGCCTGCTGCAAGGGTGAAGGAGGAGGCCATCGCCCACGTGGCTGCAGCTGGAGGTGACCCGTCCAATCACCAGCTTGTGCTGAGTGAAAGCGCCCTGCAGTTTGGCCAGTACCGGGGTAAAAGCTTTAAATGGTTGTTATCTAATGATATTGGTTACTTAGCCATGGTGTTGGCCGTGCATCAGCGGGAGCGTGAGGGCGGCGATACCACCCAGTCCATCAAAGAACGGCGGGTTAGAGAAGGCACCAGCACACCAGCCCAGGAAGACCAGGTCCTCGTTGGATTTGGTGACTTTGCCAGCATGTGTTTTAAGGAACTTTATGAGGCAACCGACCGCAGCAGGAAAGGGTATGGAGCTCCTAACAGACTACTGCTGATAACGTTCAGGGTTCAGACACGCTCTCTCTGTTTAAATCTACATTGAAGACACATCTCGTTAGCCAAGCATTCACACAACGTATCTCATAAACTTGTACTTCAGTTATACCGGATCAAATGCACATTATTATTTATTTTGCTTGGATTGAACACATTATTTTTGGTTTAATTGGAACAGAAGCTACACTAATTTTGTTTCTATTTGCGTCTGGTTTTTTTTCGAGATTGGCATCACATAAGCTTCGGTCTGGATCCTAACCCTTAAAAGATCTGATATGACCAAAAACCTGATAACAGATGATGCCAACCCCTCAGAGGACCTCGGATTATGCAAACCCTGAACCAACACACTAAACTACCAAACAACATATTCATTGCTGTTGATGGTGTTGGGGCTTTAGCCAATTCTGTGTTCCTCCATATCAGCTTCGTAAAATGGGTGAAAAAGCACAATGCCCACCATCCAAATTGACTTGTTCATCAATTTAACACACTATAAAGCTGATTTAATTAACACGTTTCACTCTAATATTAATAGTGACCAGCTCAGCTTCTGCAGAGGAATCATCTGATGAAGATCTGCTTGCTGCAGCGACATATATAGATGAAGAGCTCTTTTCCAAAACGCAATAAACGGCAATTAAAAAAAAAAAAATGTCATGCCATTTTGCTGTGTACTGAACCTATTCACTGCTCCATCAATGTTTCATGCCAAATCGCAATCCAACATGGCGACGCTTTGAAGCGTTTGTTTGTGCTCAGTCTTCAAAATGAGTGCTTTAAACTCTAATAACACTTTTGATGGCCTGGGTGAGCCAGTGAGGCCTACACCTGGGGGTAGAAAACGCCGACTGGACAAAGAAAATCACAAAAAAAGAAGGTTCGTCACTCAGGAGGCGCGTTAATACCCACTGTGGGATTTCAACAAGGCTGTAGCTTAAAATTTGTAGCTTAAAAAAAAACAAAAAAACTTTGCATTTATAATCGACAATATTGTTGTTTCAATTAACAATCATTGTTTAACATGTTCAGACTGAGCCAACAGACCATTTTAACAGGATAAATTGAATATTAACAAAATGTATGGGTCTAGGTAAAAAAAAAAAAAAACTTCATGAAAACTATTCAAATGGATTTATAGCGTTTTGGAAAAGAGCTCTTCAGATGTTCCAGGTGAGCATAACCTTCTCTTTAGTGGGTTTAAATTTGTGGTTTAATTTAAGAATACCATGACTTTTTACATTACATAACCTGTTTTTGTTATTATGTATTATCAGCCTTCATGGATAGTTTTGGAAACAGTACGGTAGGGCATGTACACCTTCTGGTCGTGCCGGCTAACGTAGCTTTCTTTTTACACACTAGGGCTTTTTTCCATCACCGCTTCCTCTTTGTTGCTCGGCTTTGGGCCTCTATCTTTTTATCCCCACACATTTCTGTCTGTCATCGCATCATTTTCAATTATTACATTGATTGCTACAGCTCCAATTACTAATTTTAACATACTACTAATGTTGAACAATAGTACTAATATTTAGCAGTAGAAAAGCAGCCTCTGGCCACAGAAGAAGTAGGTAAAAAAGAAGCCTCTGCCCACAGAACAAGTAAATAAAATGCTCAAATGGTTAGTCAAAATCAGCAACAGAAAAAACATATCCACACAATTTCTCTTTATACCCATACAGCTGCTGCTGCTGCCTGAAGGCTGGAAACAGACTTTGCCAAAAGAGCAGCATCTGTGGGTCAGCAAAGCTCTTTTCACCAGAGACAAGTCTGGAAGGTTGGCACAGACTAAAAATCTGCGCCTCTGGTGGTTTCCTCCTGGTCCCCGACCTCTTTACGTGCAGCCTCCATCACCTGATTAATTTCTCATGCCAAACTGTTCTTGTGGGTCCCCTACCGCATGTGGGCATACAGGTTGCTGTGCACACAGCCCACCTGTCATCGCCTTTGCATCCAGCTAACAGCTTGTGGGATGTACAAGACTGTAAGGCAGGTCTTGGATGTCAGCGGCTGGTATTTCATGGGTACCGAGTACCTCGAATGCCGGTCCTGCAAAAAGAAGCTGGCAGCCTGGTCACGTGATATTCTTAACCAGCTAGATCCTGTCCACCGAGAGAAGTTTCCTGCGGTTTTGACCTACAGGTTGACCTACAGGTTGACCTACTTTTTATTAAGGTTTGAACTTGAGAAAAGGGTTTTACAGATATACAGATTTAAGCCAATTCACATTTATTTGCATACTGCTTTTTACAATATAAATAATTTCAAAGCAGCTGTAAAGACAATGCATGTTCCTACATTGCAATTTAGAGTAAAGTGCTGTTAAAAAATAATGATGTTAATGAGATGTAAAGAGATGCTTTTGTCGTCTAATTTAGCACCCTGGTTTTCACTATAGTGGATGTATTAACATATTGTGCTGTATTCTTTCTTGTGCAGGCTGTCCTGTGATAAGGAGGTCGTCAGGAGGATGCGGGGACGCACACTGGGAAACAGCTAATGCCCTGTATAGGCAACTGTGTGTCAGGCACGGAAAGCAGTGGGTTTCCCAGTCAGCAGAATACCTCTCTGTGCTTGGGAAGTTTATGGCCCACGATACAGACCCCAGCCGTCTCGCTGCCCAGATTCCACAGATGATACCTGAACCCTGGCCGGGATGGCTGCTGTCAGTATATGCAAAATATGTACTGACACGGCTCCTGGAACTAAAGGCCAGGGTCACCTACATTTATGGCTCTATCCTAAAGATGGATTCAACAAAAAAGGCGAGGCAGCTGGAACAGCAGCATGGGTCACAGATGTGGGCAATGAGTTTGGGCAGGTCCTCATGTGTGTCCTTACGGCATCAGAGGGTGATGGCCTGCTTCCCATGTGCTCTGGAATAGTTGAGCGCTACTGCAGAGCTGGAGAAGCTCCTCCGAATGTCCTGGGACTGCTGCTCTGCCACGGGAAAAGGCAAGGCAGCTGCTCTGTTTGCAGTGTGGGACCAGCTGGCTGTCAGGTTTGATGTGTGGCACTTTATGCGGCGGTTCGCAGTAGGAGTGACCACAGACAGCCATCTGCTGTACAGCACCTTTATGAAAAACCTCTCCGCTTGCAGCTTTGAATGGGATGCAATGGATGTGAAGAGCCTAAAGGAGGACAAGCGATCAACAGGCTGCCGGCTCACCTCCAAAGAGCTTGCAAGACATTGCCGCCGCCGCACCCGAGGGGCTCAGGAGACTAAGCAGCTCATTGAGAAGCTGTTTAAGGACTTCAGGGGGGCCACAGACACCATAGCCAATTTTCCACTGTCGTGCCAGTGGGAGCCAGTACTTTAAATGGGCCAGGCGGGGCTAATAGCCTCGGACCTGTAGCACCGAGCCCAAAATCACGATGAGTTTCCACTGTCGGGCCAGAAGCTCCGCAGCACTCCACTAAAACCCGCCTCTCTGGAACGATGTCACACAACCCCATCATATCACCAACAGAAAACGAATCAGAAATAAGTCATTGGAATTAACGTGATCACAAAATTAACATGATAAAAGTGTTTCATCAGTATGCGTGTTCCCTGGGAATTGAACCCACAACCTTTTGCGCTGCTAACGCAATGCTCTACCACTGATCTATAGGAACACTTTACAATTACAGTGCCCAGTTCCGCAGGAACTGCTTCAAAGGAGCTCACCCTTAAGCCCTCACCCGAGGCCGTGCCCCTTCTACTGCCTACAGGAAAAATCCCACTCCGGGACATTCGTGGCCTGCTGCAAGGGTGAAGGAGGAGGCCATCGCTCACGTGGCTGCAGCTGGAGGTGACCCGTCCAATCACCAGCTTGTGCTGAGTGAAAGCGCCCTGCAGTTTGGCCAGTACCGGGATAAAAGCTTTAAATGGTTGTTATCTAATGATATTGGTTACTTAGCCATGGTGTTGGCCGTGCATCAGCGGGAGCGTGAGGGCGGCGATACCACCCAGTTCATCAAAGAACGGCGGGTTAGAGAAGGCACCAGCACACCAGCCCAGGAAGACCAGGTCCTCGTTGGATTTGGTGACTTTGCCAGCATGTGTTTTAAGGAACTTTATGAGGCAACCGACCGCAGCAGGAAAGGGTATGGAGCTCCTAACAGACTACTGCTGATAACGTTCAGGGTTCAGACACGCTCTCTCTGTTTAAATCTACATTGAAGACACATCTCGTTAGCCAAGCATTCACATAACGTATCTCATAAACTTGTACTTCAGTTATACCGGATCAAATGCACATTATTATTTATTTTGCTTGGATTGAACACATTATTTTTGGCTTAATTGGAACAGAAGCTACACTAATTTTGTTTCTATTTGCGTCTGTTTTTTTTTCGAGATTGGCATCACATAAGCTTCGGTCTGGATCCAACCCTTAAAAGATCTGATATGACCAAAAACCTGATAACAGATGATGCCAACCCCTCAGAGGACCTCGGATTATGCAAACCCTGAACCAACACACTAAACTACCAAACAACATATTCATTGCTGTTGATGGTGTTGGGGCTTTAGCCAATTCTGTGTTCCTCCATATCAGCTTCGTAAAATGGGTGAAAAAGCACAATGCCCGCCGTCCAAATTGACTTGTTCATCAATTTAACACACTATAAAGCTAATTTAATTAACTTAATTAACACATTTCACTCTAATATTAATAGTGACCAGCTCAGCTTCTGCAGAGGAACCATCTGATGAAGATCTGCTTGCTGCAGCGACATATATAGATGAAGAGCTCTTTTCCAAAACGCAATAAACGCCAAAAAAATAATAATAATTGTCATGCCATTTTGCTGTGTACTGAACCTATTCACTGCTCCATCAATGTTTCATGCCAAATCACAATCCAACATGGCGACGCTTTGAAGCGTTTGTTTGTGTTCAGTCTTCAAAATGAGTGCTTTAAACTCTAATAACACTTTTGATGGCCTGGGTGAGCCAGTGAGACCTACACCTGGGGGTAGAAAACGCAGACTGGACAAAGAAAATCACAAAAAAAGAAGGTTCGTCACTCAGGAGGCGTGTTAATACCCACTGTGGGATGTCAACACAAGGCTGTAGCTTAAAATTTGTAGCTAAAAAAAAAAAAAACTTTGCTTTTATATTTGACAATATTGTTGTTTCATTTAACAATCATTGTTTAACATGTTCAGACTGAGCCAACAGACCATTTTAACAGGATAAATTGAATATTAACTAAATGTATGGGTCTAGGTAAAAAAATTAAAAAATTCATGAAAACTATTCAAATGGATTTATAGCGTTTTGGAAAAGAGCTCTTCAGATGTTCCAGGTGAGCATAACCTTCTCTTTAGTGGGTTTAAATTTGTGGTTTAATTTAAGAATACCATGACTTTGTACATTACATAACCTGTTTTTGTTATTATGTATTATCAGCCTTCGTGGATAGTTTTGGAAACAGTACGGTAGGACATGTACACCTTCTGGTCGTGCCGGCTAACGTAGCTTTCTTTTTACACACTAGGGCTTTTTTCCATCACCGCTTCCTCTTTGTTGCTCGGCTTTGGGCCTCTATCTTTTTATCCCCACACATTTCTGTCTGTCATCGCATCATTTTCAATTATTACATTGATTGCTACAGCTCCAATTACTAATTTTAACATACTACTAATGTTGAACAATAGTACTAATATTTAGCAGTAGAAAAGCAGCCTCTGCCCACAGAAGTAGTAGGTAAAAAAGAAGCCTCTGCCCACAGAACAAGTAAATAAAATGCTCAAATGGTTAGTCAAAATCAGCAACAGAAAAAACATATCCACACAATTTCTCTTTATACCCATACAGCTGCTGCTGCCTGAAGGCTGGAAGCAGACTTTGCCAAAAGAGCAGCATCTGTGGGTCAGCAAAGCTCTTTTCACCAGAGACAAGTCTGGAAGGTTGGCACAGACTAAAAATCTGCGCCTCTGGTGGTTTCCTCCTGGTCCCCGCCCTCTTTACGTGCAGCCTCCATCACCTGATTAATTTCTCATGCCAAACTGTTCTTGAGGGTCCCCTACCGCATGTGGGCATACAGGTTGCTGTGCACACAGCCCACCTGTCATCGCCTTTGCATCCAGCTAACAGCTTGTGGGATGTACAAGACTGTAAGGCAGGTCTTGGATGTCAGCGGCTGGTATTTCATGGGTACTGAGTACCTCGAATGCCGGTCCTGCAAAAAGAAGCTGGCAGCCTGGTCACGTGATATTCTTAACCAGCTAGATCCTGTCCACCGAGAGAAGTTTCCTGTGGTTTTGACCTACAGGTTGACCTACTTTTTATTAAGGTTTGAACTTGAGAAAAGGGTTTTACAGATATACAGATTTAAGCCAATTCACATTTATTTGTATACTGCTTTTTACAATATAAATAATTTCAAAGCAGCTGTAAAGACAATGCATGTTCCTACATTGCAATTTAGAGTAAAGTGCTTTTAAAAAATAATGATGTTAATGAGATGTAAAGAGATGCTTTTGTCGTCTAATTTAGCACCCTGGTTTTCACTATAGTGGATGTATTAACATATTGTGCTGTATTCTTTCTTGTGCAGGCTGTCCTGTGATAAGGAGGTCGTCAGGAGGATGCGGGGACGCACACTGGGAAACAGCTAATGCCCTGTATAGGCAACTGTGTGTCAGGCACGGAGAGCAGTGGGTTTCCCAGTCAGCAGAATACCTCTCTGTGCTTGGGAAGTTTATGGCCCACGATACAGACCCCAGCCGTCTCGCCGGCCAGTTTCCACAGATGATACCTGAACCCTGCCCGGGATGGCTGCTGTCAGTATATGCAAAATATGTACTGACACGGCTCCTGGAACTAAAGGCCAGGGTCACCTACATTCATGGCTCTATCCTAAAGATGGATTCAACAAAAAAGGCGAGGCAGCTGGAACAGCAGCATGGGTCACAGATGTGGGCAATGAGTTTGGGCAGGTCCTCATGTGTGTCCTTACGGCATCAGAGGGTGATGGCCTGCTTCCCATGTGCTCTGGAATAGTTGAGCGCTACTGCAGAGCTGGAGAAGCTCCTCCGAATGTCCTGGGACTGCTGCTCTGCCACGGGAAAAGGCAAGGCAGCTGCTCTGTTTGCAGTGTGGGACCAGCTGGCTGTCAGGTTTGATGTGTGGCACTTTATGCGGCGGTTCGCAGTAGGAGTGACCACAGACAGCCATCTGCTGTACAGCACCTTTATGAAAAACCTCTCCGCTTGCAGCTTTGAATGGGATGCAATGGATGTGAAGAGCCTAAAGGAGGACAAGCGATCAACAGGCTGCCAGCTCACCTCCAAAGAGCTTGCAAGACATTGCCGCCGCCGCACCCGAGGGGCTCAGGAGACTAAGCAGCTCATTGAGAAGCTGTTTAAGGACTTCAGGGGGGCCACAGACACCATAGCCAATTTTCCACTGTCGTGCCAATGCGAGCCAGTACTTTAAATGGGCCAGGCGGGGCTAATAGCCTCGGACCTGTAGCACCGAGCCCAAAATCACGATGAGTTTCCACCGTCGGGCCAGAAGCTCCGCAGCGCTCCACTAAAACCCGCCTCTCTGGAACGATGTCACACAACCCCATCATATCACCAACAGAAAACGAATCAGAAATAAGTCATTGGAATTAACGTGATCACAAAATTAACATGATAAAAGTGTTTTATCAGTATGTGTGTTCCCTGGGAATTGAACCCACAACATTTTGTGCTGCTAACGCAATGCTCTACCACTGATCTACAGGAACACTTTACAATTACAGTGCCCAGTTCCGCAGGAACTGCTTCAAAGGAGCTCACCCTTAAGCCCTCACCCGAGGCCGTGCCCCTTCTACTGCCTACAGGAAAAATCCCACTCCGGGACATTCGTGGCCTAGTGCAAGGGTGAAGGAGGAGGCCATCGCTCACGTGGCTGCAGCTGGAGGTGACCCGTCCAATCACCAGCTTGTGCTGAGTGAAAGTGCCCTGCAGGTTGGCCAGTACCGGGGTAAAAGATTTAAATGGTTGTTATCTAATGATATTGGTTACTTAGCCATGGTGTTGGCCGTGCATCAGCGGGAGCGTGAGGGCGGCGATACCACCCAGTCCATCAAAGAACGGCGGGTTAGAGAAGGCACCAGCACACCAGCCCAGGAAGACCAGGTCCTTGTTGGATTTGGTGACTTTGCCAGCATGTGTTTGAAGGAACTTTATGAGGCAACTGACCGCAGCAGGAAAGGGTATGGAGCTCCTAACAGACTACTGCTGATAACGTTCAGGGTTCAGACACGCTCTCTCTGTTTAAATCTAGATTGAAGATCAAATGCACATTATTATTTATTTTGCTTGGATTGAACACATTATTTTTGGCTTAATTGGAACAGAAGCTACACTAATTTTGTTTCTATTTGCATCTGGGTTTTTTTCGAGATTGGCATCACATAAGCTTCGGTCTGGATCCAACCCTTAAAAGATCTGATATGACCAAAAACCTGATAATAAATTAATCATAATTAATTAATCAGGATTGAAAATGAGTATATATATATATATATATATATATATATATATATATATATATATATATATTAGTGGTGGGCCGTTATCGGCGTTAACGTGCTGCGTTAACGTGAGACTCTTATCGGGCGCTAAAAAAAATATCGCCGTTAATCTATTCTCAAAGTTGGGTTGGGAGCTGGGTCTATACTACGCAAGCTATGATGACTTTCACCCTGATATTTTAGCGCGGATGTATACCTAGCCGAATTGCACTGTAGGGGGCGAGAACGAGTCTTCGAACTAGAGGCTCGCAGTCCGTGATGGACAGATTGTTAACGGCTGGTCTATGTGGTAATACACTCGGGCAGGACATCCAAACGCTCACCTATCATTCATCAACCTCAAATATGGCTTTTCATCTGAAAGATGTATGTAGTAGCAACTTTACATGGCCGCTCAATATGATGTTAACCTAGAGAAATGTGCGCTATTGAAGTGTTTGTGTGGAAGCGCGTTTGCTGCAGGACAGGCTCCGGTGCGCTCACTTGCTCTTACATCTCCGTCATTCTTGGTCATACAGATAAAAGTAGCCTAATACATCTTGCGAATCTGTAAAGACTCTACGTTTATTTGTGTGCACTCAGAATAACAACGAAACGTTGCGCTTTTAAGCAAACAGGATGCGCTTTAGGTCTCATGTGAACTTGAGCTAGAAACTCCGTCATTGAAAAATATATCTATAGAGAGTGAAATGTCTAAAAAATAAAAATAGAAGACGTGTGTGTTAGCATGGATGATTTACATGAAATTTAATCTGTGCAACAGATAAAATGGCTTTCAGTTCAATATAATTAAAAAAAACGACATTTTGGGTTTTTATTCAACTAATAAGGTGGGCACGCTGTGATCTGTACTATATTTTTACTGTAATTGACAGTTATCGGCAAAAAAACAAAAAAAAACAACAACACGGGAGTGGGAGGGAATGGGAGTCATTCTTCCGGGAGTGGAACGGGATTTTCCTCCAGTTTTTTTCGTGGGATTGGGACGGGAAGAGATTAAAGTTTGTGATGCATTTTGGAAACAGGAGATGAGCCCCTGGTCTAATGCGCCACCTGGCTTGAGAAACCCGTTCTCAAAGACTTACTTTTAGTCATTATTTGGGTAGCACACATATTCTGAATGCCTTCGGCAGAATTCAAATGAGCCATTTTAATCTAGATTAATTCCAAGATTAATCTAGATTTAAAAAATTAATCTATGCCCACCACTAATATATATATATTTGATCAAACTCCCATGTTATAAAAGATGAAGTGCTATGCAGGCTATTTAAGACAATATTGGCTAATTAGACTTAAAATGCAAAATGTTTGGCCTCTTTCTCTTCGCCGTTCCACATCTCAGACCTCAAATACATAAAATATTACCCTTTTTAGACATAGTTTTTGAAGTATATAGAATAAAGAAAATACTATATAAAACTTATCAAAACAACCAGGGGCCAGTTGCACAAACTTACCCACCATGTTAAGTGTCTTAAGAAGTTTGACCAACTAGCAGTTGCCAAGGGGAAATCAGTCTTACTTGTACAATACAAATAAGACCTATCTACCTTTTCATAACTGAATTAAAAAAAGTTATGATCAATCTTGAAAAATTTTTTTGGATGACTAACTTTTTAAGACTAGTCTAAACAGTTCATGCAACTGGCCCCAGTTCTTTATTTACCCTTGTAAGATCACAATATGATGATCCCCGCCCCAAAAAGGGGAAGCCCTTGCTTTTGAGCTAAAACCTCTGCTGCCTTCATCTTCCTCAACAGAGGAAGTTCCTCTGGATGTTCCTGGGGTAACACTTGGAGAAGGAAGAGTAGCTGCTGGTGGAGCAGAGTGTGTGTATCGACGGGCATTAACGTCTTCTGTTTGGCTACTAGAAGTGGGGTCTGTGCAGGGCAGCTCCTCACCAGCCTCCGTATGGACCAATAGTCCAGCTTCACCACTCGGTCAAACCCAGGAGTCCCGTCTACACATCTACAAGCAGAAAGAAGATCAGTTAGGATGAATGAAAATGTTTTTCAAGTGATGGTATGTTAAATGATGCTTGCAAACATACCTCTTCTCTGGGCTCAGATGACAGGTTCTGGGAGGACTGAGATGACAGTACATCCTGACACAATTGCATCGTTTCCTTGGTCGACATCAAAGAAAGCGAGAAGATGGTGAGGTCCTACTCTTCTTCCTCATCCCCAAATCCCTCATCTTCTATCTCCACCAAGCTGTCTGGCACTTCGGCTTGTTGAAAAAGTATTTAAATGTAAACACAAAAAGTATCCCTGTAGCTTCATCAAATTGCGGTTGAACCTCTGATGCTACATGGACTGTTTTATCGATGTCCTTACTATGTTTCTGGGCCTGGGAACATTTCAAGCCTACTACACGTATAAAAATATAAGTTTTTATACGTGTAGTAGGTGAGTGAGTGAGTGAGTGAGTGAGTGAGTGAGTGAGAGAGAGAGAGAGAGAGAGGAGCCTAGCTTTATTATGTTTTTCTCCGCTCGCAGAAGCGCTGCAGGTGCGTGATGTGATAGCTATGATGATCATGTGAATCCTCATGTTCTGTTGTTTGCTGCTTTTTGCGCATGTAAAATGAATCCCCGGAAAACAAATGTTAGTATTTTTAATGGGTCACAGACACTTATTCTTTCTAATTTAATTGATTTCGAATTTAAAATAATCTTGTCGGTTAACAATCGGTTAATGAGCGTCGGTTGGGAAAAATAACCGAAATTAACATCCCTAATCAGAACTACTCTTGCACTTAATCAATAATAAATCCACCTTAATTATGGACAAAATAAATTAAAGAACAGGGGTCTCATTTATAAAACTCTCCGTAGATTTCATCCTAAAAGTGCATGTAGGCACAAAAGCTCGATTTTGCGTATGCACAACATTTTTCAGATTTTTAAATCCATGCGTACACCGGAACCTGCGTATAAATCACTTTATAAATCCCAGTCAGGGGAAAAGTGTGCGTACGTGCATCTCCACCCTGACTCTTCCCTGAAAACACCATAAATGGAGATTACAACGCCTAGTTTTACTATGCATAACCTTATCTGCATATAATTTCCATGCATATTACCATCAAAGGTACAAGACATTAAGGAATGAGATCCTGACTGTAATTCCATTTGGGCCATTGTCTACACAATTTTTATTGCTAAAAATTATCCAGTATCCTTGTTATGTTTTATAATGAAAACATCCATAAAAACAAAACGGTTTAAAATAGTTGATCTCATTCTTTTACACAGGTCATATAATATTCCAAATGTTTTAAACCATTCAAATCAAAATTAAATGTATGCAGGTTTGCTGTTAAGGTGAACATAAGCTGAACATCTATGTTTAGTGGAAACAGCTGATATAATAGGCCTATATTTTTTGCAGTATAAATACAAAATGTCTGATTTGGCGAATTACTGAAACATTTTTAAAAAGGAAATGTGCAAATGTTACAGTTGTTCTGTAGTTTGTAATATGTTTTGGAGATGCTTTACACGACATAAACATGTCCTTGCAGTACAGTGTAGTGGGTTGTACAGTACGATATTATCATTGGTCCTATTCAAACCGGACAATGGACTGACCGTTCGACCACCGTATCCAGCTGTGTCCACCATAATCGAATTAAGTACATATCATGATCATTGTTTTTGCAACAACAAAAAAATCCTCGTAACATGATATCTGCAGTTTAGTTTAAAAATGAATTATTGTGCACCTATAGTCAGGGCTGTGCAAAGACATTTTTAGGGGCAGTGGCCCAAACCAAAAAAAGGGACAATAGGGTGGTGGGTGCTTGTTAATACAAATTATCCAGTTGTTACAAATATACAATTAAAAGAGAAGACATCACACTGTAATAATTTCAGACATTATTGTAGCTGTTTTGATAAGAGTGGGCTCTCCCTCTCTGAGTCTGCTTCTGCCTCATCTTCAATGGAAGTAGGGGAGAGTGGGGTAAGTTGAGCCAATGGGTGAATTAACCCACCCCCTGTATCTTGGCAAATGTACACTTTTACTGTCATGTGACCATTTATATTGGAACCACCCGTCATTTCTGCCAGAGTGTGAAAAGGAGAAAACCGGTAGCTATTTCTTCTTTCAAAATGGCAGCTATGGGAAAAAGTAGGCCAAATGCCGTGGGGTAAATTGAGTCAGCATTTTAACTTACCCCTCCATAAGGCGCTGTAGTTAAGTTAAATCTCTGATTTATAAACTGGTATTTTAATGTGATAAATTCTGGTTTAGTTTTATCATATATACATATGTTTGTAGTTTATTTGACAAGGACAGTGTACAAGTGCACACAATCCTTCTCTGATAACCAGAAAATTATTTTCATCGCATTATAATCAGATATATCGTTCCACCTGTAGTCACTAATGGCCAACAAACTCGGTTTAGTCTGTTTTCAGGAAGGTTACAACTTTGGTCTTCAACATATTGTTTCAGAAATGCAAACAACTAAATATTGAAATTTCTTATTAATTGGTTTTATGTTGTTAAAGTTAACTTCAAGAAAATAAAAATGACTTGTTTGTATAGGAAATTATTAATACATTTTTGTATTTATTTCACATGGGTTTGAATCAGATTTTGTCAGATGGTCAGCTCGGGTCAACTTACCCCTAACCCGGGCAAACTGAGCCATGGGAACAGTTTTTAAAAAGTCGCCATACTTTTAGAACCCTTTGTCATAGATACATTCAAATCATTTAAAATGATTATACTCTCATTAGGATAGGATAAGATAGGATATACTTAAATTGTACTTCTGCATCATTTTAACTTATCTTGAGGACCACAAGTAAAAAAGCTAATCTTACCCCACTCTCCCCTATAAGTATTAGACCTTTAATTTAATAATACATCTATTTTATATACTTATTAACAACTAATTTAGAACAGTTATATTATTTTTTAACTGCAGGCCTTCTTTTAATATGATTAAATGAAATATGATGTGTTATATATTACTAGTCTCAAGACTAGTATTAAGTGATTATAATGGGAAATATTCCTTAATTACAAGAATCAAAGTGTGACAAATTGCTAAATATTTTATGATGATGATTTACCTGCTGGCTTGCTGGAGCTTTGAATTCATATTTGCAATGTTGAACTGCCTTTAGCAACCTACCTTCGCTCTCTGTGTCTTTGTCTTCATTTTTGTGAAGGCATTTTATATTTAATTTAACTGTTTATTTTTTTTTCTACAAAGTGTCCCAACAACAGCAATTTTTGTGTTATTTATATTAGATCTGTCCAGGTACAATAATTTGATTAGACATTCTAATTCTATATTCGTGGATATTTTGTTGTTATTCCTTTTAGAAGTCCAAGAGCAAATTATTACTGACAGAAATACAAAAACAAACTACCAAATTACTAATTCAGCGAATCATCTACTGACTATATTGTATCTATCAGTCAATGCAACGACCTTCGGGAACTGTGGTCTCCACTCCAGAGAGCGGCACACAGATTATGAGTGATCCCGCAGACTTGTGCGGACTTGAAAAAACGGAGCGGATTAGCAGAATCAGTGGATCTTTAGTGGAGCGGGAACAGACTGCTTTGAGCTGGGGTGATTGGTGAAGGGGCAACTCAGCCGATGAGGGCAAAGGGGCAGTGGCTCTAGCCACCGGGCCACCCCCCTGTGCACGGCCCTGCCTATAGTACTCCTCGCTGTCATTAAAACATAGGATGCCACATGAAAAGTGATCAAATGCATCCACTATTTTTATAAATTGCGTAATTACTTTTTGTAATTTCACTGCTTATTTCCATTAATGAGAGTGGAATATTTATAGTAAATGCATATCGAAATGAAAAGTTTAAAATAGTTTACTTCATTAATTCTCACTCCAAGAGTGCGTATGCATAGTCTAGAATGTCCGTACGATGCAAATATATTTACGCCAAGTTTATATTTTATAAATCTGGATATATGCGTGGAAAATTGCTTAGGCATATTATATGCCCATTTTGAGCATAAGCAGCATTTATAAATGAGACCCCTGATACTTTGCAAAAAGTAACTATTATTGTTATCATCATCACTATCATAGTTGTTGTTGTAGTCTAACATTGAATGCCTTTGCAATGTAAAAAAAGGTAAAAAAGGTAGGCTACATGTGGTGTTCTTACCTGTTGAGCTCTTCATAAACCAGCTGGATAGGGATCCACTGCATTTTGCAGCCTCGAGCAGCTCCTTATTTTGTTTCATTCTTCTCTCTTTGCACTGCAGAACACACACACACGGACATTTCATACCTTTTTCTGAAATCTATAAGGGTCATATCTTCTTCACTCTGCACTGTGATGTCCGGTCAGGTATACAGGTACATCTCAAAAAAATGTGAATATCATGAAAAAGGTCAATATTTTGTGTCACTCATTTCAGAAAGCGAAACCCATATATTATATAGATTCATTTACACAGTGAAATATTTCGAGCTTTAATTTCTTGAAATTTTGATGGTTATGGCTTACAGACAATATAAGCCCAGGTTGCTTTGATAGCGGCCTTCAGGTCATCTTCCTCTTGAAAATACTTGTGCCTCTCCACTCTTCCTCCAGACTCTGGGACCTTGATTTCCAAATTAAATGAAAAATTTACTTTCATCTGAAAAGAGGACTTTGGACCACTGAGCAACAGTCCAGTTATTTAGCCCAGGTAAGATGCTTCTGACGATGTTTCGGTTTCAGAAGTGGCTTGGTAGCTCTTTTCCTGAAGATGTCTGAGCGTGGTGACTCTTGATGCACTGACTCCAGCTTCAGTTCACTCCTTGTGAAGCTCTCCCAAATGTTTGAATTGGCTTTACTTGACAGTATTCTCAAGCTTGCGTTCATCCCTGTTGCTTGTGCACCTTTTCCTACCCAATTTCTTCCTTCCAGTCAACTTTGCATTTAATACCCTCTTTGTGGAGGGTGTCAATGATCGTCTTCTGGACCATTGCCAAGTCAGCAGTCTTCCCCATTATTGTGGTTTTAAAGAACAAGAGATACCCGGAATTTATACTGTATGGATGGTCATTTATTGAAACTCAAATGTAAATATTACAATATTTATATACAATATAAGAGATACTGATTTTTGAATTGAATTAGTTGTGAGCACTAATCATCAAAATAAAAAACTTGTAAAGTGTTTTACTTGACATGTAATGAATCTAAAATATAAGTTTTTCCCATATTCTAATTTTTTTTAGACGTACCTGTATTATTCGTTTTATATTGACATTTGTACATTTTTTTCCAGAGAGATGTTATGGACTTTACAGGCTAAGGTGTTTTTGATATTGTAAACACTACTGTTGCTTTTGTAGAAAGAAATTATCATATTAAAAATATAGTTTTATTCTAATCTTGTTCGTAATTTATTCATTTTTGAATGATAATGACAATAAAAACAGATTTGATAAGTAAAATTTGGAGAATGAGAAAATCAGTATAACCTTGTTTTACCAGTGTTGAGGTAATTACTTTGAGGCACTCTACATCTTTAAATAAATACTGTAACAATTAAAGTTCAAAGTATGTATAGATTTTAGTCAAATGACATTAAAAAGACCAGACCCGTCCACCCCCATGAAACTTTTCTCCCTCAAACAGCACGAACGAAGTGAACATGCACCTTTGTTTATGGTGCTGCTGTGTATAACATTAGAAGTGGCGTTAGCGGCAGGCTAAATACAGTGATTTAAACAAAAGCTGTGCAATGCATGTTCTCTTCACGTTGTTCTTGTAAAATAATAATAAGGATGAGTAAACAAGCATACCACTCCGCTGAGAACCCCACTTACTTAAGCTGCAACCGTAGCGCGGACGATATTGAAGTGATGCCTGGGGTGAGGGATCGTTACGGATGAGGTCGTCAGGTGAAAGTTTATCATGTGGGTGACTTTATTTATGGCTAAATTATTCATCATTAATTGTACTAATAGTTAGATTGGGCAGGCCATCACAGAAGGGTGTTTAATTACAAAAAAAATTGCCTTAGCAAAAGGGCAAGCACATGGTATAACAATACAACAAAATTTAGGACGTAACATTTACAATACGTTTATGTAATCATACTGTAAAAGTATGCAAATAACAATGTGTGTTAATTTAAAAAAAAAATTGGTGGCAGATTAAAACCTAACTTTACTGGACAACCACAGCCTTGAGAAAATAGGACGGCATTTACGTGACGTCCACCACTAACGTTAGAACAGAGCAAAGCTTACAAAAAAGTACAGTTGTTCGCTCGTACCTTTTCAATCGAAATTGTGCAGGTTGAGTGAGAAAAATAAAGTCTGGTAACCTGATAAACCAACAATTCCCTTTCGACTACCCAAAGCACTAAACATTTACGTTCCCATTTAGCACATCATGCTGGTTCTTCTTCTTCTTTGGATCCCACCCACAGACCAATCAGAATGCACTCTGTGTAGAACAGACGCCGGGGCCAATCAGGATGCAGGCTAAATGGAATAATGGAACAAACTCAGGTCTGGCAGATCCTGATCAATTTTCTCTGTAGTGACACAAAGCCAGACTCCGATTCATTTCCGCTAACCGGTTCTTTTCAGACAATTAGGCTCATTGAACCGGTTCAGAGAGAGCTGATTCAATGGTTCCTGGCATCATTAAGCATGTCACTATACGCATTTCTTTTCTAACAACTCCGTGCCATGCTGTATCAAAGAAACATGCAAACAAAATAATTTGTGTCTGTCAACACATATTGAAACATTAAATTAAAAAGTGATTTGTGTGAAGGCACATCGCTGGTCATTTAAGTTAAATCATGGGTTTTCCAGGGAACAAATTAATGAAACCTGGGACAGCTGACACAAATATGTCGTAGGAACGAATTAACAAGTTGTAGGAAAGAATAGTCTATATCTGTCCTGCTCACGTCAGCAGCCCTGTCAAAGCGAAGTGCCCGATATGCAACAATTATCTAGGGAAATTATAATTGAACATGACTTATTACTACATTTCAATACAAAATAACTTTGTACTGTATCTGTTTTAATTCACTTTTAAAGTTTGGATCATATTAAAAGCGTAGTTTGTACATTAGTAAATAATTTTCCTGTAAGATCCAGCCCCTTCACTCACAGCCATTTGCACATGAGCCGCACGCACCCCAAAATTAAACCGCTTAATCGACTATCGATAGCTTTTATCGATTATATCTCTTATCGACAATTAATCGATGGTCGATTAATCGTTGACATCCCTAGCTTGAACATATTAAACATATCTAATAAATGTGTAATACATTTTTATTTTTATTGTGCAACTTATAAAGTGTTAAAATGTTTTTATTTTGAATATTAAAACTAGTGTAGGAAATGGCAAATGTAAATTTTAAAATGTAATTTTCATTTTGCACTAAATATTGCACACATTGCCATTCTACATATTGTATTGCCATTTTGCGTTTTAAATTTCAGATTGAATTTTGCTACCCATATGCTTCCCTAAATAAAAACTGTAGCGGTAATAAACAAAACAGAATACAAACCCATGATAAGAATGCAGGGGGTGATTTGGATGCACAAAACAGCAGCAATAACGACCTGTCATTAGAAAAGAAATCAAAAGAAACACCATAAATGTCGTGAACTGCTGTCCCTTTAAACATGACTCACATCTGATACATCCCAACGCTTTACATCAGACAAGACATATTAACTTATTTAACCGTCACTAGCCAAAAATTGTCATTTTGACAATTGTGTGTGCTTTTGTCCGTGTAAGTGCGAGAGAGAACTCGATGCGTTCATGACGCGCTGTCTGAAGCGGGATTATCTGCGCGAACATCACGATGTGTGTGCGTTCACAAACAGTGTGCCAGCAACGTTACCGAATTAACTTCTCGTGTGTGTCTGTGTGCTTAACATAAACAAGACAATAAAATGTCTAAACCTAACGTTACCTCGTTTTGCAGAAAATGTGCGTTATCCTTGAAGAATTCCGCGATGTCAGATCTAACGTTAGTCGTATAATATATTTTAAATAAAAAAAGTCGTAATGGTAACGTATCTTCTTTTCTTGACAAATCCTCTTCCAGCTTCTGTTGAAGGCACACAGCGCTCTAAACACAGTTGTAACGTTACACACTTCAGATTTAACATTATCACAGCTGCTTAACATCAACTCAGTAACGTTAACGTCAATGCTTTACAACATGCAGTAACAAATACACCACATCAACAACAATTAAAAGTTAAAAAAAAAATTGTTATTAATAAAACTGAAAGTGAACACACTGTAACACGTAACGTTAACTTACCTCCACGTCGAGTAAGATGTGACGGTGTGCTGAAAATGTTGAATACGACGGCTCCGACATTCATTTGCCAAACAAGGAAGACAGCAACTAGGTTAATGTTACAGTTTGTTACATTTAACAAAATATAATTTACCACGAAAGTGTAAGAACGGTTCCTCAAGCCCGAAACCCGACTTTAAAATGATTTTTTTTTACCGAGACTATCTCCGTGAATAATGGCGTCTGCTCAAGCACTGTTTTCGCGCCGAAAATCGACTGAGCTTCTTATTCCCACAATGCAATGCAAATAAAAATACGGAAAAACACTTGTAAAAACCAAATACGGAAAATTTCTTCAAATTATTATGGTTTAATGTACTGTATTTTTACGGACTTTTTTACAATGTGTAATGGCAATAATATAGTTTAAACTGCTAATAATAATGCAAACATTTTTCTAATACTGATAAAAATTAAACACAAATAATTTGTAACTCAAAAAAATTATTTTGACTTTGCAGTTCTTTGACACCTTTGTCTGACAGTTTAGATTCTATTCAGGATGTGTAAATACCCCCCTACCTCCCTCCATTGATCTTTGCTTGACCTTTGATGAGTGTTAGACACTCTGTGGGTGACCTTTCCAGACTTGTGTGATGTCTCCTTCATCAAAGATCTGTGTTGTGATATCCCGCGCATCAAACATATTTTTCTTTTTTCTTGGTCTGGGAAATATCACACCTTTCCCTCTGCTCTGGAGAACATAAATTAACACTTCAAATGAACTTTAATAATCTTTGACTTTGTTTATCTGTGGTTTAAACAGGTTCTCTTGTGATATGCCTGTGGCAAATTTAATGAGAGAGCGCTCTCTCGGCAACAGTGTCTCCATGTTGTATCACAAACTGTGTGAACAACACAGTGAGGACTGGATGGAGAGGTCACTGTAAGAACTCGCTGCGTGTGACCGCTTCCAGGGCACCACCACACAGTCCGTTACACCTCAACCAACCATGCCGCCTGTGCCAACCACCAAGTGGCTCCTCTCTGTCCATGCAGATGATGTCCGGTCTCGGTACGGCGAGCTCAAAGCCAGGGTCACCTTTGTCTTTGAGGCCATCCTGAAGATGGACTCCACAAAAAAGGTGACTTATTAATCACAGATTATTTTATATACAACTGTACTTGCACATTTGATCCTTTGTAAATGTAAGGCCTGTTTGGAGCTTATTGAATCTTTTGTTTTTCAAAAACAGGTGGTCACAAAACTGGCAGGAGCAGCCGCTGGCACTGCAGCCTGGGCCACCAATGTGGGGAATGAGCACGGGCAGGTCCTCATGTCCATGCTCACCTCACATGAAGGTCAGGGGCTGCTGCCCATGACCACAGACCTGGTGGACAGGTACAAGGCAGCTGGAGTGGCACCCCCCACACTCCTCTATGTGGATAGAGTCTGCTGCACTGCTGTGGGCTCGTCCAGGCAGCTGCCATGTTCAGCAGCTGGGATGATCTGATGGTTCATCTGGATGTGTGGCACTTCCTGTGGCACTTCGCAGCAGTTCTGCACACTGACAGCCACTCTATGGCCTGTTCATGGCAAAGCTCTCTGCCTGCATTTTCGTCTGGGACGAGGGAGATGTGGCCCTTCTGCGGGAGGCAAAAAGGAGGGAGCTGGAGCAACGGCAGGGCATCACAGGCCTTACAGATGAGCTGCTTACCAGCAGGCTCAGCTCCAAACAGCTGGCGCAGCACTGTCGCCGCTTCACGCGAAGCGTGGAGGAGACAGAACTACTGATTGGAGAGATGCTGGAGGCCTTCAAGGACGCCAGGGAAACCATGTGCATCCCCTTGGTGGACCAGGAGAGGATGACCGTCATCTGGGATAGCCAAAGGCGCCATCTTCCCTGCATCCAGGACCCTCCTGGAGTGCAGCTGTACACCCAGACAGGAAGTATAACAAAGTATAACAAAGGGAGGGCTCACACTTCCTGTCTACCGTTGCACTCGAGGGTCCACCTCCCTGGAGTCCTTTCACAACCACCTCAACCTGTTCATACCCGGTAAGGTTAATTTATGTTGATTAATTTATTAATAATTTACTATAAGTGAGTTGGTTATTTCATGTTTTTTTTGTTTTTGTTTTATATCAGGAACAAGCGCTAACCTGGAACATTTCCAGGCTTATCTGCTTGAGGGTTTGGAGCGGTGGAATGAGGACCGTGCTGCTGCCGCCTCCCTAAACAAGCCCCCATTGTCGTTGCACTGCTACAGTGCCTTGCTCCAGCACTTCAATGAGCTCAGCCAGCGTCTTCTTGGCAGCGTCTTGCACAAGACTACTCCAAGCCAAGAGAGTACATGGGTATGTGTCTATATTGTTGTTGTTTTATTGTGTGTACAGACTTTTGTTTTAAAACCTTATTTTCGGTTTAATTTTTTTTTGTCAGGCGAGCTCATCGGGGTGGAGTACCTGTGCACGCAGCAGTCCTTGATGTTCCGGGAGAACTTTGGTCAGGACCCTGATGCCCCAGACGGAATCCCAGACAACTTGGTGGAGGCAGAAGATGAGGGATTTGTGGATGAGGAAGAGGAGCAGGACCTCACCATCTCTCCTCTTTCTCTGATATCCACCAAGGATGCGATACGCTTATCTCGGGATGTTCCGTCATCCTCTCGGTCCTCCCAGGACCTGCTATCTGAGCCCCAAGAAGAGGTGTGTTTGCAAGCATCCTTTACCATGGATACCATCACTTGGTGGACTTTTTCATCCATACTAACTGTCACAGTGAGGCTCTGTGACTAGATACGTTTATTATAAAAAGGACTCTTACGTTGACACGGGACTGTGAACATGGATGCATACATTTCCCTATCTGTTTTACGCAAACTAAACACCAGTTAACACAGATATGTTGGTCATTGATCATGTGTTATGTGATGTTGTTCCTCTCCTTATGTAATTTCTTTTGAAGTTTGACATTTAATAATTACTATATTTTATGGTGATGTATGTAATGTGTTGGGTTAAGAAGTAAAGCGAGACAGATGATCAGGTTAAATGTTTATTGTTTCTGTATAACCAAGTACATATTATAAATAGCCATTCTTACGTACTGGAACCGTTTCCCATGCCAAACAGATAAAACCCGGTCACTTCTTCTTTTTTATTTTAAACGGCGGTTGGCATCCAGCTTATTGGTGCATTACCGCCCCCTTCTGTTCCTTCTTCTTCTTCTTTTTTATTTTTAACGGCGATTGGCATCCAGCTTATTGGTGCATTACCGCCCCCTTCTGTTCCTTCTTATTCTTCTTCTTTTTTATTTTTAACGGCGATTGGCATCCAGCTGATTGTTGCATTCCCTTCTGTTCCGGAGTGTGGATCAGCGTTTATTAAAAAAAAATAAAAAAAAATAATAAATAATAATAACTACATAAAGCCCTTAATTATTACTAATTACCCTTCCTTCTTTACACTCATATCCTATAATAAAGCCCAGTTTCCTTTAAAAATACTATTAATCCTCTCACCTGTGCTCTATCACTCATACCTAGGGTTGTTTTTAAAGTGAGTTTCTTCACCCCTACCTCCTTCAGCTTATTTTCCATTATCTCTCTCTCTCCCTCTGGTATCTCCTACAATGTAGAATTACATGTTTCACTGATTCCTCTTCCTGACATTCCTCACACAGGCCCGTCTGATGTTTCCCTATCATTTTTAATCTTTTATTTAGAGCACAATGTCCCAGCCTTAATCTTGTTAATACAATTTCCTTTTTTCTGTTTCCACTTCCTACCTTATTTACTTTGACACTCTTTTGAATTTGGTATAGATGTCTCCCTTTCCCCTCATTATCCCACATTTCTTGCCAATCGTGGTTAACTTTTTCCCAGATTATGCACTTCACTTCCGCTTTACTGATTCTTATTAGCATTTCTACCTTTTCCTTTTTTTAAGGGATTCTTTGTGACCTTATCCACTTTTTCATTCCCCTTCACTCCTGTGTGCGCTGGGACCCATAAAAACGTAACTTGTCCTCCCTGGTTTGTTATTCTTGTAACTGAATAGAGAATTTCATATAGTATATCTTGTCAACTTTTTGAGTGGAAAGATATTAAACTTACTAGGACTGCCGCTGAGTCTGAGCATATTACGACTTTGACTATCTATTTTTCCACCCAGCGTAATGCAACTAAAATTGCCACCATCTCCACTGTATATACTGCTAAATTGTTAGATGTTCTTCTATTGACTTCAATTCCTCTTGCTGGAACCACCACACCAATTCCTGTTATTCCTGTCTCTGGGTTTTTAGTACCATCTGTATAGATTTGAGTATAGTTCTTATATACTTCTGTTATATGATCATTAAACACCCCGACAAAATCAACACTCTCTTCTTTCCTTTTAATCTATAATAAATGCCAATCTACCTCTGGACATTTCATCTTCCATGGAGCCATGTCTGAATGTACTATCGTAGAACTAATTTTCATCTCACTTACCCCAAGTTCTTTTGCTGTTTTGTTCCCTATATGACCAAAGTTGTCCTTTCTACTCCTCACTTTCCTCCAACTTTCCTTCAGCACTTCTTTTGTGGGGTGCAAATCATTGTGCCCCTGCAGATTAACCCAGTAATTTGCTATCAGGTGCTTCCTCCTTACTTCCAGTGGCATTTCTCCTACCTCTACCTGTATAGCTGAGACAGGCGACGTCTTAAAAGCTCCACTACACATGCGCAATGCCTGAGTCTGAATTACATCCAATTTTTTTAGATTTCTGCCGATCGGGCGATTTTGGACGTAGCCGTGAAAGGTCTTTATAGCGGCCACATACACTTTCAATGTGGGTGACATATGAGCACTATCAAATCATTCTTGAAGGCAAGAATTATTGGTGTTGGGCAGTTGATTGGGTCCTCGCCCCACGATACGCACCAACTTGAAAAAACTCTAAATTTATGTGCATGAAGACTAGGGATGCACCGAATGTTCGGCAACCAAAATTGTTCGTCCGAAAATAGGAAAAAATCGCTTGTTCGGCCGAACAAGCGAAAAGACCGAATAATTTGAACCGAACAATGATGTTACGCGATCAAATAGTGGTGCGCACTAATGCAGCAAACACGTCTGCAGCGTGGAAGCATTTAAAACTGTCAGAGAGAGAGAGATGCAGACATCATTACAAGCACAAAACACAGACAGCGAGAGACTGTTGCATCTCATGTCTCCGATGAGAAGAGGAAGGGGTGGTTGTTGCTGGTTACTGTGATGATTGAAATCATGAAATGGATTAGCAAATAAACTACAGAATGTTATGTTTTCTAAAACACGCACAAATGGCATGTATTCAATCAGCGCTGCTCGAGCTCGAGGCACCAGGGTTCAAAGCACGAGGAAATTCTGTGCTGAAACACTGTTACTCATCATTTGCTCATTTTTATTATTTTTTTAAAGGCGTGTGACAATGTGATACGCATGACAAACATCTTCCCAAATTCGTTATGAGATATATCTGAGAAATATCTGCATGCTGTGGTCAACAAACAGAAGCACTGAGGTCTTCCTGGTTCCTGCATATTTCCGCCAAAATAAAAGCTCCATCAACATTCATAAATGTTAGTATTAAAATTTTACTCTTGTTCTGTAAAATAAAATTAAAAGTAAGACAATAATAATGATATAAATAATTACCCTACAACAGCTGTATTAATACATATACTATGACATTCACCAATATTGTTCAAATTGGGATCTGTAATATTTTCTAATGTTTTAAAAGAAGTCTCTTCTGCTCAGCAAGGCTGCATTTATTTGTACAGAAACAAAAACAAGCTTGATTCAATAAGGGGGTCTCAAAAATGGCCAAAGAAATATTATTTTACTAACTTATTCATTTTAAGTAAAATTGTGCTTTGTTGGTATAATGTCTGATAGGATGTATACAAATGTTCAGTGTTAAGTATTTTTTTTATTTTTTTTGTAAAGCAGGACAAAAGAGTAAAAAGCAGATTTTGGCTATTTAATTTATGCAATAGTGGAAAAAAATTGCAAAATAGGCCTACATGGGGGAGAGAATGTTTGAAAAACCGTGTTCTGTATTCGGCCTTCGGCCCAGTGTTTCATTTTGTTCGGCTTCGGCCAAGAATTTTCATTTCGGTGCATCCCTAATAAAGACGCTTTGTGTAAGGAGCCCTAGCCTCAGAGATAGTGTTCAACATGCACTGAGGAAGTGCATCTGTTACTGGCAAGCTCCGTTGAGCGTCCAGGCATGAAGGCTCCATGACTCTGGATTTGGGTACCATATTGTTCCTTGTGCTTGAGAGAGGAGGTCTCTCTTCAGTGGGATAGTCCACGGGGGGGGGGGGGGGTTATCTACTAGCATCTCAACCAGTTCTGGGAACCACGGCTGATTGGGCCATTTCGGTGCCACTAACAGAACAGATTCCTTTTCCTCTCTGATTTTGCAAAGCACGCGAGGCAGAAGTTTCACTGGAGGAAAGGCATACTTGTGTACTTTTGGCCAGCTGTGAGCTAGCGCATCCACTCCCAGGGAGAGTGTGTCAGTGAATAAAACAGCGGGCAGTGAGTGTTCTCCGCTGATGCGAAGAGATCCACCTTCGCCCTGCCGAATGCACTCCAAATAATATTGACTGTCAAAGGGTGTAATTTCCACTTCCTGTGGATTACCCCGCCCCTCGACATTAAATCTGCACCGTAGTTCAGGCGTCCGGGGACATGTACTGCCCGGATGGAGAGATGTCGATCTGCCCACAGAAGGATGTTTCTCGCCAGCCGCAGCAGTGGTCGTGAGTTCACACCACCTTGATTATTTATAAATGCTACCACTGTCATGCTATCCGTCCTGATGAGAACGTGATGGTGAAGAATGTCTGGGAGAAAGCACTCGAGCGCTAGATGTACAGCACGGAGCTCCAGACAGTTTATGTGCCACGACTTCTCCTTTTCTGACCATGTCCTGAAGGCTGCTCTGCAATCGCATACGGCTACCCAGCCCATGTTCGATGCATCTGTCGTAACATTCTTCCTCCTGATCACTTGGCCAATACGAACACCCCAGAGTCATATTGCGTCAAGGGGTCAGCGTATGCAAACGGGGGGGCTACCTGAATGTGAAAATAAGCAACCTTTAAATCCACGGAGATAAACCAATCTCCCGGTCTGATATGTGAGAGGATTTGTCACAGCGTAATCATTTTGAACGAGCACTTTGAAAGCATGCGATTCAGTAGTCTCAGGTCCAAGAACTTCTGTGAACTGTGACAGCGGGCAAGGTTGACTGCACACCGTGAGGAATAACTCGCCGTTGGGGGCGGGGAGTTTGAACCACACGAGTGTGAGAGTGAGTGATGGGGGAGAGGGCAGTGAGAGGAGGAAATTTAGGAGGAATTCAATTCAAATAAATGGAAATAAATAGGAGGAAAATTGCCCTGATATTGATGTGAGTTTTGTATGTTTTTCTACTTTTTTGCACTGCATAGTGGAGCAGTGAAAACACAAACATGACAATTGCTCTCGCCACCCGCAATAGGCAGGGGGGGCGGGTGGTAAGCACACACTACGGAGCAAGCGGACTTCTTCAGTGGCTCGTCTCCTCCTCCAAGAGACAGCATCAGGAACATGGCTTTAATTCCGGTGCTGGTGGCCCGCCGTTTCTGTCAGGGCGAGGTCTCTGGTCCTTCGAGCCCTGATGGCACTTCGGCCACGGTTGTCTTGATCTCACCGCTGGCTCATGAACAGCAGCAGAAAAGGCGTGCGGTCTTCCCGCACGCTACGCTGAGGAGGAGCGGGAACGTGCAGGAGGTTTCTCGCCGCTTTGGCAGGAAGTGGCTAATGGCCTTCGACTGCTTCTACGCTTCAACAAAGCGCTCCGTGAACGTCTCCACCGCCGCTCCGAAGAGACCTGAGAGATTCACGGGAGCGTCCAGAAGGGCCGTTTTCTCTTTGTCCTTTAACTCGGTCAGAGTAAGCCACAGGTGATGATCTAGCACCAAGAGATTCCCCATATTGCGGTTGCCTGGTTCTTGAAGTTCTTCCCTGAGTTCCTTCTGCGTAGCTTCAGGCTTTCAAGGTTTCTTTAGAAGTTTGACAAAGTATTTGTAGTGTTGTTAAATGATGACCAGATATTAAGGTCGTGGGCGCTTCAAAGCGTGATCAGTGAGCCGAAGCCAAAGTCTTTACAAGTTAGCGTGCTAAACAAAGAGCTGGGGGTCCGTTTTAGATGGCGGATTTTGGTTCCTCCAATTTGATGCTCTTCCAATGAGATTGTTCCTGTGGGCGGAGCCCCGCCCCACATGGCTCATTTTCCATGCAGTAAATCCTCTTGTGTAGTTGCTTTAATCCCATGAAGAAACTATCCTAACACATTCTATATGTGTTGTAATCATACATTATTATGCTAAAAGTTAACTTTCATTCATACCAAATTCTTGCAAATGAAATCAGCTTTCATTCAAACTCAAACAGCAGGTATCCAGCATACCCCAAAGTTCATATACCAATTTTATGTACTACGCGGTTAAGGCATAGATTAAACTATCCTAAATTCTAACTAATTCCAAGATCCTGGTACTAAACACAGGGAAAAGTTATATGTCACATATTAAGAAAATACCATCGGTTCAAATAACACAGCAAGCTCATAAATGCCCTAAAATACAACATATATAAAACGTATATAAATATATATATTGTCTCTTGAGAATATTGCTTTAATAGCAGCAGCGATTATTATTAATGAATATATTTAATTGACCTTGGTTCGTAATGACCACATCTGATTCTGATGTTGAATAAATTGAATAGATTTTGAGAGATTAAATTAGACACAGACACCAATTTTAAACCTTACAATACTGAATATTATTAATGATACCAGGTTAGATATTAACAATAATAATAATATTTATGTAAAATATTTCGTGAGGATTTCGTGATATTTCATGCATGTGTTGTGAGGATTTGCAGCATGTGTGCTGTCAACCCGATGAAGATATTTTCTTAATTTGCAGGTGCTTTTTTTATTTGCATGTGTTTTCTGAAGTTGCAGCGCGTTGAGCTCTCTCGGCCACCGTATACAATAAACATCATAACCTGCAAAGTGATGAAAACGTGATGTTATTAATTTACTGCCTCAGATGCGGCCGTTCTAATGATGAACAAAACACAGATCTTGGTCACTGGCTCGTCAAAAACCTCATTAGCTCCATTTGAGTATGATTTTCAGAAATTAAGTGCAAGTGTCTGATCATATATAAAGCCAAAATACCAACTCTGATGACGCAATGTTTAATTATTGGGGGAAAAAAAATATTATTATGGTGTGCTGTAGGATTTTTTACATGTCAAAACTGTACCGTGGCAGAAAAAAAGGTTGGGAAAACTGGGCTAGTCTATGAGAGTCTACAGGTACGCCTAACCCTTCCGGTAAAGCAAGCCTAACAAGCTTTGCAAGGAGTAAACAAAACTTTTAATAGGAAAGAAAAACGAAGCCCAGTTTACACTTGCACGATATAGTCTTCATTTAAAGGTGAGTTGTAACATTAATATTTTTTGCACCCATTATAGAAAATGGTTACTATTTGTACTGAATAAACATCTGCTGATTAAAGTAGCTATTAATGACAAACATTCTACATTCTTTACAGTCATTTTTAAAGAAAAAGCATTCATAGATAAAGCAGTGTCAAACAGAGTTGGTGTAAAATAAATACAAGATAGATAAGAAATGATATAGCATAAAAAGAATGTCGTATTTAGCTTAACTTATGACATGGAATATACTTGTCTCCTTTTCACTGCATCTGTTATTAATCAAAAGCCAATACAAAACTATTGATAAAATATTAATCTTTTATTAGTATTTTCATATTTGAAATGTTCAAAAAACCTAAAAAACATACATGACTTTCTTAATAGCTCCTGGACAGTCAACAATGACCTCAAAATCTTGGATTCCATCTTTCGTCACAGTACTACTGATGATTTGCATAATTGTCACTATTATTGCAAAAGAGATTCAGGTATGCTTAAATGTGTATTTTGTCATTTTTCCACTTTAAGTTGATTATATGTTCATAAGTTTTATGTAATGTAAGTGGCCAAATGTGTTAAGATTTGTAATATTATATAAATCATCTCTTGGTCTTCAAGCAACAGGATGAAAAACAGGATGTGGATGATATATGTAAGTTATTTATTATCTTTTTTATGTTTAAATTTTACAACACAAAGCTCTGTCAAGATGATACATTATATTACAGTGGTTTAGTCCAACCCAAAATGAAAATGTTGTCATTAACCACTTACCCCCATGTTGTTCCAAACCCGTAAAAGCTTTGTGGAAAAGAAAATTGTGTTCCAAAGACGAACGACCCTTACCAGGTATGAGTATACTTCAAGTTTATTTTATTAAGTATACTTTATGTATAATTATACAAATACTGTATCAGTGTACTAGTAGTATACTCATAAGTGTACTATTTCAATACTCCTTGGGACTAAATTGGCCCACTTTCTAGTATATAACATATACTTTAAGTATACAAGTAGTAAACTTTGAGTATACAATTAGTTTACATCAAAGTTTTAGCTTGTACTGCAACTATACTAAAAGTGAACTTATTGGTAAAGTGATAGTTTAATTAAATACTTCTAGTAGTATTTTTTTGTATACTTTGAAGTATAGTCTCAGTAAACTAATAGTTTAATAGTTTTACACTGCAAGTATACTCATAAGTTTTCTTTAAGTGAACTTTACATCATACTTTAAGTAAAAAAGACAATGAATTGACCTATGGGTAAGCCCCGCCACTCTTAGTTACTGTTGCTCCTTCAGACAAACAAACAAAGTTACTCACTTTCTTTCAATGACACCTGCAGTGTGAAAACCTTGTCCCACGATGTTTTTGCACAATTTTGGACACAGAAGGCCACCAAATGGGAATTAAATATCCCATGAAGGGATTTCTTAAATATTAAAATATAAATACGGTTGGTAACTCGAAGCGAGGGTTTACAGAACACAATGAAAGCAGGATAAGTCTCACATTACGGTCGGTTATCCCGATCACGGATGACAAATGCAGGATCAACACTGTTCGTGTATCGAAGGGTACGATTCAATTAATGTACATTTAACCAGTTTAATATGGAGGGGCACTGAAATGTAGACCGTTTGTGTTTTTGACCTACACTGTACATGATGTGAGAACAGTCCTCTATTTAGGTTTGTACATCAGCATGGACTCACTAACTTTAATGTTAGCCAGTTTCAGCCAGAGATACCTTGTTAAAGCACATGATAACATTAACGTTCTGCTTGAGCAGATGACAATTGTAACTTAACGAGTGTATGACAATCAGAAAATGAACGTTTTTGTCTTCATTTGAATTGGGGTTGAATGCTTGGGGACATTTTGCTCTGTTTTGTTTGGATTCAGTAAACGCAATAAAATGCAATAAAATAAATTATATTGCCCATTATCTCAGGGTACCTGGAATCAGTATTACAAGTACCCCAGGCGCATCGTTTTTGCCTTTTTTGTAGCATAAACACCATCAAACCGATGCGAGCTTCAGATCTTCCAAACTAAAGATGTCCGAGTTCCCCGTGCAACAGATACTCGACTGCCATTGGCTAATCTGCGTTCGAGGGGAGGGGCTTACCGATAGGTCAATTGGATTCAGAATGATAATCAAAATGTAGATGGAGTTGATCAACACCCCAAAGCTTGACACTCATTATTAACTCTTCATTGGTCTACATTTTATTCCATAATGTTACACAGTTTTGATGCTGTTTTATGTCTGATGATCGTGTTAGATTACACGTAGAATCAGCGGTTGTTTCGGTTTGTTCTTCATTTGTTTTTTTATTCTGTACAGATATATACAAGCGCCCCCTACCGTATAACAATGAAAACACGGATTCTAGGAGCACACGTATAGCTCAAATATGTTTATGGTGAATCCCATTTCTCTGTCTTTCCCCTTCCCCTTCGTCTTACCCGTAGCCCTTGTCCCTCGAAACCGAGTGGTAAGCGCTAGGGGTGAAAACATACCCCTATGAAATGAGACGGCTCTTGGTTATGGTTACGTCATCATACATCGTCGCTAGCTGGCTGCTACGTCACCAGAGGCGACAAGTGTTGATCGCAAACTCTCCGTCTAAAAGTGTGTGTTTGTCGATTGTTTGGGTTTTAGTGAAGTTTTCTCTATTCAGAGAAACGCGGGACTGTTGTGCAAATCAGAAATGTAACGTTAGCGTGGAAAAATAACGATTTTTAAAAACGTTTCAATTAAGAGCATGGTTGCAAATATATATGTAAGTTACAGGACTGTGTAGAGCACAAAACAAGACTGTCGTAATTTTAAATCAATTATTTAAGCCGAAAATACTCTCTGGGTGATCTGGCCGCAGTGTGTTCTGGGTACACCTTGGTTTCAAGTAAGCTCGCGAAAATTCTTGGTTTTAAGGGGTATCTACTCCTTCCACTTAGCCCTACCCCTAAATCAAAACGAGAATTGACCCTTCGCTAAGCCACGCCTGAAAATCGCTACAGACCAATCGTGGCTTAGCAACCGTAACTAGGCGCGGCAGGTCTGGCAAGCTTTCGAGCGAGGGAAACATGCCGAAGCGTTGTGCGTATGGATTGTGCAAATCTGCATCTGCCAAATCCCATAACTATTAACCATAAACATAATTTTCAACTTTCTGCTTTCTGCATACCGGTGTTCTGACGATTTAGGTGCTACCTGCTCAGATTGTGCTACCTCCCATAAAAAAAAATAGGTAGCAGAAATCGATAGCGAAAAATGCTACCTATCAGATTGTGCTACCAGCATCTTATTCATGCGGTTTGAGGATTTTTTTTTATGTCCATACCTACCCCTACCCTAAACCTACCCGTCCACACTTACCCTTATCCTAAACTTACCCTTAAACCAATGCAAATATATTACTAGTAGCACAATCTGAAAGGTAGCACGTTTCGTTTCGGTAGCATACGTTTTTCATTGGCTTTAGCGACAACTACCTATGATATTGGCACTGCCCTTATTTTGTTACCCCCTGGCTTCTCCCACTGCTGTGGCAGACTCGTGCAGGAGGACTTTGTTTGTGTTGTTGATGATGTATGGCTCAGCTCAGCATCTCTGGCTCTTGCCAGGTCCAAGGCGTAGATTAGACCCACGACGTGTGAGCAGTAACGTTAGCCTGGCGCGCTAAAAATATGAGCAGGAGAATGTTATCATTGCAAAGTGGTCAGGCTAATGTCTTGTGTTTATTCCACAAGATTTATGGATAAGCTGTTTGATTTATAATTATTAGATTATTTTCAAATTTCACTTACCCTGCTGTGCATGAACATAGCTGTTCCTCAATTTGTGTTTCCCATTTGAATGGTCAGCGTGTGAGGTGGCTGCTGCGTGCGCTTGGACCTAACGTTATAGGCTTTAGCTTAAATTTTGATGAAATTATTCTCTAATCGGTTGCATATTATGTCGTGGATATATCCCTCGAATGCATACTGCAGTCCCTTTTGTTTTGCTCTCTCAGATATTTCACCTGTTTGCCAAAAATTACTAATTGTTTCCTTGGGAATGTCTGACACCGGTGCATACATACTGTAATAGACGTGCCAGGCGCGAAAGCTTGACAGGCGTAGCAACAGTAACTAAGGAGGGCGGGGCTTAGCGAAGGGTCAATTGGGACAGCCCTTACTCTCACGTGAACACGCAAAACTAAGGGGAAGGGGTAAGACAGAGAAATGGGATTCACCCTTAGACTTTTCTAAGTATAAGTAAAGTATACTTAAATGTAATTTTAAGTATATTTCTGAGAAGTACATAAAGCCCATTTCTGATAAGTACACTAAAAGTATACTTTCCTATTTTTACTTTAAAAGAAGAATACTAATAATAAGCTTCTTTTTCGTAAACAGAAGATTTTACGGGTTTGGAACGACATGGGAGTAAGTGATTAATAACAAAATTTTCATTTTGGGGTGGAGTATCCCTTTAATAAAAAGCAAAATGCCAAAACAAATCTTAAGATATATACAGTGCTCAGCGTAAATGAGTACACCCCCTTTGAAAAGTAACATTTTAAACAATATCTCAATGAACACAAAAACATTTTCCAAAATGTTGACAAGACTAATTTTTATATAACATCTGTTTAACTTATAACATGAAAGTAAGGTTAATAATATAACTTAGAGAACAAAATTTTCAGTTTTACTCAAATTAGGGTGATGCAAAAATGAGTACACCCCACTGAAAGTCTCTGGAGCAAAGCTAAATTTTAGACTACAAATGTCTAATTTAACAAGAATTCAACCACAGGTGAGTCTAATTATTCATTACACAGGTGACAGTTGACTATAAAAGGGTGTTGCTTAAAGAAAACCCCTTCCCATTTCATGCTGTCAGCAATGGCACCACATGGAAGAGAAATGTCACAAGAACTGAGAAAGAAAATAATTTCTTTACACAAGAAAGGTGAAGGCTACAAGAAGATCAGCAAAGCTTTACTTATAAGTCAGAATACTGTAGCAAAAGTGGTACAAACATTTAAAAAAGATGGAACTGCAACCATCTCACAGAGACGTCCAGGTCGTCCACGGAAGTTAACATCTCGTCAGGAGCGTCTTCTGATGAGAAGGGTTGAAGAAAATCGACATGCAAGTTCACTGCAGTTATCTAAAGAAGTAGAAAGCCAAATTGGGGTGACTATTTCCCGTGACACAATACGGCGTACACTGCAGAGGAATGGCATGCATGGGTGCCGTCCGCGAAAAACTGTAAAATAATAGTTAATGTGTAATAAAATAGTTAGCTTTTTAAATACTCCAGTGATATAAATAAAAATCAGATAATAAACGATTGACCTCGATAACTGCATGATATTTATGAAGGTATATAAAAAAGTAACAGAATTTTAAAACATTTCAAACACTTCAAATAAAAATCACACCAAATAACAATTAAAACCAGTAAATGACGCCAGAGGGTCACTCATTAGCTCAGTTACCATTTCTACTTGTTAGTCTTTTCATGTCTTGTATTTGGATTTAGCCTGTTATAAAATACCTACTATAACAAGTTTAGTACTGTACTTATGAAACATAGCCGTGAAGGAAGTCATTAAGTATCATGCCATTAAAAAAAGCCAACAGCAACAGCTTAGAAGAGTTCATTATTTAACTATTTTTAGTTAACTTCAAATTAAATAAGTTATTTGTTAATGTTATAATAATTAAGTGATAATGCATTAAATACCTTTTAAATAATTTTAATTAAAAAACAAATCGCTGTAAAAAGGAGAGCAAAAATGCTTTAAGCATTTGTTTTTTAATCGTTCACTGTAGAAGCTGCTAAATGGTCAGTCTTGTAAAGCAACTAGTTACATGTAATTAATTACGTAATCTAATTACAAAATATATGCTCTTTTTCAAGATTAACTGTTACTTTATATTATTAGAACATACAGGATTAGTTTTCATTGTCATGATGATGATACTCAACTATATATCTCAACAAGACCAGATTAAACTTCTAAACTATCTAAGCTAACAGAGTGTGTTAAAAATATAAAAGATTGGATGACCAGTAATTTTCTCCTATTAAATTCAAATAAGACCGAGATATTACTTATTGGACCTAAAAACAGTACACAGAATCTATTGGATTACAATTTGCAACTAGACGGATGTACTGTTACTTCCTCTACAGTTAAAAATCTGGGTGTTATATTAAACAGCAACCTATCTTTTGAAAATCATATTTCCCATGTTACAAAAACAGCATTCTTCCATCTTAGAAACTTTGCCAAGCTACGGAACATGTTAAGTGTTTCTGATGCAGAAAAGTTAGTTCATGCATTCATGACCTCTAGACTGGACTATTGTAATGGACTGCTAGGGGGTTGTCCTGCATCTTCAATAAACAAGCTACAGATAGTACAAAATGCTGCGGCTAGAGTCCTTACCAGGTCAAGAAAATATGACCATATTACTCCAATTTTACAGTCTCTGCACTGGCTACCTATTAAGTTTCGTATCTGTTACAAAATATTATTACTTGCCTATAAGGTCCTTAATGGTTTAGCTCCTGCGTACCTAACTAATCTACTAGCACGCTACAATCCAATCCGCTCCCCAAGGTCGCAAAACTCTGGACTCTTGGTAGTACCTAGGACAGCAAAGTCCACTAAAGGAGGTAGAACTTTCGTATTTGGCTCCTAAACTCTGGAATAGCCTTCCTGATAACGTTCAGGGTTCAGACACACTCTCTCTGTTTAAATCTAGATTAAAGACGCATCTCTTTAGCCAAGCATTCATATAATGCATCTCACAATCTTGTACTGCCAGTATATCTGAACAAACGGACATTATTATTATTAACATCCCATGGTGGCAAGTAATTGCACAAGCTTCAGTCTGGATCCAACCCTTGAATGATCTGAGATGGCCGAACACCTGAGAGGAGATGATGACAACCCCTCTGAGGACTCTGGAGGAGGCCAACCATCAGCAATTATACTGAATTAACCAGATGCCCAGTGAGGACACCGTCACCTAGACAGCCATCGGGAAAAGACACCTGGAACCAGTTGAGCCCTTAAAATCTGACTTTGCTGAAGTTGGAACAAACTACTGATTCGTCTGGCCGGAGGGGAACTGGCCCCCCGACTGAGCCTGGTTTCTCCCAAGGTTTTTTCTCCATTCTGTCATCGATGGAGTTTTGGTTCCTTGCCGCTGTCACCTCTGGCTTGCTTAGTTGGGGACAATTAATTTCAAGCAAAATCATCGACTTCATTGCACAGATACTATTTAAACTGAACGATGCCATTACTAAATTCAATAATGAAATGCGTTCAGCTGAAAATGGAGTGTTAAATCCTGTCATTTTACATTATTGACACAATATTCCTATTTTTATATTGTGCAGTGCTTTGTTACAATTTGTATTGTTAAAAGCGCTATATAAATAAAGGTGACTTTACTTGACAAACAATAACGTTACTTTTGAGTAATACAAACCTGGCACGAAGCGATTCAAGTGCAGGTGGAACGACTCCAGGGATGTCGAGCTGTACACCTGGAGGGTCCTGAATGCACTTTATGTGGCGCTGCTGGGTCTCCTGCATCCTCTCCCGGTCCAGGAGCCTGATGCCTATGGTGTCTGTTGCGCCCATAAAATCTTTAAGCAGCTTCGTCTCCTGTGTTCCATGAGTGCGGCGGCGGCAATGCTTTGTCAGTTCTTTAGCAGTGGACTGGCAGCCTGTCGACCGATTGGCCTCCTTTAGCCTCTCCACATCTGAAGCATCCCATTCGAAGGTGCAAGTAGTGATGCGTTTCATGAAGGGGCCGTAAAGCGGGTGGCAGTCCTTGGTCACTCCTACTGCAAACCTCCGCATAAAGTTCCACACATCCAGCCTGACAATCAGCTGTCCCCACTCACTAAACATTTCTGCCGACCTTTCCTTTCTCAGTGGCAGAGCAACAGTCCCGGTCCACATAGAGGACTTGTGGAGGAGCTTCTCAAGCTCTCCGGTAGCGTTCTACAAGCCCAGAGCACATGGGAAGCAGACCATCACCTTCTGTCTCAGTGAGGACACACATGAGGACCTGCCCAAACTAATTTCCCACATCTGTCACCCATGCTGCTGTGCCGGCAGCCTCACCAGCCAGTTTCTTAGTGACCTAAAATAGAATGAAAAGAAGTCTAAATATGGAAATATAGGTCAATTTACAGTGGATTTGTTATATTATGCATGTGAAGTATTATGTTTTAAGCATTTTCCAACATTTCAGTTTGTAAAAGCAACTTCTGGAAAATGTTTGAAAACACTTTGAAATGAAGACGCTCTTCTCAAATGTATCCAGATTAATCAGACATGGCCTACACCTATCTCTGAAAATAGTGATGTTACGAGCATGTGTCTTCTTACCTTTTTTGTGGAATCCATCTTCAGGATGGATTCCACATTCAGATAGATGTCACCCCGGCCTTTTGTTCCGGAAGCCGTGTTAATACATCGTTAGCATAAACTGACAGCAGCCATGCCAGAAAAGGCACAGACACCATCTGAGGCAGCTGGGTAGTGAGTCTGTTAGGGACTGTGGCATAGTCCGGGAACTTCCCAACCACAGAGAGATAATGTGTTGTCTGGGCAATCCAATGCTCTCTGTGCCTGACACACAGGTTTCTGTATGCAAAAGTGGAACTGTTCCCCAATGAGCGCCCCCGCATCCACCTCACAATCTCCTTATCACAGGACAGCCTGCACAATAAAAAAAGCAACCAGAATATCAGACTATTGAGTATGAAAGACATTTTATCATGTTAAAACTTAAAAAAAAATAAAAATAAATGTGTGCCAGCCTGTAGGTCAACACCGCAGGAAATATTTCCCTGTGGACAGGATCTAGCTGGTTAAGAATATCATGTGACCAGGCCCCCAGTTTTTTTTTTGCAGGACCGGCATTCAAGGTACTCTGTAGCCATGAAGTACCAGCCGCTGACATCCAAGACCCTCCTGACGGTCTTGTACATTCCACATGCTGTCAGCGGGAAGCCAAGACGGCGACAGTTGGGCTGTGAGCACAGGAGCCTGTATGCCAACAAGCGGTAAGGGACCCACAGGAACAGCCTGACATGATAGAAAGCGTCAGGTGAGGAAGGAGGCTGGGAATACAGAGGACGGGGCCCAGGAGGATGCCACCAGTGATGCAAGTTTTTGGTCAGTGCCAGCCTCCCAGACTTGTCTCTGGTGAAAAGAGCCTTGCTGACCCACAGATGCGGCAGGGTATGCTTCCAGCCTTCAGGCAGCAGCAGCTGTATGGGGGAAAAAGAGAAATTGTGTGGTTATGTTTTTCTGTTGCTGATTTTGACTAACCATTTGAGCATTTTACCTACTTCTGTGGGCAGAGGCTGCTTTTCTGGTGCAGCATCTCTCGTTGCAGGGGGCAGGGTTTCCGGCAGACTAAACGGTTGAGTCACATCAGCTGCATGGCAGAAAATAAAAAAGTAAATGAGATGCATAGAAGTAGCGCCATCTATCGTAGTGAAAGAAATACCAGTGTTATTTACAATTATAAGACTAATACTAATACTATTACTATTACTAATGCTAGATATTAGTACTACTGTTCAAAATTAGTAGTATGTTAAAAATAGTAATTGCAGCTGTAGCAATCAATGTAATGATTGAAAATGATGCCATGACAAAGACGATGACAGACAGAAATGTGTGGCGATAAAAAGATAGATGCCCAAAGCCGAGTAACAAAAAGGCAGCGGTGGTGGAAAAAGAAAGCCACGTTAGGGCATGTTCACACTTGGCATCTTTTGGGACTAGAAAAAGTTGACAAGAGTGCTTCTTTAGTAAAATAAAAAGCTGGTAGCAATACAAATATCAGCCAAGATCGTCTTTTGTTGCTATAACAACAGCTGCAACAGTAGCCTAGTGTGGTGAGCTGCAGAAATGCCGGCTTTTGAAGTTAACGGGGAGGATATGTCGGTTCCCAACAATGTTTGTGGGAGCGCAGCGCAACATTATACGGGGAAGGAAACTGTATGCTGCTTCCAAAAATTTAGTCCAGGAGCTCCGGCTGGACGATGCACGGTTTCATACAACTCCTTTGTGCTCCGAAACTAGTACGATCTCTCTACCGGCTATCTTTTTCTTGATGTTTTTGTTGTTATGGAAACGACTCGCCACTTGCTTATCATTGGTCAGCAGTCAAAAAGGCGCTTGACGTAGGGCGTTTTTTTCAGAAAAGTTCAACTTTTTTCAACTTGAAAAGACACTCTAAGCTGCAGAAAAAGACGCCGGCGGTGGCGTTTTAAAAAGCGCTCAGGACTTTTTTGAAAACACGGTTTACTCCATAGGATTATAATGTAAAACAGACGCTGGCAGCTTAAAAAAAGATGTCAAATGTGAACATAGCCTTAGACGGCACAACCAGAAGATGTACACGTCCTACCGTCCTGTTTCCAAAACTATCGATGAAGGCTGATAATGCATAATAACAAGAACAGGTTATGTAATGTACAAAGTCATGGTATTCTTAAATTCAACCACAAATTTAAACCCACTAAAGAGAAGGTTATGCTCACCTGGAACATCTATACATGTCGCTGCAGCAAGCAGATCTTCATCAGATGGTTCCTCTGCAGAAGCTGAGCTGGAGGCGGTCACTATTAATATTAGAATGAACCGTTTTAATTAAGTCACCTCATTAATATGTATATATATATATATATATATATATATATATATATATGCGTAACACATTACAGATTGTTTCAAATCTATTGGCATATTATGAACAAATATCTAATAAAGCAGAAATGTTCACAAACATGAGAAAAAGTCTGTTTATATATATATATATACACACATATAAAATTATATATTCAAAACAATATAAACATTTACACTATATAAATTGTGTGTCCTAGTTTATTTTATCTGTCCTCTCTTGACTTCTTCCATCTACTGTGCTACAGTCTTTCCAGTTGCCTTTGCACAGAAGTGGACACCCCGGAACTGGCTGTGGCCAAATTCTTTGGTCTTGGGCTGTCCAAACTTTTGGCAAAGGAACTGCTGTTGTATCTGCCGCTTTCTAGGTGTCAAACCTTGCGCTGCCTCTGCTGCGGCTGCCTCTGCCAACTTTTTTCGCCGCCACGCTGTTGTCCTGGGCACACTCTTAACGTCAGGTGCAGCATATGGAACAGGTGCACCTGCAACAGCTACGGGCGCAGCACCAACAGGTATGGGCGTGGCTGTAGATGCAGTAGGTACGGGTGCTGCAATAGATGTATGTGCAGCAGCAGCAGAAGCAGGTATGGGCGTTGCTGTAGATGCAGTAGGTACGGGTGCTGCAGTAGATATATGTGCAGCAGCTGCAGAAGCAGGTATGGGGGTTGCTGTAGATGCAGTAGGTACGGGTGCTGCTGTAGATGTATTTGCAGCAGCAGCAGAAGCAGGTATGGTAGACGTGGCAATGTCTGGGGGGACTTTAGGTTAAGAGGAGGAGGAGATTGGAGGAGGCTGGCCTTGAGAACGTGGTGCTGCCTGTCCGGACGCATCCTGAGGAATTGCAAACTCGAAGGTTGAGTGTCCATGCTAGATTGGTTCTGGCAGTACAGGTGGGAGCTGTTCAGAGACCACCAAAGGAGCAGTAAAAGGCTCAATGTCCTGCTGCAAGACCTCCCTCTCCTGCCTCTTTATTCGAGCATTGTGCCTATGCACAGAAAAGACAACAATTATTATATGTGTGTAAAAATGATTATGAATATGAAAACAGACACAAACATGAATAATTAATTCCTGAATCTACCACTGGGAGATTGTGAGGTGGATTAGCTCAAACAACTTTAATTTAGTTCGGGCCATGATTCCGGGGCTGCCGAGGACTACATCTCGGATCATCCTGTAACGTCTTAGGATGGCAGCCCATCGGTTCACCCGGACTCCAGCAATGGTCTGACTGGCAGGTTAAATCCGTCAGAGAGCCAGGCAGATGGCTTCCACTAAACGGCTCGCACTGGGCCACTGAGCTGGTCCCCCTTCAACAAGGAAGCATCTGCGAGGTGAAAAAGGAGGAAAGTAATTAACAAACAGACGATTTGAAAGATAATGGTCAAACAAGTGGATAACATTGGTTACGAGACTGATTATGAGGTTATGAGAAACAAAGAACTTTCACAAGAATCCAATGATAACAAAGTAATAAACTAAGACAAACACAGAGCTGGCAGGAAACCAGTACCTCTTCAAACTTTCAGTGCCAGGGGTTACGTTGAATGGCTGACCTTGAAGCAACCCTTCAGTTGTCTGTCACGGTGGTGGTGGGGGGGGGGGGGTAGATGAGAGGGCCCTTGTCATGATCTAACAGGTTGTCCCACAGAGTGACGATCTCATCCACCTTACTCAGAGTGACAAACCCATGATGGCGCAGGTCAACCAGACTGTTGGTCAACTTTATGACACGGTCATAACCAGTTTGGCCATCTGGTCCCACACTCTCCATCTGTACATGACAATAAATTAATACACTTCTCTATTATCAATATAAAATAAATGTACTAAAATTAAAGGAATTTGTTCATGACCATTTATCTACTCATCTACCTGGCTCTGATTGGACGTGGCAGGCAAGGAAGACTCAGCTGCTGGATCTGTCTGGGATGATGACAGACCAGAAGCTTGTAGGGCCTCTGTTTATTCCTGAAGGGGCTGCAGGGGTTTGCACTCGAGCTCCCTAAATTCAGTGTGCTCATCAAAGTACAAATCATCAAACCCCTCATCACCCTCCAGATCACCCTGCAGGTCTTCATCGCGAATCCCATCTGGAATGTCAGGATCTACACCAACGCCTTCCTGAAAAGCTCTTCTGGTTTGTGAAAACAAGTATTCCACACCAACGAGCTCTCCAGTAGAAAAACAGAGTGTATAATACAAATGTTTGAAGAACATATGGGTGTAAAACAGCTCAAAAAACAAGTCAAATATTTGCATGAACACAGTGCCTGTGTATTCACCGGGGTTGGAGTAATCCAATGCCAGTTTGAGACCGAGAAGCTGCTGGCTCAGTACATTACATTATTGCTGCAGCTGGCCACCATAGCAGATGTTCCCCTACTGGCACCTTCAACTGCAGCAACCACACGTGCCTCGTTCCACTGCACCAGTCCTTCCATCAGGTACATTTGAAAGTGCAAGGCACAGGTGGAATAACTCCAGGGATGTGGAGCCACGTGCACAGCGGTACACGGGAAGAATGACCCCTTCCTTGGTCACCTGTCCTGTCTTGCTGTACAGCTGTTCACCTGGAGGGTCCTGGATGCACTCTATGTGGCGCTGCTGGATCTGCCAGATTTCCTGCATCCTCTCCTGGTCCAGGAGCCTGATGACCATGGTGTCTGTTCCGCCCATAAAGTTTTCAAGCAGCTTCTAAATTAGCTGCTTAGTCTCCTGGGTTCCATGAGTGCGGCGGCGGCAATGATTTGTCAGTTCTTTGATGGTGGGCTGGTAGCCTGTCGACCGCTTGGCCTCCTTTAGCCTCTCGACATCTGAAGCATCCCATTCGAAGGTGCAAGTAGTGATGCGTTTCATGAAGGGGCCGTAAAGCGGGTGGCTGTCCTTGGTCACTCCTACTGCAAACCTCCGCATAAAGTGCCACACATCCAGCCTGACAATCAGCTGTCCCCACACACTAAACATTGCTGCCGCCTTTCCTTTCTCAGTGGCAGAGCAACAGTCCCGGTCCACATAGAGGACTTGTGGAGGAGCTTCTCAAGCTCTCCGGTAGCGTTCTACAAGCCCAGAGCACATGGGAAGCAGACCATCACCTTCTGTCTCAGTGAGGACACACATGAGGACCTGCCCAAACTAATTTCCCACATCTGTCACCCATGCTGCTGTGCCGGCAGCCTCACCAGCCAGTTTCTTAGTGACCTAAAATAGAATGAAAAGAAGTCTAAATATGGAAATACCTGTCAATTCACAGTGGATTTGTTATATTATGCATGTGAAGTATTATGTTTTAAGCATTTTCCAACATTTCAGTTTGTAAAAGCAACTTCTGGAAAATGTTTGAAAACACTTTGAAATGAAGACGCTCTTCTCAAATGTATCCAGATTAATCAGACATGGCCTACACCCATCTCTGCAAATAGTGATGTTACGAGCATGTGTCTTCTTACCTTTTTTGTGGAATCCATCTTCAGGATGGTTCCATAGATAGAGGTCACCCCGGCCTTTTGTTCCAGAAGCCGTGTTAATACATCGTTAGCATAAACTGACAGCAGCCATGCCGGACAAGGCACAGGCACCATCTGAGGCAGCTGGGCAGTGAGTCTGTTAGGGACTGTGGCATAGTCCGGGAACTTCCCAACCACAGAGAGATAATGTGTTGTCTGGGCAATCCAATGCTCTCTGTTCCTGACACACAGGTTTCTGTATGCAGAAGTGGAACTGTTCCCCAATGAGCTTCCTCTGTATGTTTGCCTCTTCAAGATTAATCGCTTTATGTACTCCCCAATTGTAAGTCACTTTGGATAAAAGTGTCTGTTAAATGACTAAATGTAATGTAAACGTATGTACACATAGCAGCAATACGGATGATGAGAATATGAATGTTTTGCAGTTAATAAATTGAGTCTTGTAAATGTTTATGAAACTGAGTTTGTGTTAAGGAGCCTGATGGCCTGAGGGAAGAAGCTCCTCCTCAGTCTCTCTGTTTTTGCCATCATGCTCCTGAAGCTCTTGCCAGATGGCAGTAAACAGAAAAGATGGTTACTGGGGTGATTTGAGTCCTTGATGATTTTTGCTGCTCTGGTTTTGCAGCATTTGAGGTAGATGTCCTGCAGAGAGGGGAGAGCAGACTCTGAGATGCGCTCAGCCAAGCGCACAACTCTCTGTAGAGCTTTGCAGTCCTGGTTTAATGAGTTGCCATACCACACTGAGATGCACTGAGTCAATACACTTTCTATGGCCCCTGAATAGAAAGTTTTCAGGATTGCTGGTGAGACCCTGAATTTCCTCAGCTGTCGCAGATGGTACAGTCTTTGACTGGCTTTCTTAACCTGTGTTTGAATGTGTGCAGTCCACGTCAGGTCCTCGGAGATGTTTACACCGAGGTACTTGAAGCTGCTCACCCTCTCCACAGGGGTCCCACTGATCATAAGAGGAGTGTAGGGCCGCTGCTGTCTCTTCCTGAAGTCCACGATCAGCTCTTTAGTTTTGCTCACATTCAGAGAGAGACAGTTGTCCTGGCACCATGATGTAAGTGAAGATGTAACCATAATAAACAACTTTTCATTGTAGTACTGTAATATTTATACAATGAGAACAAATAAATCCATCCCCTTTACAGTGAAGTACTGAAAAAACAAGTGTCGACACTTTACAGTGTCTATTCTACATTATAACGAGTAAAAGAACAAAACATTTTGAATCCCATACAGGCGAGCGACTGTTTCCGCTTTTCCAGTCCTTGCATCCTACTCTTTCGGGAAAGATCGCAGGCATGCTGCTGGAGATTGACAACTCTGAACTACTGCACATGCTTGAGTCTCCAGAGTCCCTGCACTCTAAGGTTCACCCGCTCAAAACATGTACTCAACATTTAGTCTCAAAAATCAGATTTTGTTTGATTATTGCGCTTTTCTGCACTGTTTAGGTTGAAAAGGCTGTAGCGGTGCTTCAGGTTTATCAAACCAAGGAACTGTCGCCAAAGTGAGGGAGCTTTGTAAGGCAGGTAATCTACGTTTTTTTTTGTTTTTTGTAATATTTGGTCTTACTCGTGCAAGTCCAATTAGTAGTGCATACGAGTGTCGCACAGAAATGTTGACCCATTTTATTTTAATTTGACAGGCATGCACTCTAAAGGTCTGTGAGGGTTGTTTCAGAGAAAGGGGAAAAGAAACACTACTTCAGAGTCATGCAATTTTAATGCATGGTTTGCACACTGCAAATGTCCTTTTGCTCTCCATGTGAAGTTTGTTCTGATTTTGTTTATTAATATATATAGATATGTGACCACCCCACATATAGTTTGGGTCACAAGTTAAATTATTTGTATGTATTTCATTTTTATTTATGTTTATTTCTATTTCTATATATATTTAAGTTGTATTTAAATTACTTAAATGTATTATAATGAGTTTACACTGGACAGTTCAGCAGCATTTTCTGAATTCTTGGTGTCAGTTGAGAGAGTTTAGTTACCGTGACGATTGCAGCGCATCCTCAGACAACAAAGAGGACCGTGAAAGCAACCACTAACTCTTGTCTCTCTCATTTACTACTAAGATTACTGCTTACAGTCTTCTCGACTGCCCGGGACCTGTAACAGATTTTTGGGGGCTCGTCCGGGATCAGCGCTACTCTGAAACGCCTGATCCAGTGATTTTGAACCAAGGGACATCAAAGAGCAGGTGACCAGCATTATCCTGATCAAGAGCATCACCACATAACCAGATCTACCAGAAAGTGAATCATGTCCGCCAAAGAAAGAAAGAAACTTATCTGGAACATCAAGAAGAAAGTCTACACTTTGAACACAGGTTAACTCTTCCAGTTGACAAAAGACATTCACTCCGCACCAGATGCAGATGTTACACCGTTAAAGGATGGTGACGAAGAGAGCTACATTAATTACATTGTCACGTACATGCATAGTTGTGAATTATCTAGGCTACCTGACCAAGGGATAACGGTGTAAAATGAATTTAAATGAATGCATTGATGAAATTGTAGAGAAACGTGCTAGGACTGAAAATGTTACTCAGCCATCTATTGCATTTCATAACACAGACACATCAAAGGATGAGTACCAGATAACTTTATCAAACTATGAGGAGTTAGGTAGAACATTTTTAGCCAGTAGAACTAAGCCTACCACACTTCCTACATCCACAGTCACGTCACACACGCATCTTCCAAACAATAATAATCCTGTATATTCCAGCATTCCAAGGCAGGAATTTAGGGACCACAGCACATCTCACTCTGACACCATGGTCTCCATCAGAGACATTGCAATGTTACAGCATCGAGAATTCAAGATCCATGGGGGACAAATAGGAGACAGTGTGTCTGACATAAGATTCAGCAACCTGTGCAAGCAAATTGATGAAGGCATTAAGGAAGGCTACACAGAAAGTGAAATAATTCAAGGGGTGCTCCGCATGATTAAGCCTGGAAATTTTAAAGATATGTTTATAACCAAGGATGACATGACTGTTGCAGAATTGAAGAGTTTTCTCCACACTCATCTAGGTGAAAGCAGCAGTATTGAACTTTTCCAGGAACTCATGACTGCCAAGCAACATGACCATGAGACACCACAGCAGTTCCTGTACCGCATGATCAGCCTAAAGCAGAAGATACTGTTCTGTTCGAGACAAGTGAATTCAGACATTAGATATGACGACCACACAGTTCAGAGTGTATTTATCCATACTGTTTCACAAGGCATTGGCCTAAAAGACAGCGACATTCGGCGAGAGTTGAGACCTTTCCTCTTAGATTCCAGTGTCTCTGATGAAACAAGTAATAAGAATTACAAGTGATGAAAGTGAGAGGCAACGCCGGCTGGGTCAGTCTACTCGCCATAAGGTGGTACATGCACACAGCGCACAGTTTGAGTCTTACAGTGAGGCTAAAGAAATGGTGAGAGTGGATGAGACGACAAAAGATAAGACCATTCAGCAGCTGAGGGTACAAATAGAAGCTTTAACTACAGCAGTGAACTCCTTGAAACGGCCTGGAATGCCAAAATGTCCTAACTCATGGCACGAGTATATTGAGTCACAACCTCAAAGACATCAGCAACCACCACAACAGCCCACTTTCGAATTTCAGCATCCGACACCATTCCTACCATCTGCCATGCCACTGTACAATCCAGATACACAGGTGCATTCTCAGACCCAGTATCCATCACAGCATCAATACAGGTCAAGACCCCAAAAACAATTATCTTCAAATAGACGTCCTCTTCAAAGGCAGCGGCAGTCAAGATGCAACGAATGTATAGATAAAAATGTGACCACTTGCAGCCATTGTTTTATACGCGGCACAGAGGGACACAGAGCGGGAGGTTGCCTTCTGAAGTCAAGAAACCAGGGAAACGAGGAATGATCTCTGCAGAGGGACAACCAGTGATCGAAGTAAAGTATCCGTCCCAATATGAAATGTTAAAAGCTCCTACAGCTACTTCGACTTTGTCAAAACAAATCCACAACATCACATCTCCATACTTACCAAACCAGTCTAATCAAATGAGAGTTGCTCAGCTTGTAGGAGAAAAGTGTCTGTTGAAATGTACAATGAACGGTTATCCTGTCAGTGTTTTATTAGACACAGGAGCCCAGGTCAGCATTATGGATTATAATTGGAAAGAAATGTACTCACCTCACACAAAACTTCACCCACTCACAGAGATTACTGACCCACAGGAACTAGAGGTCAGAGATGTAAAAAAGGACCTAATACCCTTCCATGGTTGGGTAGAGATTACTCTTAACCTTCTAGGGAATGAAGACCTTAGACTGGCTATACATGTTCCTTTTCTGGTAAGCAGGATTGGCTTAGAAAGACCCAATCTGGGGTTTAATGTTGTACAAGAGATTATAAGAGGTGGTGAAAATTGAACTCAAGCCTTGTTCAATCTAGCCAACCTCCTCAGCACAGCAATGGAAATTGAAGAAGATAAGGCCAATGCTCTTGTAAATCTCATTCAATACCAGGAAACTTCAAATGAGCTAGAGTTGGATATCCAGGTCTCGATAAATGTTGGACCGCAAGATGTTGTTATCCACTCAGGTTGTGTCACTCATGTTAAGTGTCGTGTTCCAAACAACTTCGATGTCACCAATCCGATGGTGGTGTTCGAACCTGTCATTGAGTATCCACATTTGGACCAGTTGATTGTTGGTGAGGGACTTTTGACAATTCGAAATCCACAGAACCCATATGTTCAAATACCTGTTTGCAATCAAACCATGCATAGCATCACACTGCCACGAAAGACAACACTAGGGAGCATTCAGACAGTCAAAAAAGTCATTGAAACTGATCAAGCAGATTTTCAAACTTTGTCTGTGGAAGTAAACTGTATGGACTCCCTGGCTGGTACCAAGAATAAAGGAAGAAATTCTACAACACTTTGGCACCCTCCAGTTGATTATAGCCACCTCAGAAAAAAACAGCAAGAGCAGGTAAATAATTGCTTTATGAAGAGTCAGCAGCTTTTGCCTGTGACGATGATGACATTGGATGCATTCCTAGCCTGCAGATGGCCATCACATTAAAGGATGTGCAAAGAACATATTCTTGATTATGGGGATGTGGTTTACCAGCATGCCCCCTCTTATCTTCTTTCTTCTCTGGATGCCTTGTACCACGGTGCTCTGAGATTTATAACTGACAGTAAATTTACAACACATCACTGTGAATTATATGAAAAGGTTGCATGGCCTCCTTTGAGAATTCGGAGAAAAATGCACTGGCATTTATTGATATATAAGGCAATTTTAGGTCATTTGCCAAATTATCTATGCTGTTTAATACAAAGAACTTTGTCTGGAAATCATTCATTGCGTTCTCAATCAAATTATAATCTCTGTGTGAGCTTTGTTAGAACTGAGCTGGGTAAAACCTCTTTTAAATATGCTGCCGCTTCAGATTGGAACCTTCTCCAAAAGCAAATGAAGTTACAAAACTTGGTGTCTTATAATTATTTTAAGTCCTTATTATGTAATCTAGAGAGCAACTTAACGGTCTGTAATTGTTTTTAATTGGATATATGTTGGTTTGTAATGTTTGTTGTAACTATATTGTTTATTTGTATATGCAAACTCGGCTGCCTATCTTGGCCAGGACACTCCTGGAAAAGAGATTTTAATCTCAGTGAGTCTTTTCCTGGTTAAATAAAGGTATATATATATATATGCCTCTGTACATAAACCACTCTACCAGGAAGTCAAGGAGTACATTCAAGACTTGTTGGCTAGAGGTTGGATTGTTAAGTCCAAGTCACCATTCTCTGCTCCTGTTCTATGTGTAAGAAAGAAAGATGGTTCACTTAGACTTTGCATTGACTATCGTTCACTTAATAAGAGGACAGTATCAGACACCCTGTGCCTCGTATACAAGACATAACAGATACTTTAGGGGGTTACAGCTGGTTTTCCATCCTTGATCAAGGGAAGGCATACCATCAAGGATTTATGGCTGAGGGATCCAGACTAATGACGGCTTTCATTACACCATGGGGGTTATATGAGTGGGTAAGGATTCCTTTTGGGCTGACCAATGCACCTGCTGCATTCCAGAGAATCATGGAAGAGATGCTGGACTCCCTTCGAGATGATTGCTGCATACCTTACCTGGATGACATACTCTGCTATGCAAAGACTTTTGAAGAGCACCTTGAAGGACTTAGAAGGGTATTAAAAGCACTACAACACCATGGGGTGAAACTCAGACCAAAAAAATGTGAATTCTTCAAAAGAGAGGTTCGCTATGTGGGACAGCTCATTTCTAGTGAAGGTGTCCGCATTGACCCCAAGGACCTAAATGCCATTTTGTCACTGAAAGAAAAGTCACCAAGCACCATTGGAGAGGTACGAAGATTGCTGGGATTCTTAAGTTATTACAGAACATATATCCAGGACTTCTCTAGAATTGCCAAACCCATTTATGATCTTCTGCAAGTAAAGAACAATGATGCACATGTAGTGATGAAAAAAATCAACAAAACCGAAGGGAAAAGTAATCAGCTGCCTTCTAAAACGCCAGTGGTCTGGACTGAAAACACAAGAACACCCTGGGAACACTGATTGACATTCTTACCCATCCACATGTCCTGGCTTATCCTGATTTCAACTCTCCATTCACTCTCCATACTGATGCATCTGAGAAGGCTTTAGGTGCAGTTCTCTATCAATGGCAGAACGGAAAGCTAAAGGGTATCGCTTATGGATCTAGAACTCTTACCCCAGCAGAAAAAAATTACAATCTTCACTCTGGCAAGCTTGAATTCCTAGCTTTGAAGTGGGCTATATGTGAGAAATTACGTGATTATCTGTTTTATGCACCTCACTTCACTGTATACACTGATAACAATCCCCTGACCTATGTGATGAGCACTGCCAAGCTAAATGCTGTGGGGCATCGTTGTGTGGGAGAACTGTCTGATTTCCACTTTGACATCAAGTACAGACCAGGAAAAGAAAATATAGATGCTGACACTCTTTCTCGTTGTCCTCTGGACATAGAACAGTATGTGTCCTCGTGTTCAGGTGAAATGTCAGTTGAAGCAGTTCGTGCAACCTGGTAAGGGAGCCAGGTAGCAAAGGAAAGGGATGTAGCCTGGATAATAGGTACTCTCATTACAGCTCAAGACTCCGACATTACAAACACGTGCCCAGAATTATCTCACCATGGTGTTCTGTCGACAATACATCACAGTGAGTTACAGAGAGCACAAAAAGAAGATCCTGCTATTAGGGAAATAATCAAACTTAAAGAAAACAACCAAACTCTCACCAGGGAAGTCAGAAGAGGGTTGGCATGGCCCAGCCAAGAAGTTATTACATGAGTGGCAAAAACTGCACATTGACAATGGCTTGCTGTATCTCAAGACCACTCATCAGAAACAACTAGTCTTACCAGCTGAATTTAAGAAGATCGTCCTGAAGCATCTACATGATGATATGGGTCATGTGGGTACAGAAAGGGTGATACATTTGGCAAGAGAGAGATTTTATTGGCCACATATGAAAGATGACATTGAAAATTATGTCACAAGAAGATGTTCATGTATTAAGCAAAAGAAGCCTGTTACCCATGAGAGGGCTCCAATGGGAAGCATCACAACTACTTTTCCTCTTGAACTCGTTTCCATAGACTATCTCCACTTGGAAAAAAGTAAAGGTGGTTTTGAGTACATACTGGTTGTTATCGATCACTTTACCAGATACGCTCAAGCTTATGCAACCAAGAACAAGTCTGGAAGAACAGCAGCCGAAAAGATATTCAATGATTTTATTCCACGATTTGGATATCCAAATAAGTTGCATCACGACCAAGGAAGAGAGTTTGAGAATGAACTGTTCAAGACCTTGTGTAGACTTGTCTGGAGTTGGACATTCAAGGACCACCACTTATCATCCCCAAGGCAACCATGCTGAGCGATTCAATAGGACTTTTTTTTTGCAAATGCTGAGAACACTCCAAGAAAAGGAAAAGGAGAATTGGAAAGAACATCTAGCACGTGTTGTCCATGCTTATAACTGCACAAGACATGAGGCAACTGGATTCTCACCTTTCTACTTAATGTTTGGTCGATCTCCTCGTTTGCCAGTCGATCTACTGTTTGGACTGAACTTAGAAGAAACAGATGAGTCACCGACAAGATATGCTGACAGATGGGCAGCGCGAATGAAGGAGGCATACAGAATTGCAAGTGAAAACAGCAGGATGTCAAGTGAAAAAGGAAAAAAATATTTTGACCGGCGGTTAAAGGGAATCACTCTGCATCCTGGAGATAGAGTGCTTGTCCAGAATATGATGAGAAAAGGTAGACCAGAAAAACTTAAGTCTTACTGGGAGAAACAGATATACGTATGTGCCCCTCACGGACGACTGCCGCACACAAAACACAAACTAAAATTCCAGGCCTGGTCCTCTCTCGTCTTCCACTGTCGTCACTCCTCATTTAACCCTTCCGAAGCTCCTCCGTGGGACTCGAGACCGGTGAGTGGCGCAGGTGTCGTTCATTACCATTTACTCCACCGGCCTGCTCCGTTCCCACGGCTCTCGGCCCCGCCCCACACGCCACAACGTAATTAAAGAACAACTGAATGACAGCCCAGTTTATAGAGTCAGTCCAGAAAATTATCCATCAAAAATTCGTACCCTACACAGAAATCTGCTACACCTTGTAAATGACTTACCCATTGACCTACCTGATGTGTCACCTGTATCAGCGATGCCACCCGCAGCAGAAAAGGGGAAGAACAGAGTGATGAGAAAGACAAGGTCTAAAACAAAGAGAGACACTTTATTAAACAGTGATACGACTGGCTCTGAAGACGAAAATAAATACTACTGGATAAGGATGCCAGAAAATACACAGAAAAGAGCTCAAAATCTACAGCCTATGTGGTAAAAGGAAACAAGAGAACAGGAAGAACTTACACTTCCCAATCTTGGACCTGTAAGAGGAAAGAGAGAAAGCAAGCAAAAAGAGCAACCAACAGAAACACAAGAAGATGAAGAATACTTACCTGAAAACGAGGAGCCATTCGTACCAGAGAGCATCCATGAAGACAGAGGCATTCCTCTTGTTCTAACTAACCCACACACAACTACACAAAATCCCCCCTCAATAGAACCCAAAAGATCTACAAGACATCGAAGACCAGCAGAAAGACTCACCTACTCACATTTAGGTCAGCCATCATTACAGACACCCACATCAGTTAATACTTTAGGATTTAATGGGACACAAGCCATACCAGCAAGCAGTTATTCACAATACTACACCTATCCAACACCAACATACATACCTGTTTTTTTCATACCATACCAGACACTGACACCAATAAATTACCCAATATTTATCTATTAAAAGATAAAAAGGAACCAACAAAAGAATATGGTTATTTAAACAATATTTGGAGGCATTCGCTTCTTTGTAGGGGAGAGTGTGACCACCCCACATATAGTTTGGGTCACAAATTAAATTATTTGTATGTATTTCATTTTTATTTATGTTTATTTCTATTTCTATATATATATTTAAGTTTTATTTAAATTACTTAAATGTATTATAATGAGTTTACACTGGACAGTTTAGCAGCATTTTCTGAATTCTTGGTGTCAGTTGAGAGAGTTGAGTTACCGTGACGACTGCAGCGCATCCTCAGACAACAAAGAGGACCATGAAAGCAACCACTAACTCTTGTCTTTCTCATTTACTACTAAGATTACTGCTTACATTCTTCCCGACTGCCCGAGACCTGTAACAGATATATATATAATTAAAGCTGCAAGCAGCGATGGAAGGGACCTCGCACCCAGCACCGCCAACCGGTGGCTTCAGAAAGACAGGGAACGGTGAGCAATATGCATTTAAAAAGGTAAATGTAGAGGAACGTGTCATAGTCATTTATATGTGTCAAACCTGCTGCCAACTGGTGGTGCTATGTCCATAACTGAACATTGGCATTTAGATGTCTTCAAACCAGTACTATTATCAAACATGTGAAGTTTGGTGCAGATTGAACATGGTATGTTTGCGTTAGTGTAAAGCCTGAAACATCCTGTTGTCAACAGGTGGCGCTATGATTACATCTGAATATTGGCCTTTAGATGTCTTCAGGCCAGGAATCTTACCAAATATGTGAAGTTTGGTGCAGATTGGACAATGCATGTTTAAGTTGGTGTAAAACAAGTAATTTCCTGTAGCCACCAGGTGGCGCTATGTCTATAACTAAACATTGGCATGTAGATGTCTTCAGACCAATAATTTTATCATACATATGAAGTTTGGTGCAGATTGGACATTGCATGTTTAAAATAGTGTAAAAGAAGTAATTTCCTGTTGCCAGCAGGTGGCGCTCTAATTATAATGAAATATTCATATTTAGATGTGTTCAGGCCTGGATTCTTATCGAACGTGTGAAGTCTGGGGCAGATCGGACATTGTATGGCTGAGTTACAACAACTTTTATTCCCATGGCGAGACATCGAAATTTGTGATGCCGCCATGGACACGCCCTTTAACGAAAACTCTAGATCTTCGCAATTTAACAACACAAAGGCCTTTAGGTTAGACTGACCTAAATATTATGTTCATGTCATTAAATCTCTAGGAGGAGTTAGTTACAGAGTAAAACATGTCACTTCCTGTTGCCAGCAGGTGGCGCTATGACTATAACTTAATATGGTCACTTAGATCTCTTCAGGCCAGGACTCTCACCAAATATGTGAAGTTTGGTGCAGATTGGACATTGCATGTTTAAGTTAGTGTAAAACAAGATATTTCCTGTAGCCAGCAGGTGGCGCTATGTCTATAACTAAACATTAGCACGTAGATATCTTCAGGCCATGGCTCTTATCAACCGTGTGAAGTTTGGGGCAGATCGGACATTTTATGGCTGAGTAACAACAGCTTCTATTCCCATGGCGAGACATCGGAATTTGTGATGCCGCCATGGACACGCCCTTTAACGAAAACTCTAGATCTTCGCAATTTAACATCACAAAGGCCTTTAGGTTAGACTGACATAAATATTAGGTTTATGTCATTAAATCTCTAGGAGGAGTTAGTTACAGAGTAAAACATGTCACTTCCTGTTGCCAGCAGGTGGCGCTATGACTATAACTGAATATGGTCACTTAGATCTCTTCAGGTCAGGATTCTTATTAAATGTGTGAAGTTTGGTGATGATCGGACATAGCATGCCTGAGATATAACAACTTCCTGTTTCATGGCGAAACATCAAAATTTGACAGGACGCCACGGACACGCCCTCCGATGAAAACTCTAGATCTTCGCAATTTAACGTCACAAAGGGCTTTAGATTACACTGACCAATTTTGGTGTTCATCTGAATAAATCTCTGGGAGGAGTTCGTTAAAGTATGACACCTGAAAATGGCAAAAATGACACAAAATATGACGAGAAAATTCAAAATAGCCGACTTCCTGTTGGGTTTCTGATTTCGTACCAGGAGACTTTTTTGTAGGTATAGTTAAGTTACATAAGTGTACCGATTTTCGTACATGTACGTGAAACGTAACTCGAGGCGCACTCCGCTGAATATTTATAGGTGGCGCTGTCGAGCCATTTTGCCACACCTACTTCTGAAACCCATATCAGACGTAAATTTTCACCAGTTCTGACGCATGTGCAAAGTTTCCTGACTTTTCGAGCATGTTTAGGCCCTCTAAAATGCGATTAAGTTTGGAGAAGAAGAAGAAGAAGAAGAATAATAAGAATTAAAGCTGCAAGCAGCGATGGAAGGGACCTCGCAACCGGCCCCGCCAACCGGTGGCTTCAGAAAGACAGAGAACAGTGAGCAATATGCATTTAAAAAAGCAAATATAGAGGAATATGTCAAAGTAATTTATATGTGCCAAATCTGCTGCCAGCTGGTGGCGCTATGTCCATAACTGAACATTAACATATAGATGTCTTCAGGCTAGCACCTTTATCGAACATATGAAGTTTGGTGCAAATTGAACATAGTATGTTTGAGTTAGTGTAAAGCCTGACACATCCTGTTGTCAACAGATGGCGCTATGGTTACATCTGAATATTGGCTTTTAAATGTCTTCAGGGCAGGACTCTTACAAAATATGTGGAGTTTGGTCCAGATTGGACATTTCATGCTTAAGTTAGTGTAAAACAAATAATTTCCTGTTGCCAGCAGGTGGCGCTATGTCTTTAACTAAACGTTATCGTGTAGATATCATCAGACCAATACTTTTATCAAACATATGAAGTTTGGTGCAGATTGAACATGGTATGTTTGAGTTAGTGTAAAGCATGATATATCCTGTTGTCAGCAGGTGGCGCTATGATTATATCTGATTTTTGGCCTTTAGGTGTTTTCAGGTCAGGACTCTTACCAAATATGTGACATTTGGTGCAGATTGGACATTGCATGTTTAAGATAGTGTAAAAGAAGTCATTTCCTGTTGCCAGCAGGTGGCGCTCTAATTATAATAGAATATTCATATTTAGATGTGTTCAGGCCTGGATTCTTATCGAACGTGTGAAGTCTGGGACAGATCGGACATTGTTTGGCTGAGTTACAACAACTTTTATTCCCATGGCGAGACATCGAAATCTGTGATGCTGCCAAGGACACGCCCTTTAACGAAAACTCTAGATCTTCGCAATTTAACATCACAAAGGCCTTTAGGTTAGACTGACCTAAATATTATGTTTATGTCATTAAATCTCTAGGAGGAGTTAGTTAAAGAGTAAAACATGTCACTTCCTGTTGCCAGCAGGTGGCGCTATGACTATAACTGAATATGGTCACTTAGATCTCTTCAGGTCAGGATTCTTATCAAACATGTGAAGTTTGGTGTAGATCGGACATAGCATGCCTGAGATATAACAACTTCCTGTTTCATGGCGAAACATCAAAATTTGACAGGACGCCACGGACACGCCCTCCGGTGAAAACTCTAGATCTTCGCAATTTAACGTCACAAAGGGCTTTAGATTACAATGACCAATTTTGGTGTTCATCTGAATAAATCTCTGGGAGGAGTTCGTTAAAGTATGACACCTGAAAATGGCAAAAATGACACAAAATATGACGAGAAAATTCAAAATAGCCGACTTCCTGTTGGGTTTCTGATTTCGTACCTGGAGACTTTTTTGTAGGTATTGTTAAGTTACATAAGTGTACCGATTTTCGTACATGTACGTGAAACGTAGCTCGAGGCGCACTCCGCTGAATATTTATAGGTGGCGCTGTCGAGCCATTTTGCCACACCTACTTCTGAAACCCATATCAGACGTAAATTTTCACCAGTTCTGATGCGTGTGCAAAGTTTCCTGACTTTTCGAGCATGTTTAGGCCCTCTAAAATGCGATTAAGTTTGGAGAAGAAGAAGAAGAAGAAGAAGAAGAAGAAGAAGAAGAATAATAAGAATAATAAACGGAGCAGATTCAATAGGGTCCTCGCACCATCGGTGCTCGGTCCCTAATTAAAGCTGCAAGCAGCGATGGAAGGGACCTCGCACCCGGCACCGCCGACTGGTGGCTTCAGAAAGACAGGGAACGGTGAGCAATATGCATTTAAAAAGGTAAGTATAGAGGAATGTATCAAAGTCATTTATATGTGCCAAACCTGTTGCCAGCAGGTGGCGCTATGTCTTTAACTGAACATTGGCATTTGGATATCTTCAGACCAATACTTTTATCAAACATAAGAAGTTTGGTGCAGATTGAACATAGTATGATTGAGTTAGTGTAAAGCCTGGCATATCCTGTTGTCAACAGGTGGCGCTATGATTACATCTGAATATTGGCCTTTAGATGTTTTCGGGACAGGACTCTTACAAAATATGTGAAGTTGGGTGCAGATTGGACATTGCATGTTCAAGTTAGTGTAAAACAAGTAATTTCCTGTAGCAAGCAGGTGGCGCTATGTCTATAACTAAACATTGGCACGTAGATGTCTTCAGGCTATGGCTCTTATCAAACGTGTGAAGTTTGGGGCAGATTGGACATTTTATGGCTGAGTAACAACAGCTTCTATTCCCATGGCGAGACATCGAATTTTGTCACGCCGCCATGGTCACGCCCATTAGCGAAAACTCAAGCTCTTCGCAATTTAACATCACAAAGGCGTTTTGATTAGACTGACCTAAATATTATGTTGATGTCATTAAATCTCTAGGAGGAGTTAGTTACAGAGTAAAAGATGTCACTTCCTGTTGCCAGCAGGTGGTGCTATGTCTATAACTGAATATGGTCATGTAGATCTCTTCAAGTCCGGAGTCTTAACAAATATGTGAAGTTTGGTGCAGATTGGACATTGCATGTTTACGTTAGTATAAAACAAGTCATTTCCTGTTGCCAGCAGGTGGCGCTCTGATTATAATGGAATATTCGTATTTAGATGTGTTCAGGCCTGGATTCTTATCGAACATGTGAAGTCTGGGACAGATCGGACATTTTATGGCTGAGTAACAACAGCTTCTATTCCCATGGCGAGACATCGAAATTTGTGATGCCGCCAAGGACACGCCCATTAGCGAAATCTTAAGCTCTTCGCAATTTAACATCACAAAGGCCTGCAGATTAAACTGACCTAAATATTATGTTGATGTCATTAAATCTCTAGGAGGAGTTAGTTACAGAGTAAAACATGTCACTTCCTGTTGCCAGCAGGTGGCGCTATGACAATAACTGAATATGGTCACTTAGATATCTTCAGGTCAGGATTCTTATCAACCATGTGAAGTTTGGTGTAGATCGGACATAGCATGCCTGAGTTATAACAACTTCCTGTTTCATGGCGAAACATCAAAATTTGACAGGACGCCACGGACACGCCCTCCGATGAAAACTCTAGATCTTCGCAATTTAACGTCACAAAGGGCTTTAGATTACAATGACCAATTTTGGTGTTCATCTGGAAATATCTCTGGGAGGAGTTCGTTAAAGTATGACACCTGAAAAGGGCAAAAATGACACAAAATATGATGAGAAAATTAAAAATAACCGACTTCCTGTTTGGTTTCTGATTTCGTACCAAGATACTTTTTTGTAGGTAATGTTAAGTTACATGAGTGTACCAATTTTCGTACATGTACGTGAAACGTAGCTCGAGGCGCACTCCGCTGAATATTTATAGGTGGCGCTGTCGAGCCATTTTGCCACACCTACTCCTGAAACCCATATCAGACGTACATTTTCACCAGTTCTGATGCGTGTGCAAAGTTTCCTGGCTTTTCGAGCACGTTTAGGCCCTCTAATATGCGATTAAGTTTGGAGAAGAAGAATAATAATAATAATAATAATAAACGGAGCAGATCCAATAGGGTCCTCTGCACCATCGGTGCTCGGTCCCTAATTAAAGCTGCAAGCAGCGATGGAAGGGACCTCGCACCCGGCACCGCCAACCGGTGGCTTCAGAAAGACAGGGAACGGGGAGCAATATGCATTTAAAAAGGTAAATATAGAGGAACGTGTCATAGTCATTTATATGTGTCAAACCTGCTGCCAGCTGGTGGCGCTATGTCCATAGCTGAACATTAACATGTAGCTGTCTTCAGTCTAACAATTTTATCAAACATATGAAGTTTGGTGCAGATTGAACATAGTATGTTTGAGTTAGTGTAAATCCTGACACATCCTGTTGTCAGCAGGTGGCGCTATGATTACATCTGAAAATTGGCCTTTAGATATCTTCAGGCCAGGAATCTTACCAAATATGTGAAGTTTGGTGCAGATTGGACAATCCATGTTTAAGTTGGTGTAAAACAAGTAATTTCCTGTAGCCACCAGGTGGCGCTATGTCTATAACTAAACATTGGCATGTAGATGTCTTCAGACCAATACTTTTATCAAACATATGAAGTTTGGTGCAGATTGAACATGGCATGTTTGAGTTAGTGTAAAGCATGATATATCCTGTTGTCAGCAGGTGGCGCTATGATTATATCTGATTTTTGGCCTTTAGGTGTTTTCAGGCCAGGACTCTTACCAAATATGTGAAGTTTGGTGCAGATTGGACATTGCATGTTTAAGATAGTGTAAAAGAAGTCATTTCCTGTTGCCAACAGGTGGCGCTCTAATTATAATGAAATATTCGTATTTAGATGTGTTCAGGTCTGGATTCTTATCGAACGTGTGAAGTCTGGGGCAGATCGGACATTGTATGGCTGAGTTACAACAACTTTTATTCCCATGAAGAGACATCGAAATTTGTGATGCCGCCATGGACACGTCCTTTAACGAAAACTCTAGATCTTCGCAATTTAACATCACAAAGGCCTTTAGGTTAGACTGACCTAAATATTATGTTTATGTCATTAAATCTCTAGGAGGAGTTAGTTACAGAGTAAAACATGTCACTTCCTGTTGCCAGCAGGTGGCGCTACGACTATAACTGAATATGGTCACTTAGATCTCTTCAGGTCAGGATTCTTATCAAACATGTGAAGTTTGGTGCAGATCGGACATAGCGTGCCTGAGATATAACAACTTCCTGTTTCATGGCGAAACATCAAAATTTGACAGGACGCCACGGACACGCCCTCCGATGAAAACTCTAGATCTTCACAATTTAACGTCACAAAGGGCTTTAGATTACAATGACCAATTTTTGTGTTCATCTGGAAATATCTCTGGGAGGAGTTCGTTAAAGTATGGCACCTGAAAATGGCAAAAATGATACAAAATATGACGAGAAAATTCAAAATAACCGACTTCCTGTTTGGTTTCTAATTTCGTACCTAGAGACTTTTTTGTAGGTATTGTTAAGTTACATGAGTGTACCGATTTTCGTACATGTACGTGAAACGTAGCTCGAGGCGCACTCCGCTGAATATTTATAGGTGGCGCTGTCGAGCCATTTTGCCACACCTACTCCTGAAACCCATATCAGACGTAAATTTTCACCAGTTCTGATGCGTGTGCAAAGTTTCCTGACTTTTCGAGCATGTTTAGGCCCTCTAAAATGCGATTAAGTTTGGAGAAGAAGAATAATAATAATAATTAAAGCTGCAAGCAGCGATGGAAGGGACCTCGCACCCGGCACCGCCGACTGGTGGCTTCAGAAAGACAGGGAACGGTGAGCAATATGCATTTAAAAAGGTAAGTATAGAGGAATGTATCAAAGTCATTTATATGTGCCAAACCTGTTGCCAGCAGGTGGCGCTATGTCTTTAACTGAACATTGGCATTTGGATATCTTCAGACCAATACTTTTATCAAACATAAGAAGTTTGGTGCAGATTGAACATAGTATGATTGAGTTAGTGTAAAGCCTGGCATATCCTGTTGTCAACAGGTGGCGCTATGATTACATCTGAATATTGGCCTTTAGATGTTTTCGGGACAGGACTCTTACAAAATATGTGAAGTTGGGTGCAGATTGGACATTGCATGTTCAAGTTAGTGTAAAACAAGTAATTTCCTGTAGCAAGCAGGTGGCGCTATGTCTATAACTAAACATTGGCACGTAGATGTCTTCAGGCTATGGCTCTTATCAAACGTGTGAAGTTTGGGGCAGATTGGACATTTTATGGCTGAGTAACAACAGCTTCTATTCCCATGGCGAGACATCGAATTTTGTCACGCCGCCATGGTCACGCCCATTAGCGAAAACTCAAGCTCTTCGCAATTTAACATCACAAAGGCGTTTTGATTAGACTGACCTAAATATTATGTTGATGTCATTAAATCTCTAGGAGGAGTTAGTTACAGAGTAAAAGATGTCACTTCCTGTTGCCAGCAGGTGGCGCTATGTCTATAACTGAATATGGTCATGTAGATCTCTTCAAGTCCGGAGTCTTAACAAATATGTGAAGTTTGGTGCAGATTGGACATTGCATGTTTACGTTAGTATAAAACAAGTCATTTCCTGTTGCCAGCAGGTGGCGCTCTGATTATAATGGAATATTCGTATTTAGATGTGTTCAGGCCTGGATTCTTATCGAACATGTGAAGTCTGGGACAGATCGGACATTTTATGGCTGAGTAACAACAGCTTCTATTCCCATGGCGAGACATCGAAATTTGTGATGCCGCCAAGGACACGCCCATTAGCGAAATCTTAAGCTCTTCGCAATTTAACATCACAAAGGCCTGCAGATTAAACTGACCTAAATATTATGTTGATGTCATTAAATCTCTAGGAGGAGTTAGTTACAGAGTAAAACATGTCACTTCCTGTTGCCAGCAGGTGGCGCTATGACAATAACTGAATATGGTCACTTAGATATCTTCAGGTCAGGATTCTTATCAACCATGTGAAGTTTGGTGTAGATCGGACATAGCATGCCTGAGTTATAACAACTTCCTGTTTCATGGCGAAACATCAAAATTTGACAGGACGCCACGGACACGCCCTCCGATGAAAACTCTAGATCTTCGCAATTTAACGTCACAAAGGGCTTTAGATTACAATGACCAATTTTGGTGTTCATCTGGAAATATCTCTGGGAGGAGTTCGTTAAAGTATGACACCTGAAAAGGGCAAAAATGACACAAAATATGATGAGAAAATTAAAAATAACCGACTTCCTGTTTGGTTTCTGATTTCGTACCAAGATACTTTTTTGTAGGTAATGTTAAGTTACATGAGTGTACCAATTTTCGTACATGTACGTGAAACGTAGCTCGAGGCGCATTCCGCTGAATATTTATAGGTGGCGCTGTCGAGCCATTTTGCCACACCTACTCCTGAAACCCATATCAGACGTACATTTTCACCAGTTCTGATGCGTGTGCAAAGTTTCCTGACTTTTCGAGCATGTTTAGGCCCTCTAATATGCGATTAAGTTTGGAGAAGAAGAATAATAATAATAATAATAAACGGAGCAGATTCAATAGGGTCCTCTGCACCATCGGTGCTCGGTCCCTAATTAAAGCTGCAAGCAGCGATGGAAGGGACCTCGCACCCGGCACCGCCGACCGGTGGCTTTAGAATGACAGGGAACGGTGAGCAATATGCATTTAAAAAGGTAAATATAGAGGAACGTGTCATAGTCATTTATATGTGTCAAACCTGCTGCCAGCTGGTGGCGCTATGTCCATAACTGAACATTGGCATTTAGATGTCTTCAAACCAGTACTATTATTAAACATGTGAAGTTTGGTGCAGATTGAACATGGTGTGTTTGCGTTAGTGTAAAGCCTGACACATCCTGTTGTCAACAGGTGGCGCTATGATTACATCTGAATATTGGCCTTTAGATGTCTTCAGGCCAGGAATCTTGCCAAATATGTGAAGTTTGGTGCAGATTGGACAATGCATGTTTAAGATAGTGTAAAAGAAGTAATTTCCTGTAGCCACCAGGTGGCGCTATGTCTATAACTAAACATTGGCATGTAGATGTCTTCAGACCAATAATTGTATCATACATATGAAGTTTGGTGCAGATTGAATATGGTGTATTTGAGTTAGTGTAAAGCATGATATATCCTGTTGTCAGCAGGTGGCGCTATGATTATATCAGATTTTTGGCCTTTAGGTGTTTTCAGGCCAGGACTCTTACCAAATATGTGACGTTTGGTACAGATTGGACATTGCATGTTTAAGATAGTGTAAAAGAAGTAATTTCCTGCTGCCAGCAGGTGGCGCTCTAATTATAATGAAATATTCATATTTAGATGTGTTCAGGCCTGGATTCTTATCAAACGTGTGAAGTCTGGGGCAGATCGAAAATTGTATGGCTGAGTCAAAACAACTTTTATTCCCATGGCGAGACATCGAAATTTGTAATGCCGCCATGGACACGCTCTTTAACGAAAACTCTAGATCTTCGCAATTTAACATCACAAAGGCCTTTAGGTTAGACTGACCTAAATATTATGTTTATGTCATTAAATCTCTAGGAGGAGTTAGTTACAGAGTAAAACATGTCACTTCCTGTTGCCAGCAGGTGGCGCTATGACTATAACTGAATATGGTCACTTAGATCTCTTCAGGTCAGGATTCTTATCAAACGTGGGAAGTTTGGTGTAAATCGGACATAGCATGCCTGAGATATAACAACTTCCTGTTTCATGGCGAAACATCAAAATTTGACAGGACGCCAAGGACACGCCCTCCGGTGAAAACTCTAGATCTTCGCAATTTAACGTCACAAAGGGCTTTAGATTACACTGACCAATTTTGGTGTTCATCTGAACAAATCTCTGGGAGGAGTTCGTTAAAGTATGACACCTGAAAATGGTAAAAATGACACAAAATATGACGAGAAAATTCAAAATAGCCGACTTCCTGTTGGGTTTCTGATTTCGTACCTAGAGACTTTTCTGTAGGTATTGTTAAGTTACATAAGTGTACCGATTTTCGTACATGTACGTGAAACGTAGCTCGAGGCGCACTCCGCTGAAAATTTATAGGTGGCGCTGTCGAGCCATTTTGCCACACCCATTTCTGAAACCCATATCAGACGTAAATTTTCACCAGTTCTGACGCGTGTGCAAAGTTTCCTGACTTTTCGAGCATGTTTAGGCCCTCTAAAATGCGATTAAGTTTGGAGAAGAAGAAGAAGAAGAAGAAGAATAATAAGAATTAAAGCTGCAAGCAGCGATGGAATGGACCTCGCACCCGGCACCGCCGACCGGTGGCTTCAGAAAGACAGGGAACGGTGAACAATGTTCATTTAAAAAGGTAAGTATAGAGGAATGTATCAAAGTCATTTATATGTGCCAAACCTGTTGCCAGCAGGTGGCGCTATGTCTTTAACTGAACATTGGCATTTGGATATCTTCAGACCAATACTTTTATCAAACATATGAAGTTTGGTGCAGATTGAACATGGTATGATTGAGTTAGTGTAAAGCCTGGCATATCCTGTTGTCAACAGGTGGCGCTATGATTACATCTGAATATTGGCCTTTAGATGTTTTCGGGACAGGACTCTTACAAAATATGTGAAGTTGGGTGCAGATTGGACATTGCATGTTCAAGTTAGTGTAAAACAAGTAATTTCCTGTTACCAGCAGGTGGCGCTATGTCTATAACTAAACATTGGCACAGAGATGTCTTCAGGCCATGGTCTTATCAAACGTGTGAAGTTTGGGACAGATCAGACATTTTATGGCTGAGTAACAACAGCTTCTATTCCCATGGCGAGACATCAAATTGTCACGCCGCCATGGACACGCCCATTAGCGAAAACTCAAGCTCTTCGCAATTTAACATCTCAAAGGCGTTTTGATTAGACTGACCTAAATATTATGTTGATGTCATTAAATCTCTAGGAGGAGTTAGTTACAGAGTAAAATGTGTCACTTCCTGTTGCCAGCAGGTGGCGCTATGAATTTATATGAATATGGTCACTTAGATCTCTTCAGGTCAGGAGTTTTACCAAATATGTGAAGTTTGGTGCAGATTGGACATTGCATGTTTAAGTTAGTGTAAATCAAGTCATTTCCTGTGGCCAGCAGGTGGCGCTCTGATTATAATGGAATATTCGTATTTAGATGTGTTCAGGCCTGGATTCTTATCGAAGGTGTGAAGTCTGGGGCAGATCAGTAATTGCATGGCTGAGTTACAACAACTTTTATTCCCATGGCGAGACATCGAAATTTGTGATGCCGCCAAGGACACGCCCATCAGCAAAAACTCAAGCTCTTCGCAATTTAACATCACAAAGGCCTTTAGATTAAACTGACCTAAATATTATGTTTATATCATTAAATCTCTAGGAGGAGTTAGTTACAGAGTAAAACATGTCACTTCCTGTTTCCAGCAGGTGGCGCTATGACTATAACTGAATATGGTCACTTAGATCTCTTCAGGTCAGGATTCTTATCAAAAATGTGAAGTTTGGTGCAGATCGGACATTGCATGCCTGAGATATAACAACTTCCTGTTTCATGGCGAAACATCGAAATTTGACAGGATGCCACGGACACGCCCTCCGATGAAAACTCTAGATCTTCGCAATTTAACGTCACAAAGGGCTTTAGATTGCAATGACCAATTTTGTTGTTCATCCGAATAAATCTCTGGGAGGAGTTCGATAAAGTATGACACCTGAAAATGGCAAAAATGACACAAAATATGATGACAAAATTCAAAATAGCCGACTTCCTGTTTGGTTTCTGATTTCGTACCAAGATACTTTTTTGTAGGTATTGTTATGTTACATGAGTGTACCGATTTTCGTACATGTACGTGAAACGTAGCTCGAGGCGCACTCCGCTGAATATTTATAGGTGGCGCTGTCGAGCCATTTTGCCACACCTACTCCTGAAACCCATATCAGACGTAAATTTTCACCAGTTCTGATGCGTGTGCAAAGTTTCCTGACTTTTCGAGCATGTTTAGGCCCTCTAAAATGCGATTAAGTTTGGAGAAGAAGAATAATAATAATAATAAACGGAGCAGATTCAATAGGGTCCTCTGCACCATCGGTGCTCGGTCCCTAATTAAAGCTGCAAGCAGCGATGGAAGGGACCTCGCACCCGGCACCGCTAACCGGTGGCTTCAGAAAGACAGGGAACGGTGAGCAATATGCATTTAAAAAGGTAAATATAGAGGAACGTGTCATAGTCATTTATATGTGTCAAACCTGCTGCCAGCTGGTGGCGCTATGTCCATAGCTGAACATTAACATGTAGCTGTCTTCAGTCTAACAATTTTATCAAACATATGAAGTTTGGTGCAGATTGAACATAGTATGTTTGAGTTAGTGTAAAGCCTGACACATCCTGTTGTCAGCAGGTGGCGCTATGATTACATCTGAATATTGGCCTTTAGATATCTTCAGGCCAGGAATCTTACCAAATATATGAAGTTTGGTGCAGATTGGACAATCAATGTTTAAGTTGGTGTAAAACAAGTAATTTCCTGTAGCCACCAGGTGGCGCTATGTCTATAACTAAACATTGGCATGTAGATGTCTTCAGACCAATACTTTTATCAAACATATGAAGTTTGGTGCAGATTGAACATGGCATGTTTGAGTTAGTGTAAAGCATGATATATCCTGTTGTCAGCAGGTGGCGCTATGATTATATCTGATTTTTGGCCTTTAGGTGTTTTCAGGCCAGGACTCTTACCAAATATGTGAAGTTTGGTGCAGATTGGACATTGCATGTTTAAGATAGTGTAAAAGAAGTCATTTCCTGTTGCCAACAGGTGGCGCTCTAATTATAATGAAATATTCGTATTTAGATGTGTTCAGGTCTGGATTCTTATCGAACGTGTGAAGTCTGGGGCAGATCGGACATTGTATGGCTGAGTTACAACAACTTTTATTCCCATGAAGAGACATCGAAATTTGTGATGCCGCAATGGACACGCCCTTTAACGAAAACTCTAGATCTTCGCAATTTAACATCACAAAGGCCTTTAGGTTAGACTGACCTAAATATTATGTTTATGTCATTAAATCTCTAGGAGGAGTTAGTTACAGAGTAAAACATGTCACTTCCTGTTGCCAGCAGGTGGCGCTACGACTATAACTGAATATGGTCACTTAGATCTCTTCAGGTCAGGATTCTTATCAAACATGTGAAGTTTGGTGCAGATCGGACATAGCATGCCTGAGATATAACAACTTCCTGTTTCATGGCGAAACATAAAAATTTGACAGGACGCCACGGACACGCCCTCCGATGAAAACTCTAGATCTTCGCAATTTAACGTCACAAAGGGCTTTAGATTACAATGACCAATTTTGGTGTTCATCTGGAAATATCTCTGGGAGGAGTTCGTTAAAGTATGGCACCTGAAAATGGCAAAAATGATACAAAATATGACGAGAAAATTCAAAATAGCCGACTTCCTGTTTGGTTTCTGATTTCGTACCTAGAGACTTTTTTGTAGGTATTGTTAAGTTACATGAGTGTACCGATTTTCGTACATGTACGTGAAACGTAGCTCGAGGCGCACTCCGCTGAATATTTATAGGTGGCGCTGTCGAGCCATTTTGCCACACCTACTCCTGAAACCCATATCAGACGTAAATTTTCACCAGTTCTGATGCGTGTGCAAAGTTTCCTGACTTTTCGAGCATGTTTAGGCCCTCTAAAATGCGATTAAGTTTGGAGAAGAAGAATAATAATAATAATAATAAACGGAGCAGATTCAATAGGGTCCTCTGCACCATCGGTGCTCGGTCCCTAATAATAAACGGAGCAGATTCAATAGGGTCCTCGCACCATCGGTGCTCGGTCCCTAATTAAAGCTGCAAGCAGCGATGGAAGGGACCTCGCACCCAGCACCGCCAACCGGTGGCTTCAAAAAGACAGGGAACGGTGAGCAATATGCATTTAAAAAGGTAAATATAGAGGAACGTGATATAGTCATTTATGTGTCAAACCTGCTGCCAGCTGGTGGCGCTATGTCCATAACTGAACATTAACATGTAGTTGTCTTCAGTCTAGCACTTTTATCAAACATATGAAGTTTGGTGCAGATTGAAGATAGTATGTTTGCGTTAGTGTAAAGCCTGACACATCCTGTTGTCAACAGGTGCGCTATGATTACATCTGAATATTGGACTTTAGATGTCTTCAGGCCAGGAATCTTACCAAATATGTGAAGTTTGGTGCAGATTGGACATTGCATGTTTAAGTTGGTGTAAAACAAGTAATTTCCTGTAGCCACCAGGTGGCACTATGTTTATAACTAAACATTGGCATGTAGATGTCTTCAGACCAATACTTTTATCAAACATATGAAGTTTGGTGCAGATTGAACATGGTATGTTTGAGTTATTGTAAAGCATGATATATCCTGTTGTCAGCAGGTGGCGCTATGATTATATCTGATTTTTGGCATTTAGGTGTTTTCAGGCCAGGACTCTTACCAAATATGTGACGTTTGGTGCAGATTGGACATTGCATGTTTAAGATAGTGTAAAATAAGTAATTTCCTGTTGCCAGCAGGTGGCGCTCTAATTATAATGAAATATTCATATTTAGATGTGTTCAGGCCTGGATTCTTATCGAACGTGTGAAGTCTGGGGCAGATCGGACATTGTATGGCTGAGTTACAACAACTTATATTCCCATGGCGAGACATCGAAATTTGTGATGCCGCCATGGACACGCCCTTTAACGAAAACTCTAGATCTTCGCAATTTAACATCACAAAGGCCTTTAGGTTAGACTGACCTAAATATTATGTTTATGTCATTAAATCTCTAGGAGGAGTTAGTTACAGAGTAAAACATGTCACTTCCTGTTGCCAGCAGGTGGCGCTATGACTATAACTGAATATGGTCACTTAGATCTCTTCAGGTCAGGATTCTTATCAAACGTGTGAAGTTTGGTGTAGATCGGACATAGCATGCCTGAGATATAACAAATTCCTGTTTCATGGCGAAACATCAAAATTTGACAGGACGCCACGGACACGCCCTCGGATGAAAACTCTAGATCTTCGCAATTTAACGTCACAAAGGGCTTTAGATTACACTGACCAATTTTGGTGTTCATCTGAATAAATCTCTGGGAGGAGTTCGTTAAAGTATGACACCTGAAAATGGCAAAAATGACACAAAATATGACGAGAAAATTCAAAATAGCCGACTTCCTGTTGGGTTTCTGATTTCATACCTGGAGACTTTTTTGTAGGTATTGTTAAGTTACATAAGTGTACCGATTTTCGTACATGTACGTGAAACGTAGCTCGAGGCGCACTCCGCTGAATATTTATAGGTGGCGCTGTCGAGCCATTTTGCCACACCTACTTCTGAAACCCATATAAGACGTAAATTTCCACCAGTTATTATGCGTGTGCAAAATTTCCTGACTTTTCGAGCATGTTTAGGCCCTCAAAAATGCGATTAAGTTTGGAGAAGAAGAAGAAGAAGAAGAAGAAGAAGAAGAAGAAGAATAATAAGAATAATAAACGGAGCAGATTCAATAGGGTCCTCGCACCATCGGTGCTCGGTCCCTAATTAAAGCTGCAAGCAGCGATGGAAGGGACCTCGCACCCAGCACCGCCAACCGGTGGCTTCAGAAAGACAGGGAACGGTTAGCAATATGCATTTAAAAAGGTAAATATAGAGGAACGTGTCTTAGTCATTTATATGTGTCAAACCTGCTGCCAGCTGGTGGCGCTATGTCCATAATTGAACATTAACATGTAGATGTCTTCAGTCTAGCACTTTTTTAAAACATGGTAAGTTTTGTGCAGATTGAACATTGCATGTTTAAGCTAGTGTAAAACAAGTAATTTCCTGGAGCCAGCAGGTGGCGCTATGTCTATAACTAAACATTGGCAAAGAGATGTCTTCAGGCCATGGCTCTTAACAAACCTGTGAAGTTTGGAGCAGATTGGACATAGTATGTCTGAGTTAGCGTAAAGCCTGACACATACTGTTGTCAACAGGTGGCGCTATGGTTACACCTGAATATTGGCCATTAGAGGTCTTCAGGCCAGGAATCTTACTAAATATGTGAAGTTTGGTGCAGATTGAACACAGTATGTTTGAGTTAGTGTAAAGCCTGACACATCCTTCTGTCAACAGGTGGCGCTATGGTTACATCTGAATATTGGTGTTTAGATGTCTTCAGGCCTGGAATCTTACCAAATATGTAAAGTTTGGTGCGGATTGGACAATGCATGTTTGATTTACTGTAAAACAATGCATTTCCTGTGGCCAGCAGGTGGCACTATATATATAACTGAACTGAAAATTTGGTATATGTCTTCAGAACAGTAATTTAAAAAAACATATGAAGTTTGGTGCAGATTGAACATTGCATGTTGAATTTGGTGTAAAACAAGTCATTTCCTGTAGCCAGCAGGTGGCGCTATGTCTATAACTAAACATTGGCACGTAGATGTCTTCAGGCCATGGCTCTTATCAAACCTGTGAAGTTTGGGGCAGATCGGATATTTTATGGCTGAGTTAGTGCAAAGCATGACATATCCTGTTGTCAGCAGGTGGCGCTATGTCTTTAACTAAACATTGGCACTTAGATGTCTTCAGGCCATGGCTCTTATCAAACGTGTGTAGTTTGGTGCAGATTGAACATTGCATGCTTGAGTTAGTGTAAAACAAGTAATTTCCTGTAGCCAGCAGGTGGCGCTATGTCTATAACTAAACATCGGCACGTAGATGTCTTCAGGCCATGGCTCTTATCAATCGTGTGAAGTTTGGGGCAGATTGGACATTTTATGGCTGAGTAACGACAGCTTCTATTCCCATGGCGAGACATCGAATTTTGTCACGCCGCCATGGTCACGCCCATTAGCGAAAACTCAAGCTCTTCGCAATTTAACATCACAAAGGCCTTTAGATTAAACTGACCTAAATATTATGTTTATGTCATTAAATCTCTAGGAGGAGTTAGTTACAGAGTAAAACATGTCACTTCCTGTTGCCAGCAGGTGGCGCTATGACTATAACTGAATATAGTCACTTAGATCTCTTCAGGTAAGGATTCTTATCAAACGTGTGAAGTTTGGTGTAAATCGGACATAGCATGCCTGAGATATAACAACTTCCTGTTTCATGGCGAAACATCAAAATTTGACAGGACGCCACGGACACGCCCTCCGGTGAAAACTCTAGATCTTCGCAATTTAACGTCACAAAGGGCTTTAGATTACAATGACCAATTTTGGTGTTCATCTGGAAATATCTGTGGGAGGAGTTCGTTAAAGTATGACACCTGAAAATGGCAAAAATGACACAAAATATGATGAGAAAATTCAAAATAACCGACTTCCTGTTTGGTTTCTGATTTCGTACCAAGATACTTTTTTGTACGTAATGTTAAGTTACATGAGTGTACCAATTTTCGTACATGTAAGTGAAACGTAGCTCGAGGCGCACTCCGCTGAATATTTATAGGTGGCGCTGTCGAGCCATTTTGCCACACCTACTCCTGAAACCCATATCAGACGTAAATTTTCACCAGTTCTGATGCGTGTGCAAAGTTTCCTGACTTTTCGAGCATGTTTAGGCCCTCTAAAATGCGATTAAGTTTGGAGAAGAAGAATAATAATAATAATTAAAGCTGCAAGCAGCGATGGAAGGGACCTCGCCCGGCTCACCGCCGACCGGTGGCTTCAGAAAGACAGGGAACGATGAGCAATATGCATTTAAAAAGGTAAATATAGAGGAATATTTCAAAGTCATTTATATGTACCAAACCTGCTGCCTGCTGGTAGCGCAACGTCCATAACTGAACATTAACATGTCGGTGTCTACAGGCTAGAACTTTGATCAAACATATGAAGTTTGGTGAAGATTGAACATTGCATGTTTAAGCTAGTGTAAAACAAGTAATTTCCTGTTGCCAGCAGGTGGCGCTATGTCTATAACAAAAAAATTGGCACTTAGATGTCTTCAGGCCATGGCTCTTATCGAACATATGAAGTTTGGTGCAGATTGAACATAGTATGTTTGAGTTAGTTTAAAGCCTGACACATCCTGTTGTCAACAGGTGGCGCTATGATTATATCTGAATATTGGCCTTTAAATGTCTTCAGGGCAGGACTCTTACCAAATATGTGAAGTTTGGTGCAAATTGGACATTGCATGTTCATGTCAGTGTAAAAGAAGTAATTTCCTGTTGCCAGCAGGTGGCGCTCTGATTATAATGGAATATTCGTATTTAGATGTGTCCAGGCCTGGATTCTTATCGAACCTGTGAAGTCTGGGGCAGATCGGACATTGTATGGCTGAGTTACAACAACTTTTATTCCCATGGCGAGACATCGAAATTTGTGATGCCGCCATGGACACGCCCATTAGCGAAATCTCAAGCTCTTCGCAATTTAACATCACTAAGGCCTTTAGGTTAGACTGACTTAAATATTATGTTGATGTCATTAAATCTCTAGGAGGAGTTAGTTACTGAGTAAAACATATCACTTCCTGTTGCCAGCAGGTGGCGCTATGAATTTATATGAATATGGTCACTTAGATCTCTTCAGGTCAGGAGTCTTACCAAATATGTGAAGTTTGGTGCAGATTGGACATTGCATGTTTAAGTTAGTGTAAATCAAGTCATTTCCTGTGGCCAGCAGGTGGCGCTCTGATTATAATGGAATATTCGTATTTAGATGTGTTCAGGCCTGGATTCTTATCGAATGTGTGAAGTCTGGGGCAGATCGGTTATTGCATGGCTGAGTTACAACAACTTTTATTCCCATGGCGAGACATCGAAATTTGTGATGCCGCCAAGGACACGCCCATTAGCGAAAACTCAAGCTTTTCGCAATTTAACATCACAAAGTCTTTTAGATTAAACTGACCTAAATATTATTTTGATGTCATTAAATCTCTAGGAGGAGTTAGTTACAGACTAAAACATGTCACTTCCTGTTGCCAGCAGGTGGCGCTATGACTATAACTGAATATGGACACTTAGATCTCTTCATATCAGGAGTCTTATCAAACATGTGAAGTTTGGTGTAGATCGGACATAGCGTGCCTGAGTTATAACAACTTCCTGTTTCATGGCGAAACATCGAAATTTGACAGGACGCCACGGACACGCCCTCCGATGAAAACTCTAGATCTTCGCAATTTAACGTCACAAAAGGCTTTAGATTGCAATGACCAATTTTGTTGTCCATCCGAATAAATCTCTGGGAGGAGTTCGATAAAGTATGACACCTGAAAATGGCAAAAATGACACAAAATATGACGACAAAATTCAAAATAGCCGACTTCCTGTTTGGTTTCTGATTTCGTACCAAGACACTTTTTTGTAGGTATTGTTAAGTTACATGAGTGTACCAATTTTCGTACATGTACGTGAAACGTAGCTCGAGGCGCACTCCGCTGAATATTTATAGGTGGCGCTGTCGAGCCATTTTGCCACACCTACTCCTGAAACCCATATTAGACGTAAATTTTCACCAGTTCTGATGCGTGTGCAAAGTTTCCTGACTTTTCGAGCATGTTTAGGCCCTCTAAAATGCGATTAAGTTTGGAGAAGAAGAATAATAATAATAATAAACGGAGCAGATTCAATAGGGTCCTCTGCACCATCGGTGCTCGGTCCCTAATTAAAGCTGCAAGCAGCGATGGAAGGGACCTCGCACCCGGCACCGCCGACCGGTGGCTTTAGAATGACAGGGAACGGTGAGCAATATGCATTTAAAAAGGTAAATATAGAGGAACGTGTCATAGTCATTTATATGTGTCAAACCTGCTGCCAGCTGGTGGCGCTATGTCCATAACTGAACATTGGCATTTAGATGTCTTCAAACCAGTACTATTATTAAACATGTGAAGTTTGGTGCAGATTGAACATGGTGTGTTTGCGTTAGTGTAAAGCCTGACACATCCTGTTGTCAACAGGTGGCGCTATGATTACATCTGAATATTGGCCTTTAGATGTCTTCAGGCCAGGAATCTTGCCAAATATGTGAAGTTTGGTGCAGATTGGACAATGCATGTTTAAGATAGTGTAAAAGAAGTAATTCCTGTAGCCACCAGGTGGCGCTATGTCTATAACTAAACATTGGCATGTAGATGTCTTCAGACCAATAATTGTATCATACATATGAAGTTTGGTGCAGATTGAATATGGTGTATTTGAGTTAGTGTAAAGCATGATATATCCTGTTGTCAGCAGTGGCGCTATGATTATATCAGATTTTTGGCCTTTAGGTGTTTTCAGGCCAGGACTCTTACCAAATATGTGACGTTTGGTACAGATTGGACATTGCATGTTTAAGATAGGTGTAAAGAAGTAATTTTCCTGCTGCCAGCCGGGTGGCGCTCGTAATTATAAGTCAAATATTCATATTTTAGGATGTGTTCAGGCCCCTGGCATTCTTATCAACGGTGTGAAGTAGGGGCAGTATCGAAACTTGTATGGCTGAGTTCAAAACAACTTTTATTCCCATGGCGCAGACATCGCAATTTGTAATGCGCCATGAACCGCTCTTTAACGAAAACTCTAGATCTTCGCAATTTAACATCACAAAGGCCTTTAGGTTAGACTGACCTAAAATTATGTTTATGTCATTAAATCTCTAGGAGGAGTTAGTTACAGAGTAAAACATGTCACTTCCTGTTGCCAGCAGGTGGCGCTATGACTATAACTGAATATGGTCACTTAGATCTCTTCAGGTCAGGATTCTTATCAAACGTGGGAAGTTTGTGTGTAA